>OY776112.1:112512886-113112886 GCA_963675035.1 Allygus modestus | reverse complement strand
AGAAGCCTCTTCCAGTGTATTAAATAATCACCTTTGTCACTATATAATGAGAATAATGCCACAATAATGAGAAGCCACTTTATCCAGTTGGACCCTACAAAAACTTACTTGTTGAAGTCTCGATGGTTGAGATACTCCTCGTTGTCGAGTGCCGGAGCGATGACGACAATGTTAACAATGCACTGGGCAACAGTCAGGGCTACCAACACCCCGGTCTTGACCAGGTGTGACAACTGTGCGGGCAGGCAAGCAGCCACGAGGACCAACACTGCGAAGAAGTTGAAGTACGAGGGGTAGAGACACTCCTGCGTCGGGTCTTGGGGCATTGTGAAGTTGAAGTACACCGGAGCTGATGTACAGGACGCCTGTGGAAGGTGAGGAAGTCTAGGTTACAAACACGTTTTTCTTACGTTAAAAATTATGATCGATGAATAATTGTCTCAATATTTTGTAAGTTATACTATCCGAGGTTTGTACTAAACCTCCTTTGGTTCCTCGCAACCAACTAACTTTGTGGGTACGGTCCTTGCCTTTTCTTGGCATTTGTCTGAGACGAGAAACAACAAAAACTCAAATCTCAGAAAACAGTCAGAACACTCAGAAAATGAATGAGATGCTCAAGTGAGATAAGGCGCAATATTTTCCTATTTTCAAAATTATGTTTGCTAGGATTTGTTTTAAACTGAACTGCATGTACTTATGCCGATGATACAAACATCACCATGTCTTTGTTTAACTTGACAAGTCGTTTTGCATATTCTCATACAACCACTCAAGGACTCACGCACCCCGTCGACCATGCTAGCAGCCCCTAGGACCGCAACGACGAGGATGCCGACGAACCGGCGCGCCCACATCGAGCTGTTCATTGTCTCGCTCACTTGGACCAACAGCTTGGGAAACACCTGGCACAACAAATTATCTATTTAATAATAACCAAACGAACACATTCCTAAATTTATCAAAATTATTCTTTGTCAGTGTAACATATACAGTAATTATTTAAACATGTTTGCTTAAAACGGTTGAACGGTTTTATAAAACTCTTAATTAATCTAAAATATTTTAAAGATTTAACGGTAAAATAATTAATGTTAAATGTGTGTGTCCGTGCATAAGTACGTTCTTATGTGTGAGTGAACTTTATAGAGCAAAGAAATTGTTTGTTTTAAATTGGCATCTCCCAAAAAATTACGTTATTACAAAAAATATTATAATTTTAAGAGTTAAGTGGTGATTAAAGTTTACAATTATTGTGATAGTTAAGGTTAAAACAAGTTTAAGAACAAAACCGAAGAAAAATGTTTTAGTGTGCTGATTCTCTTGATGTTTTGTACACTCGTGTGCTGATATAAATGTTTAAATTTAAACATATTTTTCAAAACTGTATAAACTTATGTTTTTAAATGTACGAACGCACGTACACATACACACACACAAACACACACATACACACACACACACACACACACACACACACACACACACACACACACACACACACACACACACACACACATTGTTTTTTATTAGGAAAAAACAGAGTTGTTTGTTTCTTTCATTGTTTACATTCACCCATGAAAATGGTATGTTAAATATAATTCAAACTGTTATAAAATACTGAAACATGAAACAAATATTGGAACATTCAATATATCATAAATATGCAATATAAACTAAATTTACCAAAGTGGCATAAACTATTTTACTAAATACTAAAAATCTAACGGTATTTTAATTTATTTAATTTGTCTTGGATATTAATACGAACGTACCATTGGAAATGCTTCAGCTATGGAGACTGTGGTGAATACTGTGAGGAACACAGAGCCTAATGTGAACGACAATATGCTCAGGATATCCCTGTAAACAAACAACAACAAAACTGTGCGTAACGAAATTAAGGTAGTTTATCGTAAACAAATTGTTTATCATATCCTATATCAATTAGCCCTTTTGTATTGACCACGATACCAATTTTATTTAGGATGTTTTCTTTAGTATTTGTCTCACAGATACTTAAATTATTTTGAGACAGGCTGAGCTCGAATCAGAAATCAGAATCTTTATTTTCATGTAAAGATGTTGTCCTTGTTGTTTTTGTTATTGCTGGATTAGGAAACCCTAGCATTAGCTGCTAGACACGTCTTCCACAAGCGGGAATTTTGCGCAGGTTACCAGAAGGAAAGGATACAGCAGAAAAGGAAAAGGTGGGATGGGACAGGCAGCCAAATTGACCTTTCAGAGGGCCAACTCCCGTACCCCTGTGACAGCTGTGATGAGGCTCAAACAGGTGGACTCCGCTCTGCCCTCCAACTGGCCAACTCAACTGACAGGGTATCCATGTACAACAGCCAGGGACTACATTCTCAGGTTGGGGACCAAACCCGGAGTTTCAGCCCCAGCTGCTGCAAATGGAGGAACCAAAGGTTAAAGGAAGCTCGTCATAATGGACAGCCAAAAGACTTACCATATGTAATTACAACTTCATTTGCTGTACCCAATGTCAGCCTCGAAACTGGTATAGACCGGTTTTGAGGTTGTCTTGGGAAATGAGGGGAAATATGTATCACCAATTTGGATTTAAGTTACTTATTAACAAGTTATTTATGTTAACAGGGTTTTTTTCTGTATCAATTTGTAGCTTTAAATTTACCTACTTCTGCCAATTATGATCACAGTAAGATTTTATTTATTTGATTGAACTACTGTTTCATGTATAAAGTTATAAATCAATTGCTGTTTATAGGGACGTTTAAAGAATATAATGTTTTTTTAGATTTGCTGGGCTTCTAACAACGTGTAAGTGATTTTTTTTAGCAGACGGCTTTGATTTTTGGGCCAGATATCGTGAGTCGAATGTGAAGTAAAAATATTATAACTGTCACCAAAAGAGCATAGTTTACACATCTAAGTTCATAAAACTGCTGTCCTAAAGTAATGATTAGATCCACCACTAATTATGTTATGTCTATAAAGTTGGGTATATTGTAAAGTTGTCAAACCAACCATTTGGAAAATATGAGCATAGCTTAGGACATAATGTACAACAAATGGTAATGCATTTCAAATAAATAATGATATAGGTTTTGAAACTCAAGTCTAAAAGGTTATTTATTTGATGAAAGAATCAATTTAATTCTGGGTTCATCACGATGTATAACGTAAACCTCTGAAGAGCAGCGAACGGTTGTTCAATCTCACTTTATTTTACCTCACATCTCTGAGTATTTGTTTTTCAATATTAGATTTACTCTATGGCAGATAACGAGGTTTAAACTTTATTTGAAGATTTACTGTAAACATAATATACATTTCAAACTTATTCTGGCAAAATATTTCAGGTTTCTGGATAGGTCAGTTATTTATACATATTCAATTTTTATTGTTCGACATATACTTAATTGCAAAAGGATACCTTCCCTGTTAGTTTTGTGTAGTAACATTGTGTTTTTAATTTTATCGAAGATAATATTATAACTGTGGTTTTTATGAAAAATATGGAATGAACATGTGTAATTTTATTTCATAAATTGAACTCGATTTTATAACTTCATTATATTTTTGACCGATTTGAATAAAATATCTTAAGTCAACGTAGTTTCTTAAGAAAATAATTTTTAAAACATTAATGTTAGTTATTTTGTTGCAGCACAAAAGTAACTACATAAATTGTGTTATTGTTTTTAAAATTCTTATTTTTTAGATATATATAATTTTTTAAGAGGTTGGCAGCCTAGTTTTGCCTTACTTTGCCCGTCCACATAGATTATTGTGGATACAGAAAATAAACATATTCCAAATCTTACCGTTAGCAAGTAGGTAGTTGTTATTAGTGATTTGTTTTCCATATGTTTAACTATTGATAAAACAAATTTGTTAGGAAACTGTAAATATTGTTGTGCGTAACTATATATTATGACACTGTTAAACTGATGAGTGTCGCTGTGATATTTTTCCAGTATAGCTCTCAACTCTGAGGAGTGTGAGTGTATTCTCAGGTTGCCTTGCCATTAAACAACGGTAAGCTTAGTTTTCCCCAAACCTCCTGGAGCCTTATTGGGAGACGAGTAGTGTTGAGTAAAATAAAATTTTAAGGGATAACAGATTAAGCAACAACGACAGTGAGATCCTGGCTCTTGAAGAATTTCCCTTAACTAAACTTCGGTCCAAGTCATTTTCAACTGAATAATTCATCTCTAATGGTGTCAAGTTATTTAACCCTTTGTTGTAATTATAACTCATAATAACAGTTTTCTGGCATTAATAATCGTATAAAACTAATAATTAAGGAAAGGATTGCAAACAACCCTCCATATAACTTTTAAATGAAAACCCACTGCTTTTATTTTTTTAATCAGTTTCACGCTTCCGCAATTCCGAACACTTTTCCTGAGTTAGTAAACTTCCTAAATTTCTTTGTTTATCAACAAACCTTAATTCAAATTTCCTTAAACTTGTTTAATCTCCCTAAATATTCTAGAATTTTTAAATTCTTTTACTTTTTCAAATATCGAGAAATCCCCTGACTTTTCCACACGCTCTTGAACTCCACCTCCCTCCACCTATCTTTGCATCAATGCATTCTCTGCATTTCTTAGTCTCCTCGATGTTCATGCACTCCTGTCTAAGTACCTCGGCAGGATGACCATCTGCGCCACGGAGGTGAAGAGCAGGACCAGCGGACAACCCAGCAGCGACACGCCGGAGAAGGACTCAGCATGCTGGGCGTATTCGTGCTCCTTCTTGGGGTCCTTGAAGGACAGCGTGAACAGTGTCGTGTGCTTCGTCAGGTCTCTGGAGCACGCAAACAAGCATAATATAAAGCATTTTCGTGCTTAGAGAAAAAGGTTACGTACTTCTCCATCAACAATCCATTAGTTTAATATTTTCGGGACTAGTGCGGTCCAATTAGTCTTCTATCAAAACAAATTAAAACACAATGTCGTCGTCTTAAAGTTTAAATCACAAATAAAATATATACCCCCGTCGCAACAAACCTGCATACTCTGTGAATTCCCAAAGGAGATATAAATGTCTTAATACTACATAAAGCCACTTACCAAGTTCCATAAAAATATATTCACAAATAAGCGATATATACAATTTTAATTAATCTCCATAAGAATAACATTTGGGCTGAGTACACAGGTTTGCTTCAACAAGGAACACAAAAAGTGGGTTTTTATGCTAATATAAATATAACTCAACTAGGTGAAGTCGTATGCCAGTTTTTATTCATTTATGTTAGTAATTAAGGGAGATATAGCATTCAATGATTATCCATGAGAATAACATGGGGGCTGAGTACGCAGGTTTGCAGCTAAGGCAGCCTTTGGCAAACAATTTTTTTTAGCAAATATCAATATACCACAACCAGATGAAGCCGTATACCAAGTTTTGCCAGTATATATTCATAAATAAGCGAGATATAAAATTTGTCTTTTCCTCCATAAGAATAACATTAGACAACGTACTGTGTTTAGCACTTTCAATATCTCGGTGACCAATTGACGTAGAAGAATGATCAAATTACCAAATTGTGTGTTTTATTAAGCTAAATCGAATGGTGAAAAATAAAGTTTGACAATTTCAAAAATTATATGTATACAATTCAAAAAAAACATTTTTGGGTTTCAAAACCCCCCAAAATACTCCTTCGGATAGAGCTATCTGGCTGGTTTCCGAACTTATATTATAATTCACCAATGTTGCTTTACACGTATATAGTAAATTTCATCAAAATCGGATCATTTTTCCGAGAGTTATCGTACTCACACACACACACACACACACACACACACACACACACACACACACACACACACACACACACACACACACACACACACACACACACACAAATATACCTCTAAACATATATGACCTAAAACTAAAAGTTATCATGGTCCCGGGCCTAGGTCTTACCATGCCGACTATGGTAATAGCTTCTTCCCTATAGGAGAAATTCGCTAAAACTCAAACGTTTGATATTTAAAAATATTAAATACAATTAACAATTCACAATTTGTGTACACATTCACCATGAGCTGATTTTATTTTAATATAACTTTTTGTCATTCATTGTTAGTTCATTCAATTTTCGGAGGGTATATATTTCCTCTTTATTTCTGTTTTATTACTGAATCTAGTCACTACTGGAATTATGTTGTTATTTATACATAGATAAGTCTATGATTGTTTTTATTGACACATATATTTTATTTATCAGTTATATTTTCACTGTATACAGATGTATGTATATATTTTTTAATGATAGATGACTGAATTTACCCCATATTGTCTGTTTTATGAACTGTCTATTACTGAAGACTGTGGTAGAGTAAGTTATTTTTATGTCATTTACTTGACCGTAGGCATTTGCATCAGCTAGTATCTAATTTTGACAATTGCATGTAAAATGTCAATGATAAATAAATGATTTGATTTTTGATTCTTGATATGTGGCCGACCAAGGACAAGACCGGAGTAAATAATAATAAAAATCTGTTAGGACAGGTCCCAAAGCTATTAATTACATAAAAATAGTGGATTATCGACGGCAAGATATGGTGCTTTAATTTCTAAATAAATCAAATAACACGATTTCTTTATCAAAAATCATCAGCCAAAATACCACGATCAAATTTGGGCCTCAGGAAAGGTGGTATTGAAATTTGGGGCTGCCTAATACGAATACTTTGTTCACTCTTCAAGTCCAAATTAGCTATAGTGGTTTTACACTCAAAGCTTAAAAGGGGGAGCTGTCCACGATATTAGTGAGTGAGAGAGAGAGAGAGAGAGAGAGAGAGAGAGAGAGAGAGAGAGAGAGAGAGAGAGAGAGAGAGAGAGAGAGAGAGAGAGAGACAAATTGACAAATTGACAAATTCTTTATTTTACCTGCCCTGGGTTAGACCAGAGGTCCACTCTTCCCCAGGACAGGTCCGATAATTACACCTCACAAAACACTTTACAGAGTTGTGGACTTACAGTCAATTATGGTACAAATAAAACTTAAGCAATAAGTAATACAACATTTTTAGCGAATTTCCCCTATAGGGAAGAAGCTATTACCGTAGGTCTCATGGTAAGACTTAAGCCCGAGACCATGATAACTTTTTGTTTTGAGGTCCCCAGATGCCAAAAACACTATTCGCTCAAATTTATATATATGTATATATATATATATATATATATATATATATATATATATATATATATATATATATATATATATATATGTGTGTGTGTGTGTGTGTGTGTGTGTGTGTGTCCGTTAACACGATAACTTGAGTAAAAAACATCCGATTTTGATGAAATTGGACTCAAATGTGTAAAATGACATTCATGACTTTAAGTTCGAAAACCAGAAAAATCGGACCATGGGAAGGGGGGTTTATGGGGGTTTTAAATTTTCCAAAAATCAGTTTTTTGCATTTTTCACCCTACAATTTTTAAAAAACTTAATTTTGGTTTTGACCATGTTATAGAGCTTAAAAAAACAAATAATTTAGTTTCTTGAATTATTAACCTAGGTTAAGTGGTTGTGGAGAAAATCCAAAAAAAACCTGCTCATAAAATCTCCCATGTTAATCTTATGGGAAAAAGGTTTTTGGCTTTTCCTCAGTTATTTTAATGTAAACTTCCCATTTGCTTTTACCAATCTGTTCAGTTCCACAAAACAATCAATTTGGTGTTTAAATTGTGATTCTACGCCCAACCGTTGCAGAGATATTCAAAGTGCTAAACACAGTACGTTGTCCAATGCTATCCTTATGGAGAATAAATTAAATTTGATATCTCGATTATTTATGAATGTATGTTGATGAAACTTCGTATGTGGCTTCACATAGTACTGGTATATTGATATTTGCACAAAAATTGTATTTTGTTTATTATTCCCGTAGCAGCAAACCTGCGTACTCAGCCCCCATGTTATTCTTATGGAGAATAAGTAAAATGTAATGACTCCCTTAATTATGAACATAAATTAATAAAACTTAGTATGTAGCTTCACTTGGTTGAGTTATATTTGATAATTATATAAAAACCCATTTTTCTGCTCCTTGTTGCAGCAAACCTGCTTTCTCAGCCCCCATGTTATTCTTATGGAGAATAACTAGAATGTTATATAGCACTTATTTATGATTGAATATTGATGAAACTTAGTATGTGCTCTCGCCTAGTTAAATTTGATTTATATTTGCATTAAAACCAATTGTTTCTGTTCCTTGTTTCAGCAAACCTACGTACTCATTACCAATGTTATTCTTATAGAGAATAATTAAAATCGCTTATATGTGAATATGTTTTTATGAAACTTGGTTTGCGGCTTTATGTGGTATTAAGACATATATTATGCATTGGAAATTCGCTGAGTACGCAGGTTTGCTGCGACGGGGGTATTTATATTAAAACATTTAAATTAAACAACGTTTAAAACATTAACATACTTAAAATACAAGTTTAGTATTTATATTCATACAAATCATACAAAATATATATATATATACATATTAACATATACAATACAGAAGTTTACTTTGATAACAACATTATTAAGTGTGAGACAATCATGTGATTTCGCTAAACAATATGTTTTACAATTCTAATATTTAATACAGTTATAATTTTGTTATACTTCATAATATCTTTGCAAGAGAGAGAGAGAGGGGGAGAGAGAGAGAGAGAGAGAGAGAGAGAGAGAGAGAGAGAGAGAGAGAGAGAGAGAGAGAGAGAGAGAGAGAGAGAGCACTATTCCCTACATCCTTGACTTCAAGTGTGATTTCCAGTGCCTAATCAGTAAGCACCGTGAGCTTAGTGCCAATTTTCCTAATGCTCTTTTCTGAGAAAGGGATAATCCAAATAAACTCCTTCAAATGGATTAGTAAACCAACAAAAGCATAAGGACAATGTTTAGTGCAGAAAAGGAGTGGGTTTTAGGTTAGAAAAAGATTACCAGCTTTCTATATTAGAGAACAAAACGTACCGAATGCTGAACAATACAACCAGCGGGTCGAAGAAAGAATCCAGTGATTGCCTTCGTTCTATGGGAATGTTCATATACCACACAATTCAGAAACATGTTTGATCAGAGCTGAGATCAAAGGTTATGAATCCCCCCGAGCGTCGTGTCGCTGTATTTATAGGAGACTGTGTCAACTCCATCCTCCTCATTTGTAGTTTTATGATCTCTATTCAACCACACATATATAAAAATAACCATCTAATTAAGTGGAAATCGAGGATATAATATTTATATCGACAATTTATTCCGAATTTCAAATTAAATGTTCTCCATTTCTCAGAAACTAATGTAAATTACGATAGTATTGTGCACATCTACAGAACAATACATTTCTAACGGTGTGCTTAGATTTTTCCTACGATGCACACAAGCTGAGAAAAACGAACGACAAAAATCATGCTTACCTATTAATATAATACATTAAGGTTGTTGATACTTTATTATGTTTAACTATAAAATATTAAACTATAACTTATGGTTAAAAATATCCATATTAATGTTGGGCAAATAGTAACCTTAGTTTAACGTTAATTTTACCCTTACTATGCGTACCCATTACTGCAGAGTTTTTTCAGGGCAGAACGGGGAGTTAAAAATACAACGTGTCATGTACTGTGGATATTTTTCCAGACATTTTAATCGATAGTGGGGATAAATTAAATATTTGTTATTTATTTGTTTTCAATAATCATAGTAGATGAATAATTTAGAATAGATTGATAAATGATCTATTTACCAGAATACATACAAATAAAAAAATAATTAAAATAATTTGTTTCTTGTTTGTTTGTATTACCTGTGTGCGTCCCTGTTCATCAAGTCTTTTCTCAGTCTTTTTTTGAAGTCCTCCGAATCCCCTTCGGATTTGGCTGTTTCATCAACCGGAGTCTGACCCTGGAAAACGTTTTGAATGAGGTAAAAGATCGATCACTTAAAGTAAAAGTAACCAATATAATGAAAATCAGGTGGAGAAATCAAGTCGTAAATCATCGCAACCAGTGAGAAAACAAAAATCCATCAAAACAAACTTCTCAATAAGGCTTTAAAATAGCTAAGTTCGTCAACGTCACTTTCAGTATAATATAATGTTTAATTGAATATTACTCAATTTAATTTATAATGAATGTTTTGTATTACAATTTTATGTCCTTTCCGTAGTACCTTATTTGTGGTAATGAATAACCCAAATATAGTGTTGTGTTATGTTGTGTACATAAACACACCCAAAATTCGAATCAAAAATCAAAATAAGTGAAAATGAAAGTTTAAATCTTATAACACATACACATAATGTAGCTAATACAGTTTTAAATATAAAATATAATTTCGTAAATTAAAAGGAAGACACAAATATTATTGCGACAGAGGCTGCAATGCCTATATAGGGACTGAGAAGTTTTGAGATTGTTCTCTAACGTAAGTGAATCGCCACTGGTGGAGACAAAGAACACAACTAACTTGATTATTTTAAAACGGAGTTACGAACACATTGTTCTGTTTAAAGAAAATCTCTATTTCACTAAATGAAATAACTCATACTCATTAGTATGTAAGTTAGTTTACATACTAACTTAATTTTTATGTATACGCTGTTTTGTATTCATAAACCTTTTTAGGAAAATAATTTAATCCACGGGCACAACAAATAAACAAATCTTGGTAATTTTTATAAACACACACACATGCTGGTGGTTACAGGTAAGTGTAGAGTAAGGTTGCCTTAAGAGGGCTCTCCAGTCACGTAACCCTTTGTTTTTCTACCTGCATCCCCTTTAAAGCCAATGTTAACTTTCAAAGCCGGTTCCTCTTCATAGGATCATCCAAAATCTTGGATTTTTGGTAAATTTTCAAGAGCAAACAAATACCTAGAGGTTTCAGTGAGCACAATTTTCATATTACAAATCATTCCAAAATATTCAAGTTTACGAATTTGTTATTGGTGAACTTATTTTGGTATCGAAATTTTGCTAATTGAAATCTCTAAGTATTTTTGTGCTCTTTAAAAAGAAATATTAATTAATCTTCGATGTCGGATAATCAGTTGAGGAGGGAAGGCCTTTAACAGTTAACATTGGTAATGTGGGAGAAGCAGGTAATGTAACAGCACAGGACAGGAGCCCCTCTTAATGATGGTACAAAAAATAAAGATATTCAATATGCTTTCATTTACCGCAGAGTCAACCTTAGAGTCCTCCATGTAGTCGTCTGTGACTGCCCCGTTGCTGACCTCCCCTCGGAACTGAAACATAACAAACGTTAATATTTTTCTGCTTCGGTGTTCACGATAAAATTCTGTACCCAAATCAATATTCAATATACAAATTAATTTATTTGCATTTAATATTATTCCAACCTTACAGGTTGTCTGTAAAGTTTTATCATACAAATTATCGTAAGTTTTATTGGGTTTTATAGGTCAAAACAACTCAAAATTTTCCCATAAACAATACATATAGGTCCTAAAATACTGTTATATGATTTTTTAATAAATACGTCATATTTTAGGAACCACTTTATATTTTGACTTGAACCTTTGCCACGCTTCTTATTCACAGAGATAATAAATTTAAAATTATCTTCTAAAACGTCAAAAAACCAAAACTGTAAGTTTAGTTCATAAACTTAGAATTTTAGCGTTTTGCCGTTTTAATATGCAATTCAATTTTAAAACCCAAACGTCGAACGAACGGATATCTTTCAAATAATTGTATGTAGACAGCAAACAAATCATATTTATGTACCAATCTTCAAGAAAAAATCTAAAGTTATTCCCAACAAACATATGTAGATAAAAAACATTCGAAATTAATTTTCGGAGTCGGAATTAAAATCATTTTACAGCATATTTGTATAGAACCCTTTTACTTATTTTGACACATTTGTGTGCCAACTTTTTGGAACTGACTTTACAAACACGCCTTATAAGGAAGGGTGAATAATTAATAAAATTATGACAAATTATGTTTTTCGTGCCACTTTTAAAATGTGATTAATGGAAGTTATATGTAACAGCTATTTTTCCCTTTCCGGTGCTAGTCAGCTGAGCCCTTTATTCCTTGGCTCTGTAATCCGTTACCAAGGTGAGACCGCTCCAGTAAATCCAGCTCTGCACCGGAGATGAGAATCTTGCGTAAGGCTCTTCCCTTCACAACTCATTTCAATAAAGCAATTTGTAATAAAAGAAAATTTTCTTTTTTGTTTTAATCCACCAGCAATCAAAATTAGTTAGGTTTTACGGATCTAGAATCTAGAATTTTAAAAGTAATTTAAAAATAATAATTTAACAATTTTAAAAGGAAACTTGATGTACTGTTTCCGTTTGCTCACTAGCATTTAATTTACAAATCCATTAATCAAACCAATACATTTGTTGTGATATTTGTAACTAGTAAAAGTAAGAATTCAGATGAACAGTATGTATGCAACAAAATACGAAAAACAGAACAGTAATTGTAATCTTCTCAACAAAGTAATCATGAGTAAATAACTCATTAAATGGTTTCTGTGTTTTGCTTGTCTAAACCTAGTATTTGGGTTTAGGTTTTTGAACAGGCACTAAGTAGATACTCAATAAAAATTAAATAACGATGCACCTGTGTCATTATCCCTTGAATATTGGATTCTGATCAAGTTAAATTTATGGTTTGGTAGTTAACCTGTAATAAGGGTAATTACCAGAAAACCAGGCTAAGGTAGTTAATGATTATTACAACAAGACTTGTATGTTTAGAACAATTGTGTTAGTATGGTGGGATAAAGATAGTTATTTACTTCATGACTTTATATTATGGTTTACAGCAATCATACGAATGTGGCGTGGTTACAAACTGAAATTAATTATTTTTGGATTAGGTTGTGTTATACAGAATAATTAGAATTACAATCATATTTTAACGATCTTACAGAGAAAGTAAATTGATGCGTATTGACAGCTTGACGAGAAACCGATGATTCCAAAATATTATAAGACATGAACCGGACAGTAATACTCACGGTCAGAGACGACCTGTCATGTTACATCGAGTAATTGGCAGTTTTATCTTTCCAATTTAGCTTTAAATTTCCACCTTTTTTATTATTAGTTATCTAGTAACAGTAAATTTGATCTCAGTACGAATTTTCTATCTCGAAACTAATTGGGAGAAATATTTTGGATAATTTTTTCAACGGTTGGTTAAGGAGTACTCATGATTTTTCAGTAAACATGATGCGTCGTTGTTCAATACTAATATTATAGAGACAAGTATAAATTATTTTATTTACTCATAGCTTTTACTTAAACACGGTAAATAGGTTACGGTATTATTTACCACTTGGGATAGTTCGAAATGAACATTTAAGATAATTTTGCATCCTACCTAAACTGTAAGGGGATGTGAGGATGGTATTGTCTATGTAGCTATATATTAAAAACCTAATACTTTAAGAAAGAACCTTGCATTAAAAAGTCCACCATACCGTCTTCCTGCAGGAGGGAGGGTAAATAGGTAGTAATTAGTAGATTGGTAGAAACTAAGTACTAGTGATAAGTAAGAAGGAAAGACGGTATATGTCAAAGTATGTACCTGTTCAAAGTACATTACGGACTAGTGTAGATGAGGTATAATCAATTACCCATATTGAGCACGTCTACTCTCTCGGGGTCTACTAAACAAGCCGCAGAGAGTAATTACTCTAAGTAAAGACCTGATAAATTTGTACTACCACATATCAATTCAGTGTATTAGACTAATAATTATTAAACATGGAGTTATTTGATTTATTTTATGTGCGTACGCGTGAAGGCTTTTAAATTAAAATTGTATATACTAGGTTTTAAATGTTTCTTTCTAGATTTTTAAGGGTTGTAAGCAGATATATGAGATAATTATGGGAAGAATGGATTGCTAATGAAAACGGCTCACTTTCTAAATCTCCCAATTTACCAACTTTTCTATCTTTGCTAACTAAAAGGAAAAGGAATGCTTTGTTTGTATACAAACCAGAACAGACTTTACAAGGCAGCCACTAAATAACATACTCGTTTTACCACTTTAATATTTGACTTAAACCCCTTTTTTTGACGAAGGGAAAAGCTGAAACCACTTAATTGATATTTTTCCCTTTTGGTAGTATAAGGTAGTATAAGGTGACATTTTCAATTAACTTTGGTAAATTCAAAATACCATTAATTGAGACACAAAAAACCCTAAGGTTTTTCTTTTGATGGGGTAATTATATTTCCAAATAATTATAATTTTAAAATTGTAAAAAGGCAGTTCTGAAGATAGTTATCACCAGGCCACAATCCTCTTATTCTTATCACAAAGACACTTTGCTTACCTACCATATTCTGATGAAACTTTTGTATATGCTCTGTGACAAAAAGTTAATTTATAAACTGTTAAATAGCAAAAGTTTCAGAGTTTAAATCGGTATATCGCAGTGGGGGGAGTAATGTAGATTAAGAGGAAAAAATGTTATATTACCGATAACCGAGGTAAATATCACCTTCCAAAAAAAACCGAATAAACCAAACTCAATAACATACAGTAAACCAACCTAATAAAACATATGAGAGTCACTAAATTTAATAAAAGACGCATATTATAAAATTCGTTAATTTGTTGAGTGTTAAGTAGTGGCTTTTACACTATTAAAATTAAAATGCAGAACTACTAAACGTTTACGGTTACCTCATTTAGCATTGGAAAAATGAAATCAAAATACAATGGCTAATCGGCGACCCAGGAATAATATAAATGCATCTAATGATCGTGAGAATCAATCCATTAAAGTTATGACTCATTGTACCGTTATTTCATCAATATACGCAGGGGTATAGTTAATTAAAGAATTAAAAGTTCTTTCAAAACGGTTTTTTGGTGTCTAAGGAGATCTACACGGTTGATTGATTCATGGGGAGTCACTGGGGTTAATTTAAATAATTCAAACTCTGGCAACATTGTCCCGTACGAATGTGTGAGTAAATAAGTCTGCGATGTTTGTCTGAATGTGCGAGAGGCTGATGCCTTGTTATTTGTTAAACAGATATTAATTTGATGTTTGGTAAGCAAAGTAACCATTTTCTGCGAGATATAATTGTATAATTTTTATTATTATTAAATAGTTCCTTGAGTAGCACAATACGTGTAGTAAGTGTAAATATATTTTGTAGTGTTGTGAGACGTAGTTTTAATTGATCCTGCCTTAATTATTAGCCCTATCTATATAGTTAAACATTAAATTTATGAACAAAAAGATGTATTTACCAATCTGCCAAACAGCGCTGATAAAGTTATAATGGTGAAGATAGGTAGGTTACATTGTAACAGTTTAGAGGAACCTTATTTCGTTGTTGTTTGTCTCGTAATATGTTCATGCTTTCGTTTGCTGAGTAACATATGGTCAAGAGGACATATGGTAACATAAGACAAGAGGTCCTGATGCTCAAAGTAATATTTTATCCTCTTGGAAGTAATACACTAAAATAGTATAGGATATAGGATGCTTAGAGTACAACAATTAAAATTTAAACACTGAGTCATAATTTTGATAGATATGTAGATCAGTTTTTAAACGAGACCTCTATACTCTGCTGAAGAGTTTTTACAAAAACGATATAGCCATTTTACAAAGTCAAAAAGTCTCATCCACGCAAATACATACAATTTCATCGGTGTGTTTGGTATAAGCAGCATTAAATTCGTCCGTGTAATGTTTAAGTGTATGTATATATACATTTATAATTTTAAGTCCACTATGAGAGTTAACAAACCTGAATGACGAGAGCAAATTAATAACCCACATGTAGCCCCTAAGGGATTTTGGCAAACGTGAATTTCCGTTTAATTACCTTAATGGGAGATTTAATTACCTTCCGAAACACGTTGTTACTGTGGTGTGCATAACAGCTATCAATAAATAATAATGTTGAAGAAAACATTATTTTAAATCTCTTATCTTACATTATAGAAGAGGCTTGTGCTGTCATTATGGTTGCTTGATATATAAAGGTTAACGAGTTGAATGAGACGTAGATATACTAACTGGGGTTTCAAAAACTTGTTATCGGATCGTAATTTTACTTTGAAGGAAAGATAAAGGGTACGAAACCTTTGTATTTTGGTTAATCAATGTCCCTTTAAACAAACATTACGTCTCACATGCGTTAAATATACAAACTCATAATACAATTTTTTTATACAACTGTAAGTGACCGTTACGTTTATAATCGAAAAAAATATCGTCTAAGCCTCTACAAGGGGCACACATATAATTCCCTTTATTGTGGTTGTCAGATGTATGCCAGTTGTATTAACATTACTTAACAAGTAATATTTTTTAAACATGATCAAAAGAGGACACCTTATACTTGGTTGAAATCTGATATAAATTACTTTGATAACCTTTCACCACAAACACCTTGGAGGGATTGCCTTGCGTGACGGAGACTCCAGTGATGCCGTTAACATCGATCGAGCGCCTGCCTCGCCCGACCACAGAAGCAGGTGACTCTTATGGTCTCTACTAGGATTTGGTAGGGCTTACTCAAAACTCTTAAATTGTATTGTCCAATCAAATCTCCTGAATTTTAATTACTTTACCTTATATTTTTACAGAAAAATTATATTATATAAGCTATACCTATGAACTGAGGAAACAAAAAACATTGTTTTGTATTACCTTTAACAAAATATAATTGTAAAAAAATAAAATGTAATGTAAACAATGCAATAATGGTCATGTATACTATTACAACATTTATGTAACGTAAAAGTTGTTATTTACTATTTACTTAACATTTATTATTACGACATAAAATTGAGTAAAATCGTGAATAAGTATTTTTTTAAGTAATTATTTTTGTAGTAAGGGACGACGCTTAAAAAAAATGTTACTGCAATATTTTTAATTTCGCATTTACTCACCCATCGCATTTTATTATTTGTTGATTTTTTTAACTTATAAAGTAATGAATAATGATTAGAACAAATTCAGTTATCATTATTTACGAGTTTTCTTTAAAACAGTAAATATTAATTATGAGTAAATTTGACTAATGTTTTAGTGGCAACATAAATGCTTTATAAATACCAGTGTATGAGAGTGTAAAGCAAACCTGTCATTACATACTGAACTGTCCCTTTTTTCATTCACATGCACAAGCCACAAATAGTTTCAGAAAGCTATGTGCTTGTTGGAGTACCCAGGACGTTTAATTTATATTATACATTTGAAATGTTTTATTATTAATAACGTATTCTTGTCATTCAGGAACAAATATACGTGGCAAACGAATGATATTAGTAACGTTGAAATAAAACTTAACAATTTTAAAACAAGTAATATTTACCAACTGACAACGCATAAACTAACCAAACTTTAATAACAACTATTCATTTTCTTAAACCGTCAAAAACTTCAAAAAGTGCACGCTCAGTCAATGTCAATTTTCAATGTAATGTTATCAACTTTTCTTAATTTTCCCAGTATGTTAATTTTAATCGTGTTTGTTCATCACATTAAAACAATTATACAGCTTTTTTTAAACGCATAATGTTAATTGTGCTACGCGTACAGTACCCTCTACATTCTACATACTCATTAAAAACCATTAATCATTCTTTCCTCGAGGATTGTATTAATTATTCTAGGAGTAATCTTTCTTCCTTTTTACTCTACTTACTCTTTGATTCTGAGTTCAATTTACATAACTTGTTATACTAAAAACAAAAATAAAACAGTTGAATACATGACAATTAGCAAAGTGTAAGCATGCAAACACTCATTCGGTTTAATGTGTAATAAGTTGAAAAAAATGTGATCAATACCACGCCGCGCCGCGCCGTGGCCCTGTTATACACGTCGCCCGAACTTGCATGACTTGTTACCCTTGACATGAGAATAACAGTGTCTATAGCATAAGGAGACACAGCATGGTGAGTGCTTGGCTTTAAGACAGATATTAAAATAATGATAAATTGTTTAAAATGTATTTAACCATGAATTTTCTTGAATTTTATTTTTAAAATCATGGTAGATAAAATAATCCTGTGTCATTTCTATGAGTGTATAGGTCACCGCTGTTTCTGTAAAAGAATACTATAATGACGAAAAAGTTCTGAAATAGTTAAAAACTCCTGCTCTAAATATTTCAAAATTGAAATCCTATAAAGCAGAAAATACAGCAACCTTGAATATTGGCTTTTAATTGGAGGGTTTGACAGAAGCTTCCTAATGGTCAGAAGCTTTAATGCAGAAACAATGAAGCAGTTTAACTCTAACTGGGGTTGTTACTAGAGCTCAGCCATCTCAATCTACAAGGATTGAGATGTTTAGAACAACTTGTTTACAGGATAAATGTTCATTAAATACTAATTTTATTAAAAGGTAATGTGATAGGCATTTTGTGTAATTTAATTGTTTTATAGTGATGAGATTTGACTTTTCTGCTATCAGCAAAACAGAGATTAAAACAAGTAATTACGAACGCTGGTATAAATAACGCAAACAATGCCGATGAAAAGTTATAATTAAATACCATGTATGTGTCAGTGGCATGTGCATTGCATAAACCTCTGGATTGATTTGAACTTAGCTGTTTGTCAAATAGATATGAATCGTAAAATCTAAATAAAATTATAAGTTACTTTAGTAAAATGTTCTATCGTATTGTTCAGGATATGAAAGACTAAACTGTAATCGTATGTACTGAGAAAAATTGTATTGCGTTAACTTACCGCTTTTGAACTTAGATGTGAATGCCAACTACTGTTTCAAATAGTGTCTCGAAGAACATGGTGGTCAAATTCTACACGAAATCTGCAGAACTACCCTTAACGTACAATTACAAAGTTTTGAATCAAATCACTTGACATTTCTCTCTAAATCGTTATTAGTTATTTATTTACCTCTATTGTTAAAATTATTATTTATTTTCCTCTATTGTTAAAATTATTATTTATTTACTTCTATTGTTAAAATTAATTTTCCTGGGGAGTGTTTATATTATTAATTTATTTCAAAAAATATTGTATAATTTATTTATATGTCGTGTGAAAAATAGTTAATAATATTACCACCAATTCAAATTTTATAGTTTTAAATATAATATAATAATATTTATTTATTGTAAATCTTACTGGTTATTTATTTTTATAAATAATGTCTTTGAATGTGTAAATAATAGGTTGCTCAGGTTTACACAATGTACACATTAAACATTAGTACACATTAAAAACTAAATAAGTGGCAGATATCTTTAAAATGCAGTAAATAAATCGCTTTTAGTTACGATTATTCTACGAAAATGTAGAATTGTATTTGCTTTATTGTCTGGCAATGTGTTTCCCATTTATTACACATGCACGAACACAATTTTACACAAAGCCTGTTATTCGAAGCAATCTGATAACACTTTTATATCTTATATCGAACACATCTTCAAAAGGATAATTAGATGGCAAGTAAAAATAAACTTGATATAATGTATGGGATCTAAATAGTCGTATGGGTATAATAATGTGTGTAAATGTATTTTAATATTTAAAAAAAGTAAAGTGAAATGAAAATGGTTTACAAAACCAAGCTCTTTATTAGGATAGAACCATACAAAATTATCGTTAAAATAAACACCGCTATCATACATTTGGTATACACACAAACGTTTTAAATTTTTGTGAATTTTAAATTACATTAATTATATTTTTACTTATGTTGCATAACATTTTTAATATATTTTTTCACTCGAGAAAGAAGTTAGGGATTTGTACCCTGTTGCCATTGTACCAGTATATCTTTCCCACCTTTTTTATGCAGTTCACCCAAGTTAATATACCTTAATATATAAAAGGCAAAGCCCTCACTCACTCATCACTACTGCCCCAACCCGGCATGCTAGAATGGTGAAATTTGGTACATTGAGTTTTTAGGTATAAAACAGGAAAGTATAAGGCTTAATATGGTTTTGCTTAATGGTTAATTCATACCGATTCATCTATAGGGCTTTGCCTCACGAGGCTTCTAAGTTACCATGCATTCCTTATGTACATTCACTTTGGTTTGAACTGATAAAAATTAAAACAGCTGAACTTGATTTGTAGCAGTTCCACGGGCTAACCACAAAATGTGACACACACAATGTATCATAGTTTACGTGGATGAAGCCGCATCGGGTCTTCTAGTACATATATACATTAGTTTATTTTTATAGATTCAGATTTTCTTCAAAATAAAAAAAATGTTTTTGCCTACAGTAAGTTGTAGTAGATGAATTAATTAATAACTTATGATTACAATAGATTGTTTTATTGGTTTATCAAAATGTTACCCACCGGTTTCAGTGTCTTGACGATGAAGAATGTTTTTATCCCGGCCAGCCTGAGCATTTCTTCTCTCTTCTCGCCGAGGGCGGGTTCCACTTCGAACTCTCCGTTTAAGAAGCTTAGAGTCTTCTCAGAAATGTGAACTCTCCTGAAGTGTTAAGGAACATTGTGTTATAATTACATTTACATTTCTTTTATAAAATAACTTATGTATTCTTGAACAGATAAGTGTCACTATATTTTAGCGAACAATATGGCTTTGACGTATGGCTTTCGCCTACTATTGTCACTATATCAAATAAATGGAAACGTTATACCAACCTTATTAAAATGCACAATTATTACACCGGTACATCGGTGGGATTGTGGTGTAAATATAGTGTCACAGAGAGCTTCGACACTGCAATGGGCTTGATTCAGGGCTGTGTATAGAAAGTCCCATCATGTTTTGTTTGTTTGTAAATGACCTACCAGACGCGGTGGGTGGAGGGTGGATTTTCGATGGAAATAAAAAAAACCTTCCTTATATATGCGGACGACATAATTCTGCTTGCCCCGACCGCTACCGTATTGCAGCATATAGTTAAAAACTTAGAGAGGTATTGTGAAACTTGGAATTTACTAGTAAATTTAAACAAAAAAATTAATGGTTTTTAGGAATGGAGGAAAGCTGCAGGAAGGTGACAAGTGGTGGTACAGGGGTGAGAAAATTTAGGTGGTAAATAATTATAAGTATTTAGGGATCACCTTTACAAGTACATTGTCATAGAATCGTCATTCAAAAGAAAAGTCAAGCGTCGCAAAATTTGCTTTAAATTCAGTATGGGAAAATTTAATAAAAAATCGTGAAAAGTAGGGGGCATTAGATGGTTCAAAACCAGCAAAGGCGCGGTGTGGACGCGTGGACGCGAGGACCCCCCCCCCCCCGTGCCCCCCCCCCCGGGTGCCCCCCCCCCAGGTGCCCCCCCCCCCGTGCCCCCCCCCCCCCGGTGCCCCCCCCCCCCCGGCCACCAGCAACACTTTTCGTGATGACCTTGAACATGAGGAAAAAACTTTCGAAAATTAATAATTAGCCTATTTATCCACCGATTCCCACGGGACTTTTTCCAGAGTGTAGGCCTATCCCCAGGGAAGCGAATGACGTAAGAACCCCATAGATCCACCATTAAACAAGGCCGCTATTAATTTAAAACCGCGTTTTCCTTATGGGATCTCAGCTGTTTACCGACCGATTTTGACGAAACCTCACCACATGTCGGGCCGTGACCTAAGAAAACCATCGCTTAAAGAAAATTGAAAATCCACTGTTAAACGGGCCCGCTATTAATTTTCAAACGCGTTTTCCTCATGGGATCTCGGCTGCTTGCCGACCGAATTTGATGTGACTTCGTTACACGTTGTATGTCGGCTTGAATAAACCAAACTGCGAGTGGCTCCGTGGAGTCACGTGTCGAGGCGCGTGCTAGGGCCTACGTGACTGTCCCAGCCTGTTTACTCATTAGCGGTCTTCAAGACCCCTCCGTTCTAGAAGGTTCCGGCAAGTGCGTCGCATGAGGCCTCCTCCTGACTGGAGTGTTATGTATGAGCATGTCACGTGTCGAAGCGCGTGCCAGGGCCTACGTGACTCTCCCAGCCTGATACTCATTAGCGGTTCCGAGAATTGTTTACTACTTTCACCGCTTACTGTACGGTACGTAGCTATGTTACTTCAGTGATTGTCATTGCTTCCTTCATTCAGTTTGTGTTTGGAGCTCAGTGTATGTAGATGTTCTACTTCAGTGCTGTGCTAGTCTTTACTGAACCATATTCCGAGATTTTTTAAACGTAAGTATATGTAGCTCTTATAAGTTGTAGTGTGGAAGACTATTACATTTCCCTTTATAATAAGATTCTCATTTAAGGTATGATCGTTCAGCAATTTTGAAGTCATAATGTGTAAAGAGAGGTCTGGCCTATTAATAGAAGATGAATAATTCGCATTATGTTTTAAGGAAAACGATTCGTTAAATGTTTGAGCGAAATAATTATCTAACATTAATATTTAAACTTTTACATATCCCAGTACACTGAGCCTTGTCGTTGTTTCTTTTCAGATGGAGACGAGTGGATTTGTAATGACCTTAGAACAGTTATGTTTTATAACGATTAAAATTAATGAGTCAAACTTTAAAAATTTAAAAATAGATTCATTTCCACTCTTCTAAAATTTTTTGAGGGAAATAAAATTAGGTATTTGCTTTCCAAGCCTTTGTGGTGGGTGGAGAGTATAGATACCCGATGTTGCAGATGGCTGTTCCTCGTATGTGTGAGGTCTGCGGTCGCGTCTTCGCTGGAAACCTGGCTCGTCACATGGCAGCTGCTCACAGGGACCGCCATTTCGACTGCAACGTCTGCGGGAGACGCTTCGGGCGAAGCGACAGCCTGCGACGCCACCTCACAGCAGTTCATCCTCCCACTCCTCACGACCAAGCGCCAGGTACGGTTTTTACATTAAACAAGAAACCGTCAGTACTAATGACTTGTTTTCGAGAGAGAGTAAACGGCTTTAGCTGAGTAAACAGATTCAAGTAGTAAACAAGGGGCTGCCAGCCTCTGTGCCTCACTCTTGTATTACTGGACCCGGGTAAACTGGCGCTCGAGATGAGGAAGAGGTCGTCAGGCCTCTATGCAATTCCTCACCCTTGTATTACTGGGCTCAAACTGGCGATTGAGATGAGGAAGAGGTTGCCAGTTCTCACCCTCGTGTTTATCGGGGTCACTAATAGGACTTGTCTTCCTGTTCGCAGGCCATCCGTGCCCGTTGTGCTCCGTCGCCCTGGCGGGTCCCGAGGATCTTCGCCACCATATGGAAGCGGTCCACGGTGCGAGCCCGTCAGCTTCGACCTCCTCCTCCTCCGCAACACCACCCTTCAGAGACCCACGGCCCGAGTGCGACGCGTGCGGGCGGCGATTCGCCCGCGAGGACCTGCTCCGGCGCCACGTGCAGCTGGTGCACGTCAACGAGGCCCGTTGCACCGAGTGCGGCACCCTTTTCCGCAGGGCCGCGTACCTCCAGCGGCACATGGCGAGCGCCCACCGCGGTATGAGGTTCACGTGCGCCTACTGTGACCGAGGCTTCACCCGGCGCTACAACCGGGACCACCACGAGGCCCACAACTGCCCCATCGTGAGGAACCTCGTTGTGGACGAGATGCCGCGCCTGCCCACTCTGTCACCCGAGCCCCGACCTAGCTCCGAGCCTCAGCCCGGACCCAGCCGCGAGCCCCAGCCCGGTCCCAGCACGGCACCCGACGGGATGGTGGGTGGTGGCGGACTACCCACGTTCCGCCCCATCCAACGGGCGTTCCGCGGACGCCTCCTGACCTTCGGCCTGTCCCGGCCCATGGAGGACTTCTTGACCGTGGAGGACGCGCTGGTGCTGCTGTTCGACAGCGTCCTGGAACTGTTGACCGACGTCAGGACCCGACACCCGAACATCAAGGTCAACATGTTCCTAGAGTGCGAATTCGCCAACGTTCACGGAGCCACCTGTCTGCGGGCCTTCAAGACGAAGAACGTGCCTCTCACCGCCGCGTCCAACTTGGAGGACTTCCTATCGGCTTCCTTCCACAAGCTGGAGGAAGAGAAGGAGCAGTGCCTGCTAGTGGGCAGCGGGTGGAGCTATCTCCGGATACGCGACCTGGAGATCCGCGTCAACCTCTACACCCCGTTGGGAGAACGCGGAGCCAGGTTCGTCCAGCTTCCCAGGACCATCTGCGAGACGCGTGCCGTTATCAACGTGCAAAACGTCGATGACATGTGCTTCGCGTACGCCATCCTGGCCAAGTTCGTCGCGCAACACCCGGAGAGGCCAACATCGTACACACCGGACGTCATGGCACGCTACGACTGGGTCGGCCTACGCTTCCCCGTAGCCGTGAAGGACATTAAGGTCTTCGAGAGGAGGAACCCCATCAGCGTTAATGTGTACGGGATCGAGCACGCCATGGTGGGGAGACGCCCCGACGGATCGCCAAAGTTCCAGGACCGCGTGTTCCCGCTGAAGATCTGCAAGCGGGAGTTGGAGGATCACCGGGACTTGCTGTACGTGACCACCGGCGGGGACAGTCACTACGCCTACATCACAAACATGAGTAGGCTAGTGCGAGCCCAGCTGACGTCCCACGTCAACGCCATCCACGTGTGTAAGCGATGCTTCGCTTACTTCGACAACCAGCCCAACAAGCTGCAACTGTCCGGTGTCGAGCGTCTGGAGGAGCACATGCGATACTGCACCGCCAAGGCTCCCCTCCGCTTGGACTTACCGAAGAAGCAGCAGATCCGCTTCGCCCACCCCGAGTACACTCGGCGCGAGCGCTTTTGCGTTTATGCCGACTTTGAGTGTGCTCTGCAGCCCGTCGCCGCTGACCCTGCGGAAGCGCCGCCCGGCACGAGGCCTCTGCAACTGCACGTCCCGTACGCCTTTGCCTACCAGATCGTGGACTCGCTCGGCCTGGAGGAGTTCGAGCCCCGCGTCTACTTCGGGACAGACGCGTCCAAGGTCTTCATGGAGAGGCTCAAGATGGACGTGCTGGCGCTGTGGGAGTTCCTATTCAGCATGAGAGCTCTGCACCCTTCTCTGACCCGGCAGGAGATGAACGAGTACCTGGCAGCGACTCACTGCTACCTCTGCGGGAAGGAGTTCACGGACCAGGACGTCAAGGTGCGGGACCACAATCACGCCCCGCCCTACGAGTTCCGAGGAGCCGCCCACCGCTCGTGCAACCTCAGGTACCGGGAGCAGCGACACATTAACTGCTACTTCCACAACCTGTCCAACTACGACGCCCACTTCGTAGTGCGCGAGCTGGCCATCGACCCCGGCGACGTGGACGTGTTGGCCCACACGGAGGAGCGGTACATCGCTTTTACCAAGCGATTCCACTTTGGTCAGCCCGGGGACAACCAACGTCAGAGCAGTTTCGCGGTGCGCTTCCTGGACACCTACAGGTTTCTGTCCATGAGCCTGGCCAACCTGGCGGCGGGACTTCCCACGGACAGGATGCGCGAGACGAGGAAGCGCTTCCCCGACGACCGGCTGTTCGACCTGGTGCGCAGGAAGGGCGTGTTCCCCTACGACTTCGTTACGTCCTACGATACGCTGTACAGGACCAGGGAGTTGCCGCCCAAGGAGGCGTTCAGGAACTCCATGACCCTGGAGGACATCAAGGACGAGGAGTACGAGCACGCCCTCAACGTGTGGCGAGCCTTCGAGTGTCACAACCTCAAGGACTATGCGGACAAGTACCTGCGATGCGACATCGCCCTGCTCACCGATGTCTTTGAGCAGTTCCGCGACACCTCGCTGGCAGAGTACGGGCTGGACCCCGCCCACTACTACACCCTGCCGTCCTACGCGTGGGACGTGATGCTCAAGACCTGCGGTGTGGAGCTGGACACGCTGCAGGACTTTGACATGTACCTGTTTGTGGAGCAGGGGATCCGAGGAGGCATCTCACAGGCCATCACCCGCTACGCCAAGGCCAACCACGACAGGTGCCCGGACTACCGCCCGGACGAGCCCACGCGCTTCCTCCTGTACCTGGACGCCAACAACCTCTACGGCTGGGCCATGTCCCAGCGCCTGCCGACCGGAGACTTCGAGTGGCTCAGCCGAGAGGAAATCCAGGCGTTGGACGTCGCGGCGCTGGACGCGGAGGCCGATCGAGGCTACATCTTGGAGGTGGACCTCCACTACCCCGCGCGCCTACACGACCTGCACAAGGACCTTCCCTACTGCTGCGAGACGAAGCGTCCGCCAACAGGGAAGTTCCCCAAACTGTTGACGACCCTGGACGACAAGACGCACTACATCTGTCACTACAGGGTCTTGCAGCAGGCGCTGCAAAACGGATTGGAGCTGGTCGCGGTGCATCGGGCGATCTCGTTTCGCCAGTCGCGGTGGTTGGAACCGTACATCCTGATGAACACGGAGCTGCGGAAGAGGGCCAGGACGAAGTTCGAACAGGACTTCTTCAAGCTCATGAACAACGCGGTCTTCGGCAAGACCATCGAGAATGTACGGAAGCGCCTCAACGTGAAGCTGGTGTGCACCCCGGAGAAGTTTTCCAAGTACGTCGCCAGATCCAACTTCCTGGACCGGACGTACTACACGGAGGACGTGGCCCTGGTGCATCTGTCCAAGGTCAACATCGTGTTGGACAAGCCCGTCTACGTAGGCATGACAGTCCTGGAGCTGAGCAAGTGGCTCATGTACGAGTTCCTGCGCAAGATGAAGGAGCGCTACGGTGACCGCCTCACCGTGGACTACATGGACACGGACAGCTACGTCTTTGACATCGTGTCCCAGGACGTCTACGCAGAGATGAAGGAACACCTGGACGACTTCGACACCAGCGGCTATCCGAGGTCCCACCCCTGCTACAGCCCCGTCAACGCCAAGGTCATCGGAAAGTTTAAGGACGAGTGCAACGGCCTGTCCTTATTCGAGTACCTCGGCCTGCGGTCCAAATTATACTTTATGGACATCGAGGACGCGGCGACAGGCGGCAGCAAGGCTCTCAAGCGAGCCAAGGGGGTGGCGAAGGGCGTTGTCAAGAACGTCCTCACCCCCGACGACTACAGAGAGTGCCTGTTTGACGGGGTCCAAAAGCGCACCACCAACGTCCGCTTCCAGTCTCACTTGCACCGGGTCTACACCGTGGAAGTGGACAAGCTGAGCCTCAGCCCGACTGACGACAAGCGGTGTGTCCTCCCCGACGGCATCCACACTCTGCCGTGGGGACACAAGGACGTCCCGCCACTACCGCCAGCCAGGAGAGGAGGAGATCGACCTCAGCGGATGGAGGTGGACGGTGAGGAGGAGGAGGAGCGCCAGGACGAAGACGAGGAAGAGGAATTCCCTGTTTAGTTTTAAATATTAATTTTAAGAAAAACTTGTAAATAGTATTTGTAAGAAAATATAATAGCTTTATGTACAGCACGAACCTGAGTTGTTTATTTCCTCCCCTTTGCTCACTCAAAAGCCGTTAGGCTTAAAGTGTGTGAGAAAGGCGTTATGGGCCGTTTGGCCCGAGCCGTGCAGCTTAAAAAAGCCCCCGCCAACCGGGAGCGATTGGCGGCGCGTGTCGGGGGACGGCCCTGAAGGAGTTGCCCAGGAAGGAGTTGCTAAGTGGTTTGCTGACGCTCGAGGTTGCACCCTCGAATTGCTCAGCGGTTTGCTGATGTCCGAGGGGTCTCGTGACGCGCCCTCTTTGGCGACCTTCACTGCCGCTTGGCGGGGGCTCAGCCAGTGACACGCGCCGCTGGTATATAAACCTGAGGTCCAGCCCCGCTGCCTCAGTTTTGCTAATTTTTATAAATTTAGTAAGGAGAAAGGAGAAATGAAAACACAAGCTTTATCATTATGAGGCATGTATTGTACAGTAATAAGGTTACATACACATACTACAAAAACCTTACAAATTAGTTTTAAGCGAATATGGAGTGGAAGAGTCTGCGGACGAGAGCGTCGTTGGCGGCGGGAGCGGCAGGGTCGAAGAGCTGGACGTAGTCGCTGAGTGACGTGCGGAGAACAGCCCGGCAGTACAGGTAAGTGAGGCAGTAGTAGCCGCAAACAGAAGTATCGTAGCCCTGGAGCCGATACCTGTTGTAGACGTAGTGGCGGTGATGAGGATTGCGCCTCAGGAACATTTGAAAGTCGGCCTGGTATGGCGGCCTTCCGTAGCTGTCCAGGTACTCGAGTCTGTCCTCTTCCGAGCAGTAAAACGCCACCCAGTGTTCGCCTCCCTCGGTGTGTGCTACCGTGTTGGACACGATGGCGGTGAGAGGCTTGACCGGCACGTCCGGTAGTTGGTCAGAGGCGTAGACCGCAACGTTCCTCAGTCCGGGGATCTTCGCCAGGCATTCTCTGATCTGGACGGTATTCATCGTGGGCGGAAGCAGCACAGGCAGCTCGAGGTGGACGGGTCCAGTGTGTCGTTAGCCACGAGCCAGTCCCGCAATACTATGCAGTTATGAAGGGCGCAACGGTTGTGGGAGCTCTTATGGTGGCGACAGCGCAGGGTCCGGTAGGTGGGCGGACCGTTGAGCGACCCGCAGCCCAGATCCTCCATGTCCTGAGCGGTGGTGGCGGCGGGCTCGGTTATGAGGTGGCGTTGTACAAAGTCCCTCTTCTGCGATCCTTTGACGTAGACCAGGGGGCGGTAGATGAGGCAGGAGCGCAGCTTGTCCAGCAGGGCGACGTACGCGATGTCCCCCTGGTCCCACTCCAAGCCGTGGCAGTGGCGAGTGACCCAGACGCTCTCGCGCTGTTTCTCGGAAGTCAGGAGGTCCTTACTGAAGGGCGGGCGGGCGATGTGATGTAGGAGCAGCGTGCCGGTAGTCACGTCCACCACGCAAACCTCTTTCAGTAGAAAGTCATTATCACTGTCTTTAAAACACTGCATATCCATCACCACGCTTCCGTGATGACAGCGCGCTGGCGGCGGCTCGATGTAGATCGGTGGCGGCACGTCCATCCCGTACGGCTGACTGAACTCGACTGAGCGCTGGCGGGAGCGCGCCTAGCGGGTTAACCTTGGGTGCGCGCGCCGCCATCACCTAACGGTCCGCGGTGACCTTGAGCGCGCGACAACTCGTTTACCCGCCAAAACCTAACGGTGCGCGCGCGCGGTGACCTTGAGCGCGCGGCAACTCGTTTACCCGCCAAAGTCGACTGTGACGTTGCGATGACGGTCCACCTCCACGACGTTGTCCAACTCGGCGTACACTATGCAGTTGAACGCCTCCGCCAAGGCTTCGGAGAACCCAATCTCTATGCGCAGGTTACCGTTGCGCACCAGGTTCCAGTGGCTGGATTGAGAGGCCGCCATATCGGGTGTCAGATCAAACGCCATCAGGCAGTATCCGTAGGGGTACTCGTTGCGACTGACTTCGTTACCGCAGTCTGAGAAATTGATGCCGGTGCCGGTGTACAGCGTGTGGTAGGCGAGCACGCACAACTCCTTACCGAACGTATAATCCGGTTGAAGCGGCTTACATGGCACTTGCTCACCGTCTATGTACAGCGCGAAGAAGTTCACGTGGCTGTGGGTGAAGTTGAACGGGTTCTTCTTGTAGTCCCCGTTGAACGCTTGATTGCTGACCAGGCCAACTATAACGCGTTTCGGCAGTTGTCCCAGAAACACACTGTCCAGAGTCTTGCTGCTGATACCGGAGGGTAGCGTGAAGGATTTGACTTCCACGCGCGTAATGGGATATTTGGCTGTACCCGACTCCAGCGTCCTGCTGTGAGCCAACAGCACGCTCGGGTTGATCTTACAGCGGCGCATGAACAGGTTGACTTCGGCGATGTCCACTTTGTAGTCTGTCACGGTTTTAGACATGATGGAGAATGAGTTCTTTGACCTGATCAGGCGAAAGCGCATCTCCACGCCGTTTAACATGAACTTCTCCTGATTGCACAGGTCGACGTGCAGATGTCCGACCATGTCCGCGTACCGGCTGGCCTTGACAAACTCCCTCCGGTTCTTGAGCCCGGCATTATCCTCCTCAGTATTGTCCATGTACCCGGCATAGTCCTCGTAGAACAACTCCGCGGTGAGGTGCGATGTCTTGGCATCACCGCCATAGGACAACAGGTTCTCCAGGTAGGCGCGATAGGCGTACGTGTTGTTCTGAGGAGACACCAGTTTGTTGTTCAGGTACAGGTCCACTTGACTGAACAGCGAGTGCAGCCAGTTGTTAATCGGACCCACCTCTTTTATCGCTTGATCACCCATTACAGCGCCTCCGCTAGCCGTTCTAATGGTAGCCTTCACATGCAGTAGCGTCTGTGACAGATCCGTGTACTCGTCCCCGTGGCCCGGAACTATGAACTCCACGGGCGAGTCGTCTGTCAGGGAGGAGATGGGCTTGTACTGCACCCATTTACCGCTCTCTATACTGGTCTGCGTGGGCGGTAGCGAGAACAGGTCCAACTCGGTCTTGACACACTCGCACGACTTCTGATGTAGAAACGCCATTATCCAAAAATGTCCTTCACGGTACTCTCGCTCTTCTTGCTTCTCCTCTTCTTAGCGACACGTTTTGCGGGCTTCCTCTTGGGGGCAGCGCTCTTCTTCCTCGCTCCGAGGAGTTTCGCCAGAGACTGAGGAGTAACCTGCTGTACACGCCTCTTCTTATAGGCGCCACCACCGCTCAGCACGCGATCCAGTTTTTCATCGGCCTTACGTTTCAGCGACCCGGTAAACTGTCTGAGTCGGGCGTTGGCTGCGACTCGGGGGTCGGCTGTGCCCGCTGCCACGTCGCCCAAGAAGCCCACACCGGACCTCAGCGCCTCCTTGCCCAGCGCCGATGCGCCGGATCTGATCAACGGGACCACTGTACGCATCAGCCCGCCTAGGAAACTGCCGATGCCGTGTCCGCGTTGGAAAGCGGCTCCTCTGAATACGGAGGATACGCCATGGCCCGCCTGCTGGTGGCGGTAATACGCCAGATAGGGATCGCTCGGATTCATTGCCGCTGCCTCTCTTTCCTGAAATGAAGCTTCATGCACGTAGTCCCGAAGTGGAATGGCAAGTGTCGCCCTTGGTTATCCCTTAAATCGATTTCCACGCTCTCGAATGAGGTTTTAATCACCGGCACGTAGTGCGGGTCTATTATATACACTGTCGTGTTGGCACCGTACGTGTAATTCCTGATGTCGATGTTGAGGATCTTCAGTAGTGGCGCCACAGCGTCGCCCACCAGTTGGGGTTCCACCAGGTCGCAATACACGTACATGTGTGATGGCAGACCGGCGAAGAGGTTAGCCGGCCTCACGGACCTGTGACGCTTGACGATATCCGTATCCACCTCGTAGCCAAACTGTAGCGCCAAACTGGGGCTCAGTTTGAGGCTCTGAACGGCTGAAGACGTCGACATCAATTCCACCCTGGAGGACCTCTCGTCATACGAGAAGGCGCACAGGTTACTCTTCATTTGAGGGTGGTTGTTGATTGCGTCTACGAGTTCCTCGGTACTACTGTAATTGCCCGGCTCCACTTTGATTAACAACTTGTCCACCACGGCCAACCCGCCTTTCGAGTCCCTCATTCCCAGCACTAGTTTGATGTAGGTTCCCTCACCGACGGTCAGAAAAGAGAAGGGGTAGTGCGCCTCCGCCAGAGCGACCTCCCACTCGCCGTCTGACAGATCAACGGTCGAGGGTAGATGGGTCGTGTAGTTTGTCACCATGTTGTTGGGATAGTAATTCATTGAACTGTTACTGGGCAACGTCAGGTAAAACTGGTCGTGCCTCGTCATCGCAGCTGTTGCACGTCCGCTGCGGGTACCCACGAATTGAAGTCCTCTCCGTAACCGGCCCACTTGACTAGGTAGCACTTACTGGAGCCTCGCCCTTTAGTGTCCAGTATTTTATCTATTTGATACAGGCGATCCGGGGCGATCATCACCTTTTGCATCTCGTGCTCGTAGAAGCGCCCTTCCAGCGGCGTCCCGTTCAGGTCGCGCAACACGTACAATGGTAGAGGATGCGACCCGTATACGTGGTCCACCACGAACAGCTCCTTACTCCAGTTGGTCTCGTAACCTTTGGCGAACGTGCCCTTCTCCTTGGCTATGCGCACCGTGTCGCCCGGCTCGAACCTGGGCTTGTGTCGCCGGATCGCCTTTCCATACATGTGACGCCACACCTTGTACACCGTTTGACCATCGCCGCTGTCCGCGTCCACGGGTCGTAGGCCACCCAGGCTCTTGTGCGGGCTGCGGTTGTAGGCGTCCACAAGCCTGTCCAACACGTTCACGTAGCGATACGTGTTCTTGTAGGTCAGGTAGCGCCACATGCGGGTCTTAAGCGTGCGGTTGACTCGCTCCACCACCGCCGCCTTCACGTCGGGGTTCTGCGTGGTGAAGTAGTTTACACCGTGACTCTTGAACACTCGCTTGGTCGCGGCCCCGGTGAACTCCGTCCCCTTGTCGGTCTGTAGGCAGCGAGGAGTCGCCTCAGCGAATATCCTCTCGAACGCAGCAGCCACCTCAGGCCCGCTTTTCCTCTTCAGCGGTACCGCGAACAGCCGCTTACTGAATACGTCTATCACAGTCAGCAGGTAGTTGACTCCGTCGTTGTACCGGCTCAGGCCGCGCATGTCGTTCAGGTCCGCCTGCCACAGCTCCCGGGGCCCGAACACGGCGTAGCGGTTGCGGGGAAACCGCTTGCGCGCAGGCTTGTGCAGCGTGTAGGTGTCCTGGGCGCGCAGCCAGTCGGCTACCCGACGTTTCGGTAGGCGCGCGGCTCTGGCCAGGGCGGCCACCCCGCCGAGGGAACCGGGCTGGCTCGGGTCGTAGTACAACTTCTCCATTACGGTGTGAACGGCTCCCAGTTGTCCAATGACGATTCCCGGTCGGGTTCCTCGGTTATTATCCTTCTCCTGGCCGCTGGGGGCCGCGGTCTCAAGCGGTCCAGTATCGGCGTCAACCTCGGTGAGAGGGGTGTCGACGAGGCTGTCGTCGTGTCTCCCCAGGGGCTCGATGCCGAGTCCAGTCCCACGCCTAGGTAACGCAACGCCGTGGGATTGCTCACGTATTCTTTGGGCACGTTCATGTCCTTCAAGGCGGCCATCACTTGATGCCAGCCAGTAGGCAATCGGTCCGCCCTTCGCGCTCTCACTATGCTGTGCGCGATGTCCACTATATTGGAATCGGGGATCTTCACCTTGTCCACGTACACCGCCCCACTGGCGTCCCAGGAGATGGGGCTGCCTTGACGGGTCATGAATCGCAACAAGTTGCGCGCCACCGACCTGTAGATTTTTGAGAACGATTCCACAATGTCCTCCTCCGCCGAGGCGCTAGACTCGCGCTTCATCTGACTCGGACCTCCCGCCACTTCCTCCTCCCTCTCCTCACCCTCGATGATTGACAGACCTATGGGTTGACGTTTAGCCGCGGAAAAGTGCAGGAACCGCTGTAACACCTGCTGATATTGTTTCCATTTCTCCGTATCGTCCAGCCGCTTGTCGCTCAATATGCGATGCATCTCAGCGTCCAGGCTGGCTGGCTTATTGGCGCTACCTGCTCCTCCTCTTGGCTCCGGCCCTGGTCCCGGTCCTTCTCGCAATCTCTCGATGAGCTCCTGCGGTACAACCACCATTTTCCTAGCGTACTCCATGTCCGATTAGCTTCTGCGCTAGAACGGGCAGAACAGCGTTCAACAGCAGAGGTAGGAGAATCCCTCCACCCCGTTGGACGAGGTAGTGTCGCTTCTTGGTCCAACCCTCGCCGCGTTTCACCAGCCGTCTGAGCGCCTGTTTGTGTTTGCTCAATTTGCGTTTGAGGCAGGGAGAAAGCGGTACGTTTCCGCGTAGCACGTTATACGCGCACTCGCACAACGACTTGATGCGACTCTTGTCGCACGCTTTTAACAGGGCCTTGCGTTCTTTGGGCGTAGCGTGTATTAGGGCCCTCAGCAGCGCCGCGTCCTTCTTCACGCGGTGTGACATGATGACTGACGCTGGCGCGCGCTCGGCCTATTTATCACTTCTTCTTGGGCAGGTACACGTAGTTCACCGGATCGTCTGGGAAAATGGTTGAACGTACGCGCATCTCTTCTGGCGTGGACTGTTTCAAGTCTATGAGCAGGTAGGCGTGCGGATCACGCGTGGCGTCCGCGTAAGCCTCCTCCATGAATTTGGGGTTTTCCGGGTATACTTGACGGGCCAGGTGTTTGATCTGAGCGCGGTCCCTGGGATTCTTGAAGCACACTATGTAGTGAGCGTTCAGCGATATGTCGCGCTGGCCCCTGCCCTGGTGAAACAGGTTTTGCGTGATGAAGAACACGCTCATGTTGCGGTGGTGCGAGCCCTTGGTGAACAGGTCCGCCACGCCGGAGCCGGCCTCGCGCATCATGTCATCGACGATGACCAGGGCGGGCTCGCTACCGTCATAGTCGTCCAGGTCCGGCAAGCCGGCTACGTAGCGCACGGCAGAGTCCGCACGGCTCTTGCCGCCACCGCTGCCATAGTGCCAAGTGATGCGGGCGAACCGCGTATCGCACATGCGGTCGGCGTGCTCTATGAAGCGAGCCACGAAGTGCGACTTGCCGCTGCCCGAAGGCCCGGCCACGATGGCGGTGAACGGGTGTTTCCACCTCAAGTCCATGGCGTCTACTGACCGCCGTGCACCGCCACCTCGGCTCTTGTAACTAAAGGTTCTTTTCTTGCTCTTTTTTATTTGATTTTATTTTTTCAATTTTGGAAGGAAATAAGGGAATAGGAAATACCGTTTATTTTATACAAATTCCAGGAAAGGAGATTTGCTGCCAGGAGGGCCGCTCCTCTTTACAAGGCTCGTCCTCGGCCCCACGCCAACGTTGTACTGGGAGATGGCGTTGTCGTCCAGGACCGTGAGGAACCGTCGAGGCATGTAGATCCGGATCGGGTCGTCGCCGACGAGACCCTCCAAGGTAGCCATCACCGCCTCGCCGTACGGTGTATCCACCCGCTCGAATGAGCGGATCGGGTACACCGCGTTGTCCCGCAGATCCGCGATACGAGTGTAACCCGCGGCCTTGCAGCTATTGAGGGCTGTCCTGAGGTCCATCTTCTGGTCCGTGTTGAGCATGGCGCAGCGGCTGGATGCAGAATGACCGGCTCTCGCCACCGAGTCGCCTTTTATTGGCGGTGTCTACGTGTCGACTCACGCGTATCAACAACATGATGACATAGTTACTCGCTCAATTCCAGGAAGGGTGATGTAATGGAAAGCTTTACTGCGTAAACAAGTGGATTGTTCTAGAAGCGTCTCGGTTATCAACTGCTTAGTGGAAGTTTCCACGCTCAATTCCAGGAAGGCTGACGTAATGGAAAGCTTTACTGCGTAAACAAGTGGATTGTTCTAGAAGCATCTCGGTTATTAACTGCTTAGTGGAATTTTCCACGCTCTCTCGTTTACTGGGTAGCGCGCTTGGAGTGCGCACTCCTCTTGGTTTTCCCTGAGATGATGCAATCGGTCTTTCGCCAAGTGGGTAGAGGAGTAGCGGTCCTAGTGATCCCGTCGTATCTTGACTCTCCCGTCTCGCTATTTGCCAGCCATAGGTTTTACAATCTGGATATCAGGTCCTCTAGACATATGCAGATTTCATCGTTTCGCTCCTCGTCCAAGTACAAGCCGCAGCTGAACGTGGGGCGACCTCCTTTGAACACATTCATCTTCAACAGTACGTTACCGCTGTTAGTAGGGTTCTTCACAGTGTACTGATATCCGCCAGCGGACCAGCACAGTGCCGGGGAATCGATAGGCACTTCCTTCCTCTTTACAGTCCACCCATCGAGCTTTTTCTTCTTTGACGCACATCCCTGCTGAACTGGCGGTGCGTTGGCGTTCTCATCGTTCATTGCGTTCAGCTCCTCTAGGAAGGAGCGGATCGTTTGGTCCACTTCGGCTGCGCTGACTCCGCTTCCGTTCATGGTGACGTCTCGAACAACACTGAGGTCGCGCGCGCGCGGCTCTGCCTCGGTTTTATAGCAGAGTCGTGCGCTCCAGCGAACCTTCTAGAAGCTTCTTTATAGCCGAGTCGTGCGCTCCAGCGAACCTTCTAGAAGCTTCCAGAAACGTGACGCTCCTCACCTGCATGATGTTCCGGTGAGTCCTCACTCCACCGTTGCTAATTTTATTAGGGTGGGATGGGAATAGGATTATGGGTTGGGATAGGACAGAGGGTCTTGGGTTGGGGTAGGACAGAGGGTCTTAGATGGGGAAGGGAGTATTTTATTTATGGGTTTTTTCCTTTTATTTTTTTTTATCTTTTATTTTTTCTTTATTGAAAGAAGAAAAAGAATTTAGAGTGACTAGAGCCCTCCCAAACTGTTTTTATGGTCATTGACTTTAAAATCACCAAAGTAGATAGGTAATCATTGTTTTGTGGCCAATCCACTTCCCAAGCACTCTTACCACAGCAAAAACAAGTGTGCTGCAAATTATTAGAGTCTGAAAAGCGATACACTTTAACAATTCTTGCAGGATACAGAACTCTATTACAATAATGCTCAGTGTACTGACAGTAGCGGCATTGATAGACTCTCTTGCCATTGTATCTATTATACAAGTCTAACACTTGAGGATCCGTTTCCGGGTTGTTAAGCACTAACTCATGTTCCCGAACATACCCCTTGAGGCAAGATGCAACGTATCGCTGTATAGGCACTGGCAATTGTGCAATCCCCTGATACAGAATGTATTTATTCTTTCTTATTACAATACACGATTGCTGAGCTAGTGACAGTGGGTTGTATGCTTCCATGACTAACTCAAGATTCAGACTGGTCAAGCACTTAGCTTGCCGTGGAATGTAAGCGGTAAACAGTTCCCGGAACCGCTGATGAGTAAACAGGCTGGAACAGTCACGTAGGCCCTGGCACGCGCCTCGACACGTGACATGCTCATACATAACACTCCAGTCAGGAGGAGGCCTCATGCGACGCACTTGCCGGAACCTTCTAGAACGGAGGGGTCTTGAAGGCCGCTAATGAGTAAACAGGCTGGGACAGTCACGTAGGCCCTAGCACGCGCCTCGACACGTGACTCCACGGAGCCACTCGCAGTTTGGTTTATTCAAGCCGACATACAACGTGTAACGAAGTCACATCAAATTCGGTCGGCAAGCAGCCGAGATCCCATGAGGAAAACGCGTTTGAAAATTAATAGCGGGCCCGTTTAACAGTGGATTTTCAATTTTCTTTAAGCGATGGTTTTCTTAGGTCACGGCCCGACATGTGGTGAGGTTTCGTCAAAATCGGTCGGTAAACAGCTGAGATCCCATAAGGAAAACGCGGTTTTAAATTAATAGCGGCCTTGTTTAATGGTGGATCTATGGGGTTCTTACGTCATTCGCTTCCCTGGGGATAGGCCTACACTCTGGAAAAAGTCCCGTGGGAATCGGTGGATAAATAGGCTAATTATTAATTTTCGAAAGTTTTTTCCTCATGTTCAAGGTCATCACGAAAAGTGCTGCTGGCGGCCGGGGGGGGGGGGGGGCACCGGGGGGGGGGCACCGGGGGGGGGGGCACCCGGGGGGGGGGGGGGTCCTCGCGTCCACGCGTCCACACCGCGCCTTTGCTGGTTTTGAACCATCTAATGCCCCCTACTGTGAAATTTCTCTTAACAGCAGACCCGTGTGTTTTAATTCAGTAGTGAGGTCAATTGTTTGTTACGGCACTGAGGTTTGGGGGTTTAAGGAAAGCGAGTGCGTGGAATCTGTACGGTACTAAAATTGTTCATTCAAAAATTATTTCGTCTTCCTTACAATACACCCAACTATGTTCTCTACTTAGAAACGGGGTTAGAAAAGTTATTCTTTCATACTCATATACATTAGTTTATTTTTATAGATTCAGATTTACTTCAAAATAAAAAAAATGTTTTTGCCTAGAGTAAGTTGTACTAGATGAATTAATTAATAACTTATGATTACAATAGATTGTTTTATTGGTTTATCATTATTTTATTGGCTTTAAATTTAAATTATATTATAAAAGTGCTATCTTTAAATTTAAATTTAAATTTCGAGTCCATAAATTTGGGAGATTTAGAGTTGCAATTGGCAAGAGTGGTAGGAGAGCTAACAGCCACGTGGTGGACGGAGTGTGTCGGTAAGGCCCGTACTTCATTGTACCACAAACAACTGCTGTCCCTTGACCTAGAGCTCGAAGAGAGGAGTCCACTACACGATAACGATATAGACGTTATCTCTTGGGTCGTTAAAGCCAGAGCAGAACTTATAGATTAAACTTCAAGCCATGACTTGAAAGGAATTATTCATGTTCGCTATGCAATTTGAACTAAAATGAGACAGCCTTTCATTTTACAGCCATATGTTCGGTTTGTATGCAATTAATTACTATTTATCTAAAAGGATCTCAATCATATTGAATATGAGCAATATTTAAACGGTAGGAATTGGTGAACGCTCTCACAATTTCTGAAGGCCGCATGGCAATATAGATGGTAGTTTATTAATGAGTTTAATTTTGACTAAAATAGAGAAGTAGTCTACATTTATTTTATAATTAGGGTTTTATTTACCTCATTTCAGAATTAATTATGCAGTAATTACCGATGTTAAATTAAAAACTCTGCATTTCATGTGCAAGTTTAAATGGTATTTTAAATTATATTTATTCATAAAAAATAAAATAAAATAATTGTAAATGTTTAACGATGTATAGTTAAGATTAGTATTTTGTGATAAATGTTTTAGATTCAAGGCTTAAATATTTATAATTGTAAAAAAGTTTTAAAACATATTTACTTCACAACTTTTACTTATTTTGATGGATTTCTCTTTTTTATATTTTGCCAAACACAACAGACAGTTACTAATTAACCATTTTTTATTCATGCTTTTCCTTGGTTTTATGTAATTTTTGTGTATAAGAAAATAAAGCATGTTTTTTAATTTCTTTCTTCTTTCTTTTTCTTTCTTATACCAACCTTTGAGATTGTAAATAGAGGACTGCGAAATATACCTCTCGCATATAAATGAATGAATATAGTAATAAATAAACCTTTTGAAAATACAATTCATGTGAAAGTTACTTTTGTTATAATAGAAGAGTCAATAAAACTGAAGTAATATTTTTTTAATATAATGGTCTTTTAACACTACAAAAATATATTTTTAAGAAACCAAACAAATATATAATGCTTCAGAATCATTCTAGTGAACATTTGTAAATTGTGTTTTCTTGAACTCTTCGTTATCTGTAATATTTATATTTTGAATTTGTCTATGATTTTATATAAAAATACAAAAAGACTTATTGCGTTAAAGTTTGCAGTCACATTCGCAAATTAGAGAGTCTAAAAAACGCTTTTGAGGCATAATACAATAACCCCATTGCAGCAATCCTGCACACTAAGCGAATATCCAATGTATGTAGTCTATATGTTTCTCACTACCACATAGAGACATTTACCAAGTTTCATAAAATATTTTGATAAATAAGTGATATTTATCAATTTATTTATTCTCCATAAGAATAACATTAGAGCTAACTATATATGAACAGCCATAAGGCTTAGTGAGAAGATGTATTTATGTTAATTATTGCTATGTTGTATTATTATTATATTAAGTAAAATAATTATATAAACTATGTATCACAACACACAGTGTAACGTATGATCTTGGGAAACAGACATATTTTGATTTGATTTGAGTCGTTTACCTCAAAAGGATATAATTGATATTGGTTATTGTTTTACTTTAGCAGATACTTAAATGAAATATTTACAGTTTGATATATTGCTAAAGAAGATGAGGACAGTAAAGTGACATCTGGATGTTCACTCCTCTACAACTCTTTTCCACAGATCTACAGTCTTCGGCACTTCCAGTAGCTGCCCTTTCTATGATCGATCAGACAGTAATAGACTCAAAAAATCCCAGCTTAGAGTCCTAATTCTAAATTTTTAGTAGGACTCCCACTCTACAGGTTAGCCACCTGTGTGCAAAAATGCAATTTTCCTCCTTAAATAAAATCTACAAGACTAAACTTGGGGGAGGGAGTGTTGTAATAAGACATGAACATCTCACCCTGACTGCCCACCTCACTTTATTAGCTGGCTTATCTGTAACTTACTGACCCTGGAAGTCCACTGCTCTCCATCTTGTTAGCCAGCTCGACGTCCTTGGAGTAGACGTCGAACTGCCACTGTCGCTGGCCTAGCACGCCCGCCAGGACCGCGCCCGTGTGGATGCCCACCCTCATGTCCACAGGGGAGTTGGTCGTCTGTTGGACGTACCTGGAGCAAACGATAGTGTCAATAGATGTATGGGAGGAATTCGTTGTATAATAAGTGCTAAAGAACATTTTATCAGTAGTGTGGGTTTGCCGGTTCTGGGCCAAGTGATTTATGGCTTCCGGTCACGTGACCGGAAGCGCTGAGTCATTAAACACGTCATCTGAGCCTCAGCCAGTGACGTAGGCGGTTTTGTGACGTAATGAGGGAAAGTTTAAAGGTCAAGGTCACGGGGAGGTTATTTTAAAAAAGTACTACCTCGCACGCGTAAAATCCGATTGTGATTCGATAGTTTTAATTCGATAAAATATCGAATGAAAACAATCGAATGAAGCAATCGAACGATACGAGTGCGAGGTAGTACTATTTCATTTAACTTTATTTTTACTTTTCTTTTTATTTACAATAAGTTATGTTTACAATAATTTATGTTTACAATAGTTCCCCGTTGTTTGTCGTCATCGATGTTGTTGATCCGGAGTCGCGACCGTCAGACGTAGTTTTCAAGTGTTGCGCTTGTTTGTCCAATCGGCCCATCCCGACTGTTTGTTCCTTGCCTATTTATGTGACCGCAGGGAACACACAGTCGGGACGAGCAGCTCGATGTTCACCGGTCGAGAGCCGGAGGTGTACTGGCTATTCACAAGCTAGCGTTGTAATCGTACTAAATGGTGGGGGTAAAATTGTGGTGGGGCGGAGCAGATGGCGGACGGCAGATGGCAGGCGGCAGATGGCAGGTGGCAGATGGTAGGCGGCAGGTGGCAAGTGCGCGGCAGATGGTTGCTACTCCATTCGCCGCCAAAGTAATGCAAGCCGTCGCCGTAATTCTTGTATTTTATCTTGACGGTTCATTTGATATGTTTTACATCTACATATGCAATAGCTGAAACACCTGCACTTACGACAAGCTTTCCCGTCAACTTGATCGCCTGGTATTTTAAAACATTGCAACTCGCAACAATATGTCTTCAAATTGTTATCGAAAAATAAATTGTTCATCGGTGGCACCGACATGTTAGCTGCAGCGTGTGTTAGACAAGACTGAGACTAACTTCACTGCTCCCTCTCTTTTATACCCCTTCATAAGTTAACCCTGAATGAAAGTTCAAGGTCATCCATTTGAATTTAAAAAAAAGCAACACAGCAGTATATAAAATAATATACTGCTATGTTGCTGTTTTTTTTCCCCCTTTTAGTGTTATTCTTTTTTTTATTTTTCTTTCTTTATTAAACAAACATTCTACAATACAATAAGCTTAAGTCTAACATTGATGACTAGAAATACAAACAGAGAAAAACAAATAGAGACATTATGTACAATGATGCATGATGTGCAGAGTGAGTTCCGTCGAGTTGTTGCCGCTTACACCGTGTGATACCAAATACAACGTCCCCGGTTGAATATCTCGCAAGTCTTCATTTTGTAGCAGTTGAACAAATCGTTTTGGAAGAAATACTTGAAACTTCGGCTCATCTCCTGGAGTCATAGGTCCTTCGCACAATGATACTAGAATTGCTTCTCCATGTGTGGTTTCCACTTTCTTGATGCTATGAATAATGTAATGTCTTTGTTCTTTTAGTTCTGAACATTTTTTAGTTAGCAGAAGGTTCGATTTTGAGTGAGTGTTGAATTGATCAACCAATGTTTGTAGATATTGTTGTGATGCCATCTTCGTCAGTGGTGGTGTCTTCTGTGATGTTGCCTCTTCGGAGTCTCGAATAATACTCATGCTGAAGCGGTGTTGTCTCCTCGTATTTATAGGCCCCGCTACCCCCACCACATTTCTGTTCTCCGCTACCCCCACCACATTCCTGCGTTTGTTTCAAGTAAGCAGCCAAACGATATGCGTTGTACAATGCACAGTTTGTTTGACCGTGTTTAAGATCTTTTGCAGCGACACAAATATTACCGAGATTAATGTTAAAGTCCTTACTGATAGTTATATCGAAAACATGACCGTGCGTATACTTTTGTATCCAGTTCTTTTTTTCTAATCCTCTTGTGTATATATGTGAATATTGTTTGCAAAAGTTAAACATAATACTGTGCAGATTACTGTAGCTTATAAATCCTTCATACCAATGTATGTGATGAAAGTAGTTTGTTATCCATTTGTTTGTACTTTTTGCTTTGGTGTTAAGTTTGTTAAAAGAAAAAGGAGCATCAAACGTGAATGGGTAGGCTACAAATGTAAGCAAGTCTAAAATTACTAATTCCTTGATAATAAACCTATCGTCATTATTTCGAAATGCTTGAAATTCTATTACACAAGGCTTTACACTCACTTCTTCATCCCCTCCGCTCATCATGGCACCTAGCGATCAACTAAACTGTTTTCCACACCACGGTAGGTTAAATACCAGGCCGTACAGTTGCAGGCGCGTTGGTGTATATTTAACGTGGGCACCGTCCCCAATAGGCCTACCCCACGTGTGTTCTTCTTTACTAAGTCAAACTTTAGTCTTTTTAACTTCTTCTTCTTGTGTTTCGTTTTCTTCTTCTTCTTGTTTCTCCGTTTCTTCTTCTTCCTGTGTTGTTTCTTCTGTAGCTTCTGTAGCGATTTCTACAAGTGGTTCAAAATCCTTTAACTTTCTCCACATGCAAACTTCATGAGGTATTCTATTAAAAATAGATGTATCCACAGGTCCGTACACGATGGTGCTATCAGGTTGTTTTTCCAAAGTATCGACCAAATATTCTTTAATAATAGCGCTTGCAAATACCAACTGTCTCATGTACCTTGTAATAGGTTCTGTTGCGTAGTTTAAAACGTAGAATTCTTCACGTGACAGTAGAATCTTATTTTCGTGTTGAGTCAAGTCTCTAATTCGCACTTGTAGTTGTCCGCGATGTTTAACAATATCGATTTCATTGTCACAATCCAAAAGTCGAATATGTGTTTTCCTTCCACACAAACTGTTAGTTAAATAACATTCTATTAAATGTACATGTTTCAAAAATGACTCCCAAGCATTTTGCGAAAATAAAACCTTTTTTGTTCCATGGTGTAGTATTACTGTAGGGGAATAATCCAATGATTTCATCAATCCAACTGATACACTTTTACTGATGCATGCTGAGATGGGGTAAAAGATTCGCAGAAAAACTTCAGTTAAAATGCGAGGAGGAATATTTTCTTCAACTTTCTTCTTCCTCTTTGGTACTACCTTTGATGGGTCTGCATTAATTTCCTCCTCTCTATCTCTTTTACCAAACTTTAAAAATGCAGTTATTTCCTTGATGATTTCTGCTTCACTAGTATTATCACGTTCCAATAACGGTGCTACCTCTGCATCACCTTGTACAACAGATGGAGAACTCATTTTGTAGAAGATGTTACCCATGCGCCGATAGACGATCAACTGAAGACCTGCATTGCTGCTCCGCTATTTATAGGTTAGCGACAGTGGCGGTTCCGGTGGTGGTACAACGTTTTACAATACTGTCTTTACAATACCGGTCAACGGCGTGTATGTAACAATTTTATCGTGCAAAATTAAACAATACGCAGATGTATTTGCAGGTACGTTTTCTTGAAATTCCATTTATATTTTTATATCAACACTAGACGATTTTACAGATTCATTTTGTTTGGAACAATCAATTACAACAATCGGAGCTTTCGATTCAAACTGAACGGGAGATAGTAGAGGTGTATTTGTTTTGCCGTAATATGAATTTTGGAACCTATCGTACATGTCGTATAAAACACTGTATCTTTTCTTATCAAAAGAAATATTAAAGTTGTCGTAGGGAAAGAATTGTGAATTCAGGAACACTTTACAGTTTGTTAATTTACAATGGTCAAATTCACCAGCATTTTCAGTTATTATACTTTTCTTCTTCGTTTGTAATCCAAATATTACATATCTCGCTTTTTCCAAATGAGTAGAAGTTTTTACAGTCCATTTATGTCGTTGTGTTGTAGGTAAAACGGGGTATTCATGAAACTCCCAGCTTCTGAATGGCATTACAATGTCTCGATCTGATTTTAACTTTCTTAATAATGTAATCCTGTGTTCATCATTTAGTCGCACATGTGGTACTCTCCAAACAATCTTGTCTAATGTTAATTTCCAGTCTAAATTGGCATCAGTTGTTCCAGTAGCTGCTTTAATAATATCTTTATCGTTTGATGATCTTAATAAAACTAGTTCTTGTTTTACATTTATTATTATTCTTCTGTAGTCTTCAGCAAATCCTAGGAGTAATCTTAAAGGTACGTAGAAATCAAAGTTTCCCGAAGAGTCAGGAGCGATTGTACTTTTGTCTGGTGCAACCCATCCTGCAACAGCTAACAGATTCTTCTCATTTGGTGTTAAAGACGCTAATCCTTTCAATGTACTGGAAATTCCAACCTTTTTTGTTGAATCGACTGTAACTCCTGAAATTTCATATCTAATCTCGTCAAACAAAAATGCCATAGGATTATTTATGAACGGAACAGTGGTTCCAGCAGTACCATCATTTTTTGTTACTTTTCCTTCAATATATAAATAACTTTCGCATGGAAGAGTATAAATGTCTTGTTGTTGTATAGGAATCCTAATTTCATCGTTATTGTTTAATTTGGACGAAGCGTAAGGGTTGTGCGTGTGATATTCCTTTTCCCATAAGGTCTCGTCGAATGTTGGACCCTGCGCTATATCCAGTATATCCATTGTTAATGACTTTTAATCCAATTTCTTCTAGAAAACGAATGTTGTCACTTGTTAACCCTTCTACAGCTGATAAGCTACTGACCTCTTTGCTTGTTGGCTCTCTCTTTTTAAATGATAACCCCATTGTCTAAGCGGATGATTTTATATGTATTCTTACAGTAATAGCTTCTCCTCTAAAGTCAATAAGGTTTCCGTCTTGATCCACTATGTTCAGCACGATGTCTGAAATGAAACTGGTGTTTAACGGTAGGTACACAAGGTTTTGAGGCTTTTCTACTATCTTGAAACCCGGTGCAACTGATGGGTAGAATGTGTGTAATATATGACGATTCTCTCCATCTCTGTAGGATCCTTGTATAATGTTACATGTAATGTCTATGCTATTAACTTTGATGATCGTCACAGTTTTATTCCCAGAATGAGTTTTATTAGGTTCTAATACTTTTGTTTCCTTAGAAAACCCCAATAAACTACCAATTGAATGTTCTTGACTAAAATCAATATAATACTTAGACGTAATTTCGGCTTTCATTGTATTGTTATTGCCTTTTATCGTTATATTTTCTTTTCCCATATGTTTTTGTATAACTTCATTTATATAATCAATTTCATAAGCTCCTGTTGGTAAACTGAATTCTTCCAAAGCTGAATACTTTCCTTTATCATCTTTTGTCTTGTAATAATGTATTTTGTTATTAATTCCTTCACTAACGTTTGGAATAGAGTTATATGTTGTTAAATCCAATAATGCGGCTTCCCATAGTCTTCCTTTTTGCAAACGTAGCGCTGGAAACAGAATACTGCGCAAAGTACATGAGTTACCGGTTAATGACACTGTATACGAGGACATCTTAAAGTTGACTAACACTTTTAGCTAAAAAGTCTAAACATAAATGACCGCAAATGTATGTATCATCAGGTTGTTTTCTTGTATGATTGTAAAAAACATTTTCTGCCGCACGAAAGTATTGTTGAAGTTCTTTCGGTGGTGGAAGGTCTCCAAAACTGTCGAAATAATAAATGGTTTTACCAAGTTTCTTGTAACACACCCAATGAGTGCCTAATCCTTCACTATTATCCAAATTTACAATACCAGTCTCATTTTGCCACATTTTAACCGGTAACTCATCTTTCATAAATACTCCTCTAAAAAATGGGATTTTCAAACAAGAAGCATATGTAATCAGTTCTTCATTGGTCAATTCTTTGTTTTTAATTATTAATTGCTCTTTCTTATTTAATACACACGATACGGTCTTAGGTATAATCCTCCTCCCTTTTTTATCATTGACCATATTGTTGTTTTTTTTTAGGTTTACCACTGGTAGATCGACGTTTTCTTCTGATATTACCTCCTTGTTTTTTAGCGGGTTTTTTCCCACGCCTTCTTCTCTTTCCTCCTCCAAACGTAGTTTTTGCTTTCATTGCTGCTGTTACTGCTAAAGACGCTGCTTTTTCACCAATACTCGCGTCACTAGATTTTACTCTTTGCCAAGCTTTCTCAGCAAGTGCTCTATCTGCTATTGATCTATTTTTAGTATCACCAAATTTGGAATACGCTATATCGTGCAGTTTACAAGCCTGATCGAGCTTATTTATTCCAGGATCTCCTCTAGCAAGACGTTTCTCTAATTTGGTTCCAGGACCACAATATTGATATCCTCCAGGTAAATGTAATTCCACAGGTAATAAATCAATCGCCTTGTTAACTATAGCTCCAACCGGTTTACTCAATAGAGAAAATGCTGTTGATGCTATTCCCATTCCTCTCTGTAATCTCTCTCGATTATGACTGATGCGTTTAACCCTCGACATGACTATTTATAGCAAAACCTACAATCAGTAGGTGCACTCTATAAATGTTTTACAATGAATGTAATATCAGTTTTGGTTTCTTGTATTATATACTGTTTAAAATCCATTTATTATATAAAAATGGATTTATTAATTAAATGAAGACATATTAAATAGAAGTAGTAAAAATTGAAATAAGTTGTAATTGAAGATGTTCCAGATGTTTCTCCGCTGGTAATGGTATCGTTGTCTTCGGTAAAATGAATAAACTTTAAATAGTTGTCATGTTTCCTTAGAAACTTGCCACTTAATCGTTGGTAATTGAATAACACATCCCAGTCTAGTTTATCTTTAAAATTGTCAATGTAATTCTCAGAGAGATTTTGATATTTACTTATTACTTCCCAACAGTTATTAAAATTTGATGTCATCTCTACGAGGAAGTCTTCTGAAAACTGTTGTCTTTGTAAAATATGGATCCAGTTAACTCTGTGAAAATAAATTCTTAACATAGTCATTGTGAAGAGATAATGTATGGAAAGTTGTTCCCAATCCATATATCTATCAAACCGTTGAACAAAACCATCTGTCAACACTCCTTGGGGAAATCTCGGCTCTTGAGATATTAAACTCCACGCAGTAATATTGGATTCCATCATCCTCTCTGTATCGTCTCTCGAATATGACTGAAGCTTTATCCCTTATCATGGGGGTATTTTAAATTCTTTTTTCTCTTATGTAATCTTTATTGTTTTCTGTTGGTTCATTAATCACATTCACTTTATCTCCCTTTCCTAATGTCTTGACTTTAGAAGGCTCAGACGGTTTATCTCGTTGATTAGGTTTCTCTGGATTGTGTATATTTTTCCAGTCTAAATAATTGTGACTGTCAACATCTGAAGCTGCATCTCTTCCTGAAGCCCGATGGATATAATGGAATAGAGCTGCACCAAACCTTTCCAAATGTTTTTCATATTCCGTAGTCCATTTCTTGTGTACAATATCAAACATTTTCTTATTTACAGCGTCTCCATCCTGCTCACAATCACCTACATTTGATAATTTTAATTTTTTTACATCATAGCTTGTGTCAGTTTCATTCCTTTTGTAAATCGTTAACAATTTTAGAGTAGCTAAATTTACTGCTTCACCATCATAAACGGGATATTGTATATTGCTTAACCTTTTACCGGAAAACCCCCAATGATCTTCGTGTACAGTTGGGGTTCTTTTTTCCATGTACTGTACCGTAACCGCATCAGACGACATAAGCGGATCACCAACATTTTGATTTACTTTTCCTTCAAAATTATAGTTGCCGTCAGGTGTTAACGGAAACCCAGCTCTTTTTTCAGTATATCCAGATATTACTCCAAACTCGGAGTACCGTCCAAACTTGTCCACACTCATGATGTAACTGAATCGCTATCGTTTAGGTTCTTATTATATATGTACGTCTACTGAACAATTATTCCTTGTTTTCGCAGTTCATCAACCAAAGCTACCCATTCGTTTTCTAAACCAGTGTGCCCGGCTTCCATGGCTTCATGTAATAATCTCATTCGATCAACTAACTTATTTATATCGTTGTAATATATTATATTAGTTTTGTACAAATTTTTCAATAATCCTCTTCCAGATGTGGTAGGATCAGTTGTTTTTCTCTTTTTATGCAAAACATTTAATTCAGCAGAAGATAAAGCTCTTCTTTTAATTTGAGCTTTTTTTGATTTTGAGGGGAAAAGACTAGATATAATACTTGTATATTTTATTGACCGATTTCTATGAATAGGTAGGTCTTTGGAATACTTTTTTCTATGTGCATTTGTATACTCTAATATATTTTTAAACAATTGTAAATCCCTTTTAGTATATTTACCAGGATTATTTTTAAAGATAAGTTCAAACAAACCTTTTGTACCTTTATATTTCTTATCTCCAATAACTATATCATCATTTTCGTTTATATCTAACTTGCTATCTCCAATCATTAATCCTTTATCCTCTATTCTAGCTCCATAGGTATGATAACTTCGATTAGCATGTGCGGCGTGTAACATTTTTAACGTATATGTTCTTCCAAGTGTTCCTTTAAACATAATATCCGTGCCTAATTTGCTTAAGTTGGATGGGTTAATATCCTCTTCTTCTGCTCTTGTATCTTCTACACTTGTATCTTCTGTACTTGTATCTTCTGCAATATCCTTTTCCTTTAAATCCTCTATATCTCCGCTTTCTTCATACTCGTCGCTTTCTTCAGATGTATGTAACTGGCCAAAACTTTCATCATTCTGAAATTCTTCTTCATATTTGGAAATTGGTAGCATTTTGTCTCCTTCGAAGCGAATTGAAGGTTTTTCCATATTTTGTGCTAATCGCTTTAAAGGTTCAGTAACAGGTTTGAATGTTGTTTCTAAAAATTGCTCTCTTTCATTTATACCTGATTTTAAAGCTCGGTTTTTTTGTCTAATAGAATCACTAAGTGATTTTATTTCCTTTAATAGCTTTTCCTGGTTAACCATCTTCACACCTTGACGACTTGTACAGTAATACCGCTAATCAGTGTATTAAAACGAATTTATCAAAACCTATTCTATAACGACCATCTTTTATAGCATGATCTTTCATAATAACCAAAAATCCATACTTTTCCGCCCATGCTTTTCCGCAAAGTTCTTTAAACCTTTCAAATGGCATATCTGCATTCACATGATCGTTATATATATGTTTTAGGTTAGTATCATCGTGTTTGAATACAATCAGAATATTTGCATTATCTCTGATAAGTTGTTTTGGGATTTTGCTATAGGTTTGTCCTATATATATGCTGTCGATGTTATTATGTCTTCCCATGGCAAAGTAGTTTCTAATAGTATCCTGATTTTCACAAGATACATCGTCAAATATAAATATAGAATACGGTTTCGCTTCGTTTGGTTGCATAATGCTATCACTAGCGTTAAATTTGTAAAAATTAACATTAGACACATCAGATAGGATTTTATCCAGCAATTGATACTTTGGTTGATGTAGAGACTTTGAAAAAATATATAGGTTATTAAACCTTAATCCCTGCGGATTAGTGATCAAATTAAAGACAACATTGGTCTTTCCGCAGTTTGAGGGGCCACTTACTATACATCGAACAGTGTTTGGAAGTAAACTACCGTGTTTACCATTGTTGATTTTAACGTTATCCACAGTTAAATCATCTATGTTATTAATATTGAATCGATCTTTATGGTTAATAATCTCCATCCTGCTCAAAGGTTAACGATGAAATGAGTTGCTTGCATTAAACCAAGTCCTTTATAGGTATCCATGAATCCTCAGTTTTGTTAAACCCTAACCACCGCACTTTAACTGCGTCCTTTTTTCTTTGTAACACTTTTTCAACAAGATATACATCACCTACTGTTGACTTTAACATTTCATGTCCATAAAATGCACCTTGCAACAAATCTCCTTTGTTATCTTTTAAGATATACGTTTCAGGTACAGTCGGTTGCACTTTATACACTGTAAAAACTTCATTCGTCCAATTGGGAAGGTATTTCTTGGTAAACACTCCCTTATATTTACTAATCCGTACTTTATCACTTACATTAAATTTTCTTGGCTGCATTTTTTCTACTTTAGGCTTTGTATTTTTCTTAATGCGTTTTAATACATCTTTTGCATTTCTTCTATTTACTTTGTTAGGTTTCATACCATTAGTTCTATGAAATCTGTTGTTATAATCATTTATTAATTGTGGTAAAACATCATACCATACGTAAGAACCTCTTTTTGAAAATTGTTTATACAGTGCTCCTTTTAAGGTTCTATTGAATCTTTCTACAATAGCTGCTTTTTTCTCTGAATTTGTAGAATAATGATTTATTTTATATTTATTCATTAACTGTGCAAAGTTTGTATTAAAGTATTCTGTTCCATCATCAGTTTGTAAATGTTTAATTTTGTTTTTATCTCTTTTTATGGCTATTTCCATGGCTTCTGTTACGCTTTTACCAGTCTTGTCCTTTAGAGGCAAAGCGTCTGCAACTTTTGTAAAACAATTAATAATTGTGAGTATATATTTAAATCCTTTGTTTATTCTGCTATGCGGTCGCATTTCAATTAAATCCGCTTGATATAGATCATTTATCCCTTTTATAACAGTATTTCTTCTTGGAAACTTTATTCTTGCAGGTTTGTGTAGTTCATTAATAATCTTCTCCTTCAGGTCTGACATGATGGTTTCACGAAGACAGCTGATATGATATTAAATATTCTTTTGTATAAATCCGCTTATATAGGTCAAGGTCATTCTAAACTAATGTATAAAAGGGGAACACAGCAAAATACTACTGTGTCCCCCCTTTTATACGGAAAGGAAAAGGAAAAGGGATGTAGGACGATGAAAGGGTTACTCGTCAATAGGGTTGAGGGAATAGTGGCCGAATGGTAGAGTGTGGATGTTGTCTGCAAGGATGTGTCGTTTATCATCATTTGAAGAGAGAGCTTTTTTTACTTCCGTCACGCTGTACAGCTGATGGTTGAAACTTCTGATTGTGTTGAATTTTGCTGTTATATCTTGATCTTCAAATAAACATTTCTTATAGTGATTAAAATGCACATTCTTCTTTAAATACAAACTTTTTACTCCTTTAGCTTTCTTAATGACTTGGTTTTCATTTAGTTGTAAAGAATATAATTTTGACATTAGTGCAACAATTTCTTGAAGTATAACACCATTGGCTTCGTCTTTAAATTTGCCAAGCACTTTTTTGTTTCTATCATTGTCGTAGTTTGGATGATCTTTTGGATAGTCGGAAAAGTCAAAGTCGTTTTTGTAATCAAATGTCCAAAGGTCTTCATACATATCGTTAGTAATTATCCAATATATAAATGCGTCTGTATCCATGTAGGAGATGCCGATGTTTTCTCGTCCATAAAAGGTGACCATCTTCTTGTAATGAAAATCGTACATATGAGTCTTGGAGATATCCAGGATTGTCATACCTATATACAAAGGACGATCCATCCTCACACTTGTTTTCTTCATAGATACAGCTACAAGATTTTTGTTAATAATTATAGATGTTCCAAAGTTTGGCTGTTGTACGAGTTTTTGTAGTTTGTTTGGATCTGTAACAAGTTTAACATTTTTATGTCTTCTTTTGTTTTCCAATGTTTTACCGAATATCGCATTGTTCATCAATTTAAAAAAGTCTTTTTGAAAGGCTGATGTAGCGGCTGCTCTTCTGGTAGTATTCGAGTCTATGTACGGTTTCAACCAGCACGATTGGGAAAATTCTACAGCTCTATTAATTTTAGTAAGACGTAAACCTAATGCGATAGCTTGTTGAACAACCCAATAGTGAGCTACGTATCGTTGTTTATTGTTAAGGGTCATCATTAATTTGGGGTGTTTTCCAGTTGGTGAAATTTCTGTTCTTGCAAGGAGTGGAAGGTCATAATGAAGATCGTGTAAATGTTCTGGATATTCAAAGTCGCAATCCAAAATATATCCGGTATCTCCTTGTTTTGGAATTTGTGAAATATCTCCAATACAGTCGGGATCAACCCATTTAAAGTTGTCAAATGGAAGTGGGTTCGACATGGCCCATCCATACAGATTATTCGCGTCGAAATATCCCAAGTACGTTGAAGGTTTCTCTTGATCATGGTCAGGTAGATATTTGTTGTTGGCTTTAACATGTCTCGTCACGCTTTGAGTTAATCCACCTCTAACACCCGACTCAACCATTAAAACCATATCTATATCTGTTAACAGCTGGAGTTTGCATTTTGTTTCTTTCAGCATTGCTTGCCAAGCTAGTCCTGGAGATGTATATGAATGTAGAGGGTCTAAACCGTATGCTGCAAAACAGGTTCTTCGGAATTCTTCCATAACATCGCAGAGAAGAGTCACGTCAAGTTTTACATAAAAGTCTGAGTATTCTCCTAAAGTCTTCATATCCAACTCGTTCCATACTCGACATGCGTGTTGATAGTCTTCAAGTGAAATCTCCGAATCATTAAGTTTGTTGTTAAATTGTTCTGGTGGAGGAAGTGATGTTTCATTAAATCTATGAAGTCCATCGATGTAATCGTAGGGGAAGACTCCTTTTCGAAGAACCAGATCCATTTTACTACTGGCTACAATTTTACTTGTTTCTATCAGATCTTCTCTTTTTAAGTTATCAGTTAATTTCATTAGGCTAGAAGGCATAAATCGAAACGAATCAATAAATCTAAGTTTTATTTTGCCAACCTTTTTAGAGAAACTTATAAATTTTTCCATTGTTGTTGCCAAAACATCTATTGCTCCATCATCTCTTCCTAACTCCGGGATTATGAAATGAGAGTCATATCCGCTAAGGTTATGTAGAACAACGGGTATAAAAGATGGTACTTTGTAATTTAAGTTGCAAGCGTTACAGGCTGCACCTCTGTAGGCTCCTGTAAGATGGTCGTGATCACGCACTTTAACGTTATCTGGTGTAAATAGGTTATTACACAGATAACATGTTGTTGCCAAATTGTGATGTTGAAGTTGGTGTTCATCCATAGGTTGCATCGGTATTTTAATTTTGTAGATTTCTTCCACCTTAGAGGCAATGTAATACAACTCATCTACAAAGTGTTTCGCTGCTTGTTCACCACGATAAATCTTCGGAGCAGATGATAGTCCAAATTCTTGAAGATGTTCTTCAGACAGCGTGGATTTTGTTAGTATACAATAACTGTTTGGTGCATGTTTTTGATATTTGCTTCTTTTTGTGATATCCTCTTCTTGTTGTTCAATAGGAAGTAAAGATGCTTCGAAGTCCGCGTACACAACAAATGGAACAGGGTATTGTTGATTTACTTTGTCAAATCTTATCTGCGCTCTGCTGGGATGTGGCAATTTAATTCTTACCTCATAGTTTCCACTACATAACCTTTGATGTACTACTAACCATTCTGATCCTCCCCGTCTCAATTCTTTGTTTGTATGACTAAAACATCTTTTACAAATTGTAATCTTTTTTTCATGCTTAGATAATTGTTTAGAAACAAGAGCTTCAAAATTTTTAATGTAGACATAGTGGGATATATCCCCTTTAGTGATTAATAGCAAATCCGTATGATCTCTGCGCTCAATAGGTGTTATGCGCAAGGGGTACACATTTTTAGACGAATCCAAGCCAAAAATGTTGACAGATGCTGAAGGGTTTTGTTTTTCAAATTTCGATATATCAGTAATTGCAACAGGGTAAGTCATTCCCTGGAAATTATACTTGTGTTGAACTTCTTCATATGCTTGACTTGGTCTTTCCGGATGGTTTTTTACATATTTGGCCAACATAACATATTTAAAACATTCATTATTTTCATTTTGCACGTTAATGCAGGATTTGGTATTCATAATTTTTTGAGGTAGAGGGATATAGCTACTTCCTCTCATTCCATAACCGTGTTTATGAACTCTAACATCTAGACTTGTTATACTTAATAAAGTCCATCCAGATCCTCTTCCTTCATGCTCTTGTAGTTTCGTCAAAAGTTCCTCAAGACATTCTGTTACGATCTTTTCAATATCTGACGCAGCCATGATGGTTCGGTTTTTTGTCATGAAACCTCTTGGTGATGTTTCGTTTTGAATGTTAGTGAATATGGCATCTAGCAACAGTCCAAATTTGATAAAATTTAATCTTTTTTGTTCATTCTTTAGTGTTTTGGTTACTAATTCTTTGGCGTTATGTAAAAAGTTTTCAAGTTGTAATTTTACGTTGTCAATTTTAAAATGTGTTACTACCTTACCAGGTAGTGCTTGAGCGTGTAGTTCAACATCTACTGCTGTTGATGTTGAGGGTCGGTGAAGAGTAAACATAGCAGCTGTTGATGTTGAAGGACGGTGAAGTGTAGACATAGCAGGCGTTGAAGTCGATGTTGATGGTGTTGATGTTGAAGGATGGTGAAGTGTAGACATAGCAGGCGTAGAAGTCGATGATGTTGATGTTGAAGGATGATGAAGTGTAGACATAACAGGCGTAGAAGTCGATGTTGTTGGCGTTGAGTGTGCATAATGGATGACACTCGGTCTTAAAACTTCATTTTGTTCTTTTTGATTTAGGTTTGCAAATTGATGTTGTGCTAATTGATGGTCGATTGAATCTAATTCTTGTTCATTTTGTTCTTCTTTTGTATTTGTGTTGGGATTATGTTTTAGTTCTTTATGAATGGCTAAAAGCCAATCATCTCTAAATGAGGCTTTACAAATATCGCACCGATACATATTATAACTGTGTCTTCCTCAAAGGCTAACCAGCTACTAATAACACGCCAAAATTCACCTCTATTTATACCCGAAAAAGAACAGTGGTGGGGGGTATACATGCCGGAGTATATGTGTTAGTGAAGAAATACCAAATTTTACGCAGGCAGTACATTTTGCATCAAACCAAGATGTTTTCAAGTCCCCAAAGTGGGTCAAGGTCGTTTGAACATGTTGCCAAAACGGGGAATAGAGCAGTAAGTGATTCTCACTTGGACCACAAACTGATCTATTCCCCGCTTTGTATTATTTAACAGATCTTTAAGTTTTCTTTTAATTATCCTGATCTTCAAAAAGTTGTTTGTATGAGGGTTCTTCAGCAAAGAAATGTTGAACCGCCAAGTCATCTTCAGTCAGAGGACATGATTCCAACAGTTTTTGATCGATTGAGGGAGCTGACAGCGGTTCTTGGAGTTTTTCATCTTCAGTCAGAGGACATGATTCCAACGGTTTTTGGTCGATTGAGGGAGCTGACAGCGGTTCTTGGAGTTTTAACTGTAAACTTTTGATATACTCCATGGCCTTATACAAAACGGTTATTTTTGCATCTCGAGGATTGGCGAATGGGATTACACTTTGTAATCTCTCATATCCAGTGTTAATATTCACTCTCCATTTCTTTGAGTGTTCAGCGTTTCTCTGATTGTAGCCAGATCTGGAGTTGGATGTGCTTGCTTGCGAATCCAGAGCTGACTAATACGTGTATACCAAAGTGCATGGTTAAATACCTGCTTACCCCCACCATTAGAGTACCCCCCTCTTGGAGCATATGTTTGATTTAGTAATAATTATTGTATCAAAAGAAGTTGTTTCCAAGTCCAGATATAGGTCAAGGTCATCTGAAGATATTTCCAGAACGGGGAATAGAGCAGTAAGTAGTTCTCACTTTGACTACAAACTGATCTATTCCCCGCTCTGTATTTGTAGTTGGAAGGTTAACGAAGAAAACTAATCAGACTCATCTGACACATCCGACTCATCAAACGGAAATAAGCGACGGGGGAGAAAGCTAGTGACGTAGGTACCCTCAAAAAGGGTCCTACTACCACTCGGAGTTGCCTCCATGTGTTCCAAACAGAGTGACTGTTGGTAACACTCCGCATCGTCCGAATTCGAGTTTTCCTCCACGTCATCCGCTACACTAGAGATATCCTCATCACTCTCCAATTGTTCCATCTAACTCACGGCTTCCATCTCTACGGAATCAACTTCTTCATCTTCCAACACCGCATCTTCATTTTCATCTTCATCTTCTAACATAATGTTTTTTAACATTAGAATTACCTCTCGTGGATGAGGAAAGATGATGTCTCTTGGTGCCATGACTAGACTGATTCAACCATTGAGACAAACTCGCCTTTTATACCACAATATTTAGAGGGGGGGCGTTGTGGAGGGGATATTGTTGTTAAATATATATTTAGTACTAAACAAAGTTGTTTCCAAGTCCTGAAGTGGGTCAAGGTCGTTTGATCATGTTACCAAAACGGGAAATAGAGCAGTAAGTGATTCTCACTTGGACCACAAACTGATCTATTCCCCGCTTTGTATTCCAGACGTCTTTAATTTTGTTAACCCAGTTATTCATCCTGGTCTTCATCCATGAGGAAGATTTGTTTGTAGGCTGACGGTTCTTCCTCAAGAAAATGATGTTTCGCCAACCTATCTTCCACCAGGAACACGCATTCTATCGGTTCAAGAGAGACCGGTTCTTCAGAAGGAACTTCTGCAACTATTTCCTGCAGATGTTTTATGTATTCTATTGCCCGATATATCATGTCCTTTGTTTTAGTAGTAGATTTAACGCCCGGGACTTTACTTGATAATCTCCGGTAGGCTTTTTGCATTGTCAGCTTATATGTTTTTGTTCTTAATGCGTTTTCGGCTCTTCGGTTCCGCAAGCAATTGTTGAACTTCAAAAACTCTGATAGTTCATCTTTATACTCTTTGGATGTGCTTGCTTGGGATTCCATAGCTAACTACTGGGGATATTCCGATACGGTCGCTTAAATACCATGTTTACGTGGTGGGGGAAGTGTCAAGGATATTATTGTAGGAAGTACATTTTATATCAAACAACGATGTCGCAGAATGACAAGTCTTGTAAGTGGGTCAAGGTCGTCTGAACATACCACCAGAACGGGGAATAGAGCAGTAAGTGGTTCTCACTTAGACCTCAAACTGATCTATTCCCCGCTCTGTTTTTAATCTCTCTCCTTTTTATTGATTCAACAATGGTTTGGTTTAATATAAAATGTTGGATTGATGATCCATTTCTGCCGGAGTAACCTTTCCATTATACCAATCATTTTAAGTAACTTTACATTGTTTTTATAGCTTGTTTTCCATGCTTCCTGTTCACTGTTATACACTGGAGCCGTAGGTTTCCACATATACAAATCACAACCAACCTCCCAATCGAGAAACTTGTGCAGTAATCTTCTTAAGACAATTAACTGATCGTGATTTTCAACCTTTCTGCTTACTACTAGTGTTGCTGCAGCGATAGAGAGAGCGGGTGTACTCATTTTCAGCAGAATGATTTTACCAGTGATAGGGAACCCCTTTTATACTACGTTTAAATGGTGGGGGTTAGTGGTGGGAGTACAAGGGTTAGGGAAGGGGTATATCGTGTTAAGAAATAAATATATCTTCCATTATTTTACCACACGGAGTGTAAGTCACTACTATACACGAATATTCTAAGTCTTTTTAGTGGGTCAAGGTCGTCTGAACATATTGCCAAAACGGGGAATAGAGCAGTAAGTGATTCTCACTTTGACCACAAACTGATCTATTCCCCGCTTTGTTTTTTTTTTTTTTTTTTTTTTTTTTTTTTTTTTTTTTTAACCCCTCTCATTGTTTAGGCATCTTCTTTTTTAAGGGTCGGAGGTTCGACAAAAACGTTCCCTAATTCTTTTTGTAAGATTGAGGGGGGCAGCGGTTCCTCAGGCAGTTCAGCTTTTATACAAGGTTCTTGAAGCTGTGTTTGAAGGAACTTAATATATTGTACTGCCTGTCGAATTTTTGAAATCCTAGAATCACTAGGATTAGCAAATGGTACAGCGACTTGTAATCTTTTGAATCCTTCTCTTACTTTATTTTCGTTTCTTCGCGAACGTGCACTATTTTGTTTCGCTCTACGTTCCCAGATTACTTTCATATCAGTAGCTGATAAGTTGGATGAACCTGCTGGAGTCTCCATAGCTGACTAATGAATATGTTCTACGACGCCACGCTTATATACCCGCTTACCCCCACCTAAAAGGTTGGTGAACAGATCAATGTTTTGGTTTGAAAAGGGATTTAAACAGAGCGAAATGTTTCTAAGTCCGTTATCTAGGTCAAGGTCGTTGTAACATTGTAAAAAAAAAGTGTGGACAACCTATTTACACTCTGCAGCAGATGCTACAAAGTGTAAATAGGTTGTCCACACTTTTTTTTTTTTAATTTGGAAGAAAATTTTATTTAATTTGGAATAAACTTTTTGGTATTTTTTGTTTTTATTTATTTTTTATTTTAATGATTTCCACACAGTGTTACCTGAATCATTTCGAATTAAATAGTCTTTCTGGGAAGGCTTTTTGACGTGGAGGTCCATGCCTCTAGGTAACTCTACATAGTACAGTTTGCCTTCACATTGAACCAACACCTTTGCAAAGTCCTTTATTTTAACAAAGAAGTAGCGTTTGTTTTTACAAAGCCTATTAATTCGAATTTTGGTTGGCACTACTGTTGGACGTGGTGAAGAAGGAGATGCGCTATGGTTTAATTTTAAATGAAGACTGCACTCTCCTTCATTTAAAATACAACGTTTATGACAGCGATCACCTTTTTTAGCACCTTTTTTGAATATATAACTGCATTGTTGTGCAGGAAGTATGCACATCCTTTGTACAGATTTCAGTTGTTTGAATTTCTCTGAAGGAGATGAAGTGTATGTGCAGATTACTGAAGGTCTGGTTGGAGAAGATGATTGTGTGGCTGGTTGGCTTGGCCTCGACCTTGATGATGAGGATGAAGAAGCAGAAGATGTGGAAGACTTTGATGAAGATGTAGAAGACCTTGAAGATGTAGAACAACTTGAAGATGTAGAAGGACTTGGAGAAACAGCACGAGAAGTTGACGGAAGAGGTGAAGGACTTGTGGAAGACGTTGACACAGCAGGTGGTGGTGAACAGTTCTCCGGGACGATGTTAGCTAACATCAGAGCTGTTCGAAGGATGGATGGAACCGCAGAAGACGAAGTGGTAGAGGCGGCTGAAGACGAAGCAGAAGGTTTCAATTTGAGAGGTCGTGTCTGCTTCCTAATGTGTGCCATGGTGTGAGGTATAACAGCACAGGTAGAAGAGTGATTTTACTAGGGCTGGGGGACCCTCTTTTATACACAATGTTAGTGGTGGGGAGTGAAAGTGCTATAGGGTGGGGGTGTTAATGTTGTAACGAATATATATATATATATATATATATATATATATATGTATATTTTACAATACGAGAACTTTCTAAGTCCCAAAGTGGGTCAAGGTCGTTTGATCATGTTGTCGAAACGGGGAATAGAGCAGTAAGTGGTTTTCACTTGGACCACAAACCAATCTATTCCCCGCTCTGTACGAGAATTTTCTAAGTCCCAAGGTCATCCGAACAAGTTGCCAAAACGGGGAATAGACCGGTAAGTGATTCTCACTTGGACCACAAACCGATCTATTCCCCGCTCTGTATTGGGGAAGGGGACAAAAGACAACAAACAAGAGACTGATTTTAAACAAGAGACTGATTTTAAACAAGAGGCTGATTTTATATTTCACAAACGTTTCTCAGGCTAAGATGGGTAATGTCAACCGGTTTGCGCGCCGTAATGACATAAGGTCGGTTTGGGAGCCATACCTTTTTGTAAGGGGTTAGGAAAAGGATGAGAAACAAGTTACATTACTTTTAAAATAAAGACTTTACCAACAACTATTTAAACAAAATTAATCAGTTAACGTTACTTTTACAAGAACAGCCGAGGTCGGTTTTGCAAAGGTCAACAGTATCACTGAAACCCGGTGGGACGTAGACCCAAACACCCGGCGTCAGGCTGCTGCGAACCCAAGTTTTGACCAAGGTTGTTGAGGGACCTGTAGGGCCGGGAGTACATATGTTATTAGTAAATAAAGCACTTCAAACCGATACCACACACTAACATATATATTAGACTAACTACATTACCTAGCAGCAAACTACAAGCGTTATCTAACATGCTTAACAAACTAACTAAACATGCAAGGGCGCGGATCTCTTAATTGCGCGTCGGGCCCAACGCACACTTAACAGACCTACGCTGCAGCAGAGTGCAACCCACTGGGACGTATATCCAAACAACGGGCGGCAAGCTACTGCGACGAGACTGCGGACTGCTCCCGCTTATAAAGGCAAAGTGACGTCACCGAAGCGGAAGGGGGGAGGTCGAAGGGGGGGTCGAAGGGGGGGGCTCCGCCCCGTGACGTCGGGGGTGGGGGGGCTCCGCCCCGTGACGTCGGGGGGGGGGGGGGCTCCGCCCCGTGACGTCAGGGGGGGGGGTTGTGTCGTCACGGTGGAAGGGGAACAGGATGTAGACCGGTCTTTAGCTTTCTACCCGTATATGGAAATGTCACGGTTACACTTGGCGACCCGCTTTGCTCCGTCTGGTACCTCATTCCAGCTTTGCCTTGCGAACTGAATACACCTCTGCGCTATGTCTTCTCCCATCACACCCGAGAAACTGCAACGTTTGAAGGAGACTTTGAAGAAGTCTTCGGAGAAAAGGAGCGGCTTCAAAAGACCTAGTTCTTTTAGGTCTTGTATACAAAGAAATTTTCGGAACCACCCACTTTACTTTGAACAACGGCCTTCGACGTCTTCTGCATCTCCGCCATCGACACTGCCTCGCCCTTCAGCGCCTCGACCTTCATCGCCACCTCCAACTGTTGAGGAAATAATGAAGAGGACGGCTACGGTGAAACTTACCGAGTTGGTATCGCCGCTGGAGTGTTTCACCGTTAAGTTTGCCCAGTTGAAGATGAACGTGGAATATTTATTTGTGGGGAAGATCGGCGATGAATACCTACTCCAACACCTCTTTGGTGGCCGTTACGTCAAGGTCCACCTTCCAAGGTCCACTCTGCCACCTCCTGAGACCGAGTGCGACTTGTTTTTGGTACGGCTGAAGGGTCAAGTAAAGTGGGTTACAAAGAAATAAAGTAAACACCACCATCTGTCCACCGCTCCTTATCCGCCATCTCCTTCGAACACAAACGGTCCTTTTCAGGACCACCCTAAGCATTTCAAGTTAGGGACTTGGCCTGTACATAGGCAGGAGACTGTTAGTCTCATGTTTGTGTGCAGCCCACTTTGTGAAAATTTCTAAGTCCTAAGGTCCTTGACCTTGACCTTGACCTTGAACATGACCCATTTTGGGGGGGGGACAAAGTTTGTGCAAAGTATGTCATGTGGGTACTCAAATTACGCGGATTGATCAGACGAACAAGTTGGCGAAAACAGAATTCAAATCCGACCAAGGGTATAGCAGTAATAGCTAAAAACAACTATTTTGGAGGTTAAACCTAAATAACTTCTTTATTTACGGATTAAAGTATATCAAGTGGGTACTCAAATTACGCGGATTGATCAGACGAACAAGGTGGTGCAAACAGAATTCAGATCCGACTAAGGGTATTCCAGTTATAGCTAAAAACAACTATTTTGGAGGTCAAACCTACATAACTTCTTTATTTACGGATTAACATATATCAAGTGGGTATTCAAATTAAGTGGATTGATCAGACAAACAAGGTGGTGCAAACAAAATTCAGATCCGATCAAGGGCATAGCAGTAATAGCTAAAAAACAGCTATTTTAGAGGTCAAACCTACATAACTTCTTTATTTACGGTTTAAAATATATCAAGTGGGTACTCAAACTACGCGGATTGATCAGACGAACAAGTTAGTGCAAACAGACTTCAGATCCGACCAAAGGTATAGCAACTGTAGCGAAAAACAACTGTTTGAAGGACAAGGTAACGTTGTGGTGGGGATAGGTGTCTATCCTACTCGCTAGCGCTACATCATTATACTTCCATCTCTTGTCGGATGAACATCTACCTATATAGTTTGTGTTAACGTCTGAACATGTCACAGTTTTACAGGAATATGAGTAAGGTGTCCTTCAGTAGCCCGCTTGCCACCACCTTCTACTTCTCCGACGATGAAGATAGAATGTCTACGCTTTTAGCGGACAATGTGCGGTTCCATCGTAGAATAGCCAAGGTTGAAACACTCTTAGCCAGTTGTCTGCTGCACAAGAAGCAACACATGGAAACATGCACTAGTTTAGATCATAGTGACTGTAATATTTATACACATATAGTGTTGAGACAAATTAATTGAAGTTTTCAGTTAAGGAGCTACGGTCTTGACAGTGTAAGAGTCAGACTCTAACTAATGCGTGTACGCTAGTTAGTGCGCGATGTAAAAACTTGGTGGGGGAAGTGGTGTGGTGGGGGAAGTGATGTGGTGGGGGAAGGAGCAAGTACCTAACCTACACTCAAACGCTGCATTACTATACTATCATTGGAACGGACAACACCATGAACAGCGTCAACGACAATATTTGGGGAGATGCGGTTTGTGAGGAGGAGTTGATAGCAACTCTTGACGCTACCGAGGTTGAGCAAACTACATCTCAGCAGCCAACAAGCAACATCATAAGCCGTGGCAATAACATTATTTGGGGAGGTGCGATTAGTGAGAAGGAGTTGGTGGCAACTCTTGAGACTACCGAGGTTAAGCAAGGAGCGGCGATGCAAACTATATCCCAGCAGCCTAGGACATATGAACAAGTCCTTGAGGACTATAATAACGCGTATGATTATGCTTGCAAGAGGTGGTGTGCGCAGCCGCAATGTCCAGAGCAGGAGGATGAAATGGAAGCGGATTTTCAGCTGGTTACTAAACTAGAGGAGGAACTTCAACGAGCAGACCAACTTTTGCGCGGTGCACATGAAACCACAACTATTTTGATGGGTAACTAATGGGTATTTTATTCAAGGTCTTCCTCCCCACGTCAGCTGCCATCTGCCGCGCACTTGTCGCCTGTCACCTGCCGCCTACCATCTGCCGCCTACCATCTGCCGTCCGCCATCTGCTCCGCCATCTGCTCCGCCCCACCACACTTTACCCCCACCATTTGGTACGATTGCAACGCTAGCTTGTGAATACTCAGTACACCTCCAGCTCTCGACTGGTGAACATCATCCTCTCTCCACGCTCTTCACAAAATAACATTATCATGTCACTCAAGATTCGATGTATTTATTATGACTCTATTTATCTATCAACTTCTACGGACCTGGAGGTTTTTAAAGAGGAGTTAAGACTTCTCCTAGCGAATGGGTACAGTTTATCTTTAGAACTGATCGCAACAAACAACATAGACTCTGCGCAGGGGTCAAAGTATCTACCGCCTTTCATCAGAAAACGAAGTGATGGTCGCGACTCCGGATCAACAACATCGATGACGACAAACAACGGGGAACTATTGTAAACATAAATTATTGTAAACATAACTTATTGTAAATAAAAAGAAAAGTAAAAATAAAGTTAAATGAAATAGTACTACCTCGCACTCGTATCGTTCGATTGCTTCATTCGATTGTTTTCATTCGATATTTTATCGAATTAAAACTATCGAATCACAATCGGATTTTACGCGTGCGAGGTAGTACTTTTTTAAAATAACCTCCCCGTGACCTTGACCTTTAAACTTTCCCTCATTACGTCACAAAACCGCCTACGTCACTGGCTGAGGCTCAGATGACGTGTTTAATGACTCAGCGCTTCCGGTCACGTGACCGGAAGCCATAAATCACTTGGCCCAGAACCGGCAAACCCACACTACTTTTATCAATTACCTGCTACCTGTTACCTTCCTTGTTCGTCCCGCAGAGTGATATATTATGATATTGATATTTTTGTTTTAGTACAACTAATCGCGTGTTTTTCCTCTTAGAAGGAATTTTAGTACAAATAATATTTTTTTCCTTCAATACACCATCTCTGTAATGTGATGTAGCTTCTGATTTTATGATTTAAAATATCATTCGTGTTAAATATCCGGAAATATTGACTATAATGTGAATACCTTATTCAAGCATTTTTTAGGTTTGGTGTACCTAAAGTTTGTAATGTATTAGTCAAATGTTTATGTGACGGTAAAGGGGTGTTATGTTTAATTTGATCTTACAAAATAAGAAAAAGAAAAACAAGAAGACATAATAAACCAACCCAGAAAAAAAATTAAGAAGCATTAGACTGTGTAATTAATTAAGAACCTATATTGATGTCCTTAAGCAAGTGTCTAATTGCATAAAACTAAAAAGACCAGGCATTTTCATTGTCTACTATTGTTACTATGTGAGTTCAAACAAAACCGGTTTTGTACAATTTTGAATAAATGAACATACAAAGCGCAATGTAATTTTGCATCGAGGCAAGGAAGGGTGTGAAAATGGACTCAGTCTGTAAATAATGAGTGCACCAGACGCTGGCTTTGTAGTAGGTCTAATCAGCACGAGTAACACTGCTGCGTCGCAGGCTCCTCCTGCACAAGTGTTCTCTCCGCCTCACTGCACCCCTGCTTGCTCCTCACCTACTATTATAATCCCTTTCTCCCAACTGCTTTGCTTTCTCGTCTTCTACAAGTTTCCTCTTTGTCTCTCTGCTGCCTCGCAGGCACCTCCTGTATTCGTATTCTACCTATCTCACTGCTGCCTCACAAGCTCCTTCTACACAAGAAGTGTTCTCTCCGCCTCACTGCTCCCCTGCTTGCTCCTCACCTACTATTATAATCCCTTTCTCCCAACTGCTTTGCTTTCTCGTCTTCTACAAGTTTCCTCTTTGTCTCTCAGCTGCCTCGCAGGCACCTTCTGTATTCGTATTCTACCTATCTCACTGCTGCCTCACAAGCTCCTTCTACACAAGAAGTGTTCTCTCCGCCTCACTGCTCCCCTTCTTGCTCCTCACCTACTATTATAATCCCTTTCTCCCAACTGCTTTGCTTTCTCGTCTTCTACAAGTTTCCTCTTTGTCTCTCAGCTGCCTCGCAGGCACCTCCTGTATTCGTATTCTACCTATCTCACTGCTGCCTCACAAGCTCCTTCTACACAAGAAGTGTGCTCTCTGCCTCACTGCTTCCCTGCTTGCTCCTCACCTACTATTATAATCCCTTTCTCCCAACTGCTTTGCTTTCTCGTCTTCAACAAGTTTCCTCTTTGTCTCTCTGCTGCCTCGCAGGCACCTCCTGTATTCGTATTCTACCTATCTCACTGCTGCCTCACAAGCTCCTTCTACACAAGAAGTGTTCTCTCTGCCTCACTGCTCCCCTGCTTGCTCCTTGCCTACTATTATACTCCCTTTCTCACCGCTGCTTTGCTTGCTCATCGTCTACTAGTTTCTTTTCTGCCTCTTTGCTGCCTCACAGGCTCCTCTTCTATTGCATAAATCTTAACAACATATTTTGTAAGTGGAACGCAAATGTATATAAACTAAAATAAATATTATCTATGTAATTATGTAGTAGAACCTAGTCTGCCGACCAAAAATATAGGAGAGTGAAACGGTAGTGCTCTATACCGTTCTTGAGAGATTTAATTCCCTATTTCTAACCTACTATTCTAACTTAGACGGGCTATGTGGCATAGATCGTGATTCAGTGCCCTACTGTAGTTTGAACCAACAAAGCACTCTCTTTAACACAAAATAAAGTGCTTTAGAACTTTATTTAATTTTTCCCCTTATAAATAACAAACTGTCAACTGAATTCAGCAAAGTCCCGTTAAAAAAAAAACAATGCTTGTTATCTACAATATTCAAAATTTATTAGATTCGCTGATTATAAAGCTTACACAACAATGTGACTTAACATACATTACGAAAAGCTAGTAATGTATGTTTGAACTGAATATTTTGTCAAACAACGCAAACTAAACTGAAACAGTCAGTGCGTTTTAAGCACCGGTTATTATTTTCAAGTTAATACGAACAAATGGCAGTGTTACGGCACCTAGCCTAACAAAATACTTAGTTTCGCTTGGGTTTAACCGCATTTAAATAAATTTCGTCAGCTATTGATAACATTGTTTTGGTGACTTAAATGCATATTATTGTTGAAAGGCTGAGAATTATTGTGTATTTGAAAATGTGGAGTATTAGGCTATTTAACATTTTAAAAACTCTTATTTATAGAAAATTTACTACAATTGTTCACTGACATTATGAAAAATACGATTAAAAGTCTATATAATATATTATTCCTATTTTGACCATATCAAAACGCTTTATGATGTTTTGAACTTTACAATACAAGACATTCAACAGTAATATATAAGTCCCTGATGATAAATCATTTTGAATTAATAATATAATAACTAGCTATTTAACAGAATTGTACTAATGTGTTAAAAAAATCCAACAAAGTACATTAAAAAAAAACATTATTACATTGGTATCACGAATTCCTGGAAATTACTTCCATAATTATTAGCTCAAAGAACCAAAGCAAAGGAAATTACAACGATGACTGCCGGAAATTAAAACTTCTCTGCATACTTCGCTATTTTACTACAGATAACAAGAGATGAGTAATTTTATCGGAAAAACTCAGTGATGTGGTGCAAGTAATAAAAATGTGTATACCGTATTTAGTATCTATTAACACGTACCTCCGTGTTAATCAGATTAAAATATTGGTTTAAGAATAAGAAATAGGTCAACATCAATTTTATACAGAATTATACGATATTTAGTATATTAAATAGGACTTAAATGTAGCTACAGCATTAATGTAATGTCTGAAACTTATAGTATTTCAAATTTTTTTGTATCGATAGATTTCCGTTAAAGGTTTTCACCGGTATATTGTGGACTATTTTATCCCACCCACTGCTAACCCCAAGTTAACTCGACTACATGTGAAAACTTTGGCACTCATCATAAAAGGTATGCTGACACAGTCATAATTCTTTAGAATGGCATTCATTTTAGGTGAGGTAATTAAATATCTGTATTCATTATTGGCTATTACACTCCCGAATTTTCATTTCATAAGTTGAAAACTCAAAAGTTATATGCAAAAAATTAAACATCAAAATTCCGTAGTTCTACCCCAAGTTCAATTTTGACGTTTGAGAAAATCACATTAAAAATACTTTTTTTCAAGTAATAGTGAATTTTTCCCCGAGTGCGGGCATAACGCCGAACCACGACGCGCTTCCGTTATTGTTTTTGCTTTTTGTTTGTTCGTTTCCTACGTTTTTACTGAAAGGTGTAAAATTATAGGTGAGAACTGTTGGTAAGATAACAAAGCAGCTATGTAAAGCCATATTAAAATTCTTGTAAACCGGACATCAATATGTATTAACCACTACAAATGGCAGTAAAATGTCATCTGATCTCTATTCTACTTAATACAGCCCTTACACATATGTTACAATTTTTTTGTTATTAAAACTCTATTTGCTAAAAAAATAGTTTTGAAAATAATAATTATACAATACTCAATGTATTTGACTTTGATCCCTAACAATTATATTATTTTATCACAATATTTTACGAAACATGAACACAGTTAAAACAGATACATATCTAATAGTCATCAATGAACTTTGTATGGGATGTGAATAGTCAAAATTGGCACAGCTAACCAACACCGTCGTATAGGAAAACATTTGAATCTTGAAACTTTGAAGTCGTATCAGTCAAATCAAGTTTCAATGTCATTTTAAATATCTACCAGGCCTATCGACCCCGGTTGCACCGGGAAGATTGGTGGAAAGCACTACTGTAACAGCTTTTCTTGCGCACTCTGCGGAAATACTGATGAACTTTCACAACTAATATAACATCTGTATGTGATTAGCTGACCAAATAAAAACAGCGAAATTATTTTTACCTTGAAAAATGTTAGAGTTTTGTCACGATAGCAGCCTCAAATGCAATACGCCAGATTTTCCACTTATATTTAGTTAAATTTAGGGTCTTAAATTTAGCTTGGTTTGATTTATTTAATGCCCTGTTTTAATTGCTGTAATCATCAAAATGCGTTGAACATATTTTTGTTTGTTTTAAAAAGTAACTTTATGCTGTTACTGATAGGTTAAAATACATACAAAATAACTTGTGTACTTGTGTACTTGTGTTGTGATGCGTAACCATTATTTTCGTTGCATGTATTAAACATGTTTTAGTGTAAGATTCTACTTCACGATAATAGACAGTGGTAGTGTGGATATTTTCAGCCCTCCAAAAACCCTAAACATTTTCAAAACTATATAAACCATCTTAAAATGTTCCTGTTTATAACTATCATTACAAGCTATAGGAATTAACTGAATATCATAAAAACTACTTCTGGGGAGTTCAATACACTAGTCACTGAGTTAAAAATGGAGTCTTTAATTTCAAGGTGATATGATATTTCAAGCTAAAAGAACGGTTGATGTTAACAAGAATGTCGGACAGTTTAATGTAGAAGCGCAGAAAATAAAGTGGAGCATCGCCATTAGCTGCGAGCCGGTAACAAGATTGGTAGGAAGCAATCCACTTCCTCGCTGACAACTAACTTCATATCCTTCCAAATTGTACGGCCGCCGTCCACTCGGCGTCCTAACTACTATTTGTAAGTAACAGAAGGTCAAATGTATTAATTTAATAAAACTGTTATTTTATTAAAGAGTAGCATTTTCAGCTATATTATGAGTAATGTAACGGTTAAAGTATCTGTTTTAGTTAAAAATAACACGTTTTTCGTTCTAGCCATTTCAATTTATGATTAATAAAAGATCAAAACTGTCTTAATTGGAAGAATCTTCATCCTGCAATATCCGTCTTCTTAATGACACTTTAGTTAAAAATTTGTATTATTTTTCGTTTGTAAAATGATATACAGAGTATAGCGAACTCTCTACCCAAACTTCAGGTACTCGTTCCTGGGATAAAAATAAAAAATTTATTCAAATATAAAAACCTATCTCGTTCTGTTACCCGTCTGTATGCCTGTTTGTGATATTTAATTAATACATAATATTTAGAAATCACGTGAGGCACTGACTTAAATCTTGGCATGTTTAAAACTTGATATGTATGTTATACTTGCTTAGGGTTAATTCGGTGATTAATTTAATGATACTAGCTTTTACCATTTAAAAAACCAGCCATTTAAATTGTTCATTGCTTAATATATTTCGAACGGTAAGTTTAAAAAAATAATTATCTAGATGTTAGTAAAATGTGAATTTGTGGGGAAAAAAGTATGGCAAAACAATTGAAAAGATCGCTCAGACCATTAGGGGCCTAATACAAATTACTAATTGATGTGATTAGTAAATTCATGTCAATTACCAGAACTTACCACATGTTTAAAAATGTTCAATTTGCTATGGTATGAGTAATATTTAAAAGCTTCGTTTAATCATTTTTTGGTTTACACTTTCACATGAAACGTTAAGTTAAAGGTTTCAGATATCTTCCATTTGAACGATATTAAACTTTGAACAATTTAACTGGCCGCCTTTTTGAAATAGTGAAAGCTAGTAACGTCAAATTAAATACTAAATCAACCTTAAACAATTAAAACCCGCGCGCCAAGTTTCAAGTCAGTACCTCAAGCGGTTCCTAAACTATGATTAAAAGACACTGTAACTTCCAGTTACGAATCCTCCAGAACATTCCACAGTTACATTTAACCCGAAAGTAACATGACACCCTGAACCAGCAAACTCTTTGCAGACGCCTAGCAGGTTACTGACCAAAAAGCTATTTGCTCAGCGACACGTGATAGGAACACACGTTGCAGATCTCGACCAATAAAAATACCCCCGTCACAGCAAACCTGCGTACTCAGCGAATTTCCAATGCATAATATTTGTCTGAATTCCACATAAAGCCGCGTACCAAGTTTCATAAAAATATATTCACATATAAGCAATTTTAATTTATTCTCCATAAGAATAACATTGGTAATGAGTACGTAAGTTTGCTGAAACAAGGAACACAAACGTTTGATTTTTATGGTAATATAAATATAATTTAGCTAGGCGAAGCCACATACCAAGTTTCATCAATATTCAATCATAAATAAGCGCTATATAACATTTTAGTTATTCTCCATAAGAATAACATGGGGGCTGAGTAAGCAGGTTTGCAGCAACAAGGAACAAAAAAATGGGTTTTTATGCAATTATCAATATAACTCAACCAAGTGAAGCTACATACCAAGTTTTATTAATTTATGTTCAAAATTAAGGGAGTGATTACGTTTTACTTATTCTCCATAAGAATAACATGGGGGCTGAGTACGCAGGTATGCTACGGGAATAATGAACAAAAAATAATTTTTTTGTGCAAATATCAATATACCAGTACTACGTGAAGCCACATACCAAGTTTTGTCAGCATACTTTCATAAATAATCGAGATATCAAATTTTATTTATTCTCCATAAGGATAACATTGGACAACGTACTGTGTTTAGCACTTTGAATATCTCAACAACGGTTGGGCGTAGAATCACAATTTAAACATTAAAATGATTGTTTTGTGTAACTGAACATATTTCTAAAAGCAAATGTGAAGTTTACATTAAAATAAACTGAGGAAATGTCAAAAACCTTTTTCCCATAACATGGGAGATTTTATGAGTAGGTTTTTTGGATTTTATCCACAACCACTTAACCTAGGCTAATAATTCAAAATACCATAATATTTGTTTTTTATGCTCTACAAAATGGTCAAAACCAAAATTATTTTTTTATTATGTAGGGTGAAAAATGCAAAAAACTGATGTTATATGGGCGGCCAGGGGGGGAGGTAATGCCCTACCCCTGCGGCGCTCTATGGGTGACTGGGTTATAAATAACAAGCCGAGCGGTGTGGGCGTACCGTAAGTTTACGGAGGACTTCATTAGCATTCTTTGTAATACATTTTACATAGTCAGGATGACACAATCGCCCAGTCACCGGACTGAAGGTCCAGGGGGTGAATAGCTTAGATATAAATTCTCTTAAGTTAACATGGCAATTTACAGTTTCAGAATTACAATTGATCAATCAAGATTATGGGAGAGGTGAGACAGGGACAGTCCTAGACCTAAGAGTCGTTGAGCAACTTACAGAGCAGTAGTAGCACGCCGTACATCGTGGTGGCGCGGATGACCCTATCTACTAAGAAACACTGCGCCTATCTGGCTGACTGCTATCTAACTAACTGTCTTCTGAATGGATCCCTCGAGTCTGAAGCTATCTGCCGGCGGCCTGCGGTCACCGGGTTTTATACCGGGACTCCTCCCTGCCCTGGGCCAATCAGCGAGCTAGTTTTGGCATCGGACCATATATGGAAACGCCCTTGGTCAACTCTCGATCTAGAAACTTCCACGGGAAATCCGGCTTTATCCTTGAGGTTAACGATGGACTTGTTCGTTAAAAACCTTCCGCTGGAAGTGGTATTTTAATCCCAAGGAAATTCAGATAATTTGGATTCAAGCCACGGAGCTAGAGATATTTTCAAAGGTTAAGAATTTTGCAACCTCGAGCCGCTCATAACACTGATTTTTGGAAAATTTAAATCCCCCTTCCTATGGTCCGATTTTTCTGGTTTTCGAACTTAAAGTCATGAATGTCATTTTACACATTCGAGCCAAATTTCATCGAAATCGGTCGTTTTTTACTCAAGTTATCGCATTCACGGACACACACATATATATATATATATATATATATATATATATATATATATATATATATATATATATATATATATTAATATATATACAGAAATATAAATTTGAACGAATAGTGTTTTTGTCATCTGGGGACCTCAAAACAAAAAATTATCATGGTGTCGGGCTTAAGCCTTACCATGAGACCTACGGTAATAGCTTCTTCCCCATAGGGGAAATTCGCTAAAACTGGTAAAGCCCCTACACGTGACGAAATTTATACTTGATTGGTTAACAATTTAAAAAAATAGTGGGAGAGAGGAAGAGAGAACTTTTGGACGGAGAGGAACGACGGGGAGTCCGGAGCTAGTATTGGCGTGGAATAAACCGTCCCGAGGGAGGAAGTCCGATCCTTGTCAAGTGTAAAATTGAAATATATCAGTGTTTGTGAATTTGGCTTGTGGCAAAATTTGCCGAATTCAGTGAAATGTTTGTTCCACTATTTCCATTGGATATAAAACCTACATAAAATTTAAAGTAAGATTATTTTTATTTCCAATTTGTAATTATTGTCCAAAGTAAGCCTGCTCTTTTATCACTTATCATCCATGTTTGCTATAAACTAATTTGGTCTTATTCGTTTTTATCAACATCTTAGATTAAATTAATGCCTTCTGCAATTTCTCTTTTGGGAATAAAACTTTATGTAACTTACCATTCATTATGTGAATTTTATATTTAATTAAATAAAGAAACCTTACTCCAATGAGTCTGGCAACTGGGAATCTTTAATTCAGAAAATCATGTGATTCATTTAACTATTTATATTTCGTTGCTGGTCAGTGCTCACATCAAGTTTCTAGAGATTCTGTTTGTTAACGAGGGTTCATTTTGTTAATTTTAATTTTGTTCAATAGAAGTTTGTTTACTGAATTCCCCGACATTGATTCCGTACCCTTTCACTAGCCGAGCGAGGTTGAGTTAGTAGCTCTCAAGCAGTCGTTGGTTCTGTAACTGAGTTGTAAGTAGTTAACCTAGTTAACAACACAAACGGACAAACATGCGATTAACGGAGCAGATAGGTCCTATTTTTAAATTGTTTTTATTTTGAATCCAGCAAGAAGTCCCTGAAGGTTTGGCAGAGAGTTCAAAAACACCTTGTATATATTTTTGTATGTCAATTAAAATCTGATTTTAACGTAAAATTAGTGACTTTATTGCATAAAGTTATTAGGTATTGTGTTGAGAAATAGAATTAGTTGATAACTTCACGTAGTAGCGTGATAAAATACAATTGACCTTTGTCAGTTACAGTTAACTATGGTTTACAAATATCAGGCTAACACGAAACTGAGTAGGGAATGGTACATTATTGTTTTGTTATCGCTTGCATTGTTTTTTTCCTGATGTAAAATTGGATTTTGTTTATCCTTTAGATGTTGTTATGAATGGGAGCGTGGTTGCTTCACTCAAGCTTAAGATTCCGTACGTGGTCCCTGCAAATCACTAATGGCTATTATTAGCTGCATGCTGCATGTTGCATGCTGTATCAGCAGCCTAATTGTTCGGAAAAGGCATTAGCTTGTCCAACAATACAGTAAACAACGCGTATAATCTCGTAGACCATGTGAACTGACTATTTGGTGTAGAATTCCCTACTTTATAGAGTGTTTGGCAACCACTCAAACACGCATTGCCATTTGTTTAGGAGTTAAAAATAATACGATATGACATCTCCTATTTCGTTCCGTTCAGGGTCTGTGATGCGTATTCGTTTTTATGGTAATTTTTTTGCTGAAGATGGCCATATCCCGATTTACACTGAATTTTAGTTACCTCTAATATCAATTAATAAATGGTTAAATATGATATACCGTTGGATTTGTATTTCACTTGTCTATCAATCTGGTTGCCATAATTTTAAAAAATGTTTTGAATTTAACATTAGAAACTTTAAGTTGCCGCCATTTTAAAACACACATAAAGATTGTAGACTATTCAAATAAATGTATGTACTAAATTTTACTATATTTCACAGTTTTTGTTATATAAAGATTTTCTTTTAAGCACATACAAACTTACAAATAGAAAACGAAGGAAGGTCGTAGATACTGTGATATTGTGTTTTTGCGGATTTTAACTTGCTAAATAACAAGGTAAAGTTTGTTAAACCGGTAATCGGACTCCCTGTACATATGTTAAAATGCATTTTAAGCACTATTAATCACAGGTTTCTGTAAATATTGTAAAGTAACTTGCTAACATTGAGATAGAAATTGATTTAATAAGTAAGAAAAATACAAAATAAAATATGTATGGAATGTTTAAATTACTTTATATTATAACATTAATTTTCCACCGGAACTGTTCCTCTCTGAGAACTGTTCCGGTAACAGGTGAACAGGTAACATCAGTTGGAATCAGATTAGACGTCTGAGATTGCGCCTCTGTAGTCTCTGATTGCAGCGTAATTGAGTAGTCTACGTCTCAAAAGGCGTCACGTGACATCATGTCACGTCTCCTTACGATATCAGAATGACAGTTTTGCTTGACGAAGTGTATAAATGTGTTAAAAGAGCTAACTAAAGGTTTTCATTTTTGTAAATCCTCCGTTTTGACAAAATGGTAGCCTTGCTGGATTTTATAATAATAAAAAAAAACTTCATTTGGTATTTATCTTTCCAAAGCTGTTAAAAAATAAATAACTAAGGGACATTAATTGGTATGCTCAAAATTGTACCCCCATGTTTTACACATAATGTTGAAACATTTAGACAGGCAAAAACACTTGAAACGGACAGACTATTGAAACGGGCAAAGCCCCTTAAAACGGACAGAGAGACTTTAAACTGATAGATTCTCTTAAGACGGTCAGACTCTTTAAACAGACAGAGACCCTTGAAACGGACAGAGACCATTAAAACGGAAAGAGATCCTTAAAACGGACAAAGACACTTGAAATTGATAGATACTCTTGAAACGGACTGATTCTTGAAACATTCCGAGGCCCTTAAAACGGACAAAGACACTTGAAACTGATAGATACTCTTGAAACGGACTGATTCTTGAAACATTCCGAGGCCCTTAAAACGGACAAAGACACTTGAAACTGATAGATACTCTTGAAACGGACTGATTCTTGAAACATTCCGAGGCCCTTAAAACGGACAAAGACACTTGAAATTGATAGATACTCTTGAAACGGACTGATTCTTGAAACATTCCGAGGCCCTTAAAACGGACAGAGACACTTGAAACTGATAGATACTCTTGAAACGGACTGACCCTTGAAAAGGACAGAGCCCCTTAAAAGTTCAGAGAGACTTGAAACCGATAAGTACTCTTGAAACGGGCAGAGAGACTTGAAACGGTTACTAAGATTGTTGACTCACTTGATGGCCTTGACCATGGACAGGCCCATGTGGACGCTGAGGACGGCGTGGTCGGGCCTCTCGCGCGGCGCCCCGCTGATGCAGTAGTAGCAGTCCCCAAGGATCTTGATCCTCAACTGGTTATACCTCTGCAACCAACATCAGTCTACATCAAGATAGGTACACCTAATCTTTACTAAAGAAATTGTTCAAAGACATAACACTCAAATCGTCTTCGTACTACTAATTTTGAAACATTCTTTTATAAAAATCCTTGCAATGCTCCATGTAATATTCGTAACCAAAACTAGCTTTCTTGAGAAAAGCCAAAAAATGGACTTCTTGGATTTTTAAGAAAAAAGTTCAAAATTGGTAACACGAAGAAAACTTTAGTGTTATATTCTTAAAAAGGTCTTGAAGAGCATGAAAAGGGTTGTTACAATTAAACAGAAATTATACCATATTTTGTGTACCTTTACTGTGTTGTATTTAAGTAAAGTACAAATATTGTCTAGTGTTGTGAGACGTAATTGATATATCTAGAGAACAATAAAGTTAACTAATTGCATGTTTTTATTTTGATGGATGGACGAAAATTATTTAATACCTTTAATCACTAGTTAGAATAATGATTATAAGTTAGTAGTACATACAATAAGTAAGTAGCGCGATTAAATATAACTGGGATCATAATACACCTTTACTTAAAAAAGATGCGATCATATTGTTTTTGAAAACTTAAATACTACACAGGGACTATTAAACTGAAGGTACCATACACTTAATTATGAATATATATATATATATATAGTAAATGTTGAACCTTGAAACAATCACTGGTGAATCAAGTGAGTCCAAGAGTTTTGATTCCTAGATTATACTTAACAACATCAGAAACTACTTCTCCTTTCTTTTTTCAAAAGAAGACAATTAATCTTCTTGAAAACAGAGTGACTGATTTAAGCTTGGTTGTTTTTCAAGTTCTGCATTTATGTATTTGGCTACGTATTTGAACAACATAAAGCTACAGTTGCAATGGGGAGGCCTAGGGGGCATAGACCCCCCCCCTGTAAGGCCAAAGTGCTATATTAAAACCTCTTGACTAATGTTTCAAATATTTAGGCATTCAATACCGATTGACTGATTTAAAACTGTATTATTAATGAAGTTCTGTATTTACATATATTTTAACAACAATACTAACCTATAATAAAATAACAATCTTGAAGCGTGTAGACCTCCAGCGAGACTAAAGTGTAAATAACTACTTTAAAACCACTTGGTTTCACTTATTGTGGACCTACATTGTTGTAAAAATATTTTATTTTATCAAAATCTTCAGCTTGTATAATAATGGGGGCCTAGATTATACAGCCCCCCAGTAAGACTGAGGGGTGAGTAACTACTTCAAATGAACTTATTCTGGCTGACTGATTGATTGATTTCAGGCCTCATTGTTCCTCATGTTCTTTATTTGAATGACATTGTCAAACTGTGGTTACAGTGATGAGTTATGGGTTTGCGGTGATGGGTGATGGGTTTGCAGTGCCCATATTTAATTGAAACATTGTTGTTTGTATTGTTAACTGTGAGCTCATCCTCTTACACGATACAAGAGCGTACACCTAGTAGTATATTCTTGTAGCGTGGTTGGTTATCCAGCCAATATAACCTGTAGCTTATATTATCAATTTATTAATCCTTAATTAGAGGAACGCATGATATAATGCAAATTGAGCAAACACTAGTTGTATATGTACTTAAGTAAAAGAGGCAGAAGTTATACGATCTATTAACTTATAATATTTATTATTTTTTATAATTACTTATTCATGCTTGAATAGCCCCCAAAGCTGATAGACAATAAAGTAACCTTATTTTATAATTACTTGCTTGCAGGAAGTAATGAAAAAATACAGTTTGTTTTACTTGGTACCGTGGCCCAAAAATATTCATAATCTTCGCTTGAAAACAAATCATTGAAAATTGCTTAACAAAGTTGTGTAAATAACTTTAATTCACATTTTTAGACTAGGTTTTATTTATTAAACATACTTAATTTCCTAGTAAATGTTTTTCATAACGGAAAGACAAAATAATAATTGCATTTTGCTAAGAAAATCTACGACTTTAATATTTGTTCAATATAAAGGAACAGAAATTTTGCTAAAAAGGTACTAACATTTTAAAGTAGCTGAACAGTTATGTTCCATTTGAGCGACTATGGGTTAGCTTTACCATTTAATATATTTAATTTTGATTCAGTACGTCAATGACAACAATTACCCATTCCCTTTCAGTGAACGAGAAGCCCAATAATTGGTCCAGCTCCATGGAAACGGTTTATTTTCTAGATGATTGACTCCTGATTGGTCCAGGCTGTTTAACTAATTGTTTGCAGACATTGAGCTTTACTGACTTTCATAAGAATGGCCATGAACAACTACGAAGTTTTACAAATTTACTTCAAATCTCATTTGGAGCAACAAACATTATTAGTTGTTTAGTTACCTTCCCACGTAAAATGACGTTTCGAACAGGTTTTAACTATATTTTTACCTTATACCAAAATTAGTGCTATTTTTTTAACGCAGCCCAATTTTCAAATACCAATTACCACTACTAAAGATCAATACAAGTTTATAGATTGGTAATCCTCTTTTCTTTACTTCATCACCTGTTTATTTTTAAGGTATTAGATTTAAAGTACTAATATGGTTTTAAACTTTTAACGAACCATTTGTAATATTGCATAAATGTTTTAGGTGATCTGTCTAATCACTTAATAAAAATAAAATTATTTATTCATTTTAGGAATATTGTTCCTGAACTGTAATGACTATTATATGGTTATATGTGTTCATGTGTTCGATTAATGTAGTAGTAATGTTATCGTGTGTGTCCCGTGTTTTATGTTTTTGTGTTGTTTGAGAACTTTTAACGACGTCGTCTCGACTGAAATAAAAATGCAAGTTAAAAAATTGACACCTACTTGATCATGGCTTAACTAAACGCCAAAACCAGGTTGTAGTGTTTTCACTGCGGTTGAACTGCTGACGGAGGGTAATTTAAAACTATATAAAACAAGTTTTTGGAACTGTAAAGCTTTGAGAGTTAGTTACAGCAAGTTCCAAAATGAATAACATATTTTTAAGTAAATTATATAACACTCAAACACATAATAGTTGACTTGTTATTTATTTATTTTCTTAGTTATTTGTGTTGGTAAGATTTTTACTTCCAAATTTTGGGTTGCGTTAGGAAAGAACCCATTGAGTTTGCATTATAGAGTTTGGCGATATAAAGACCTAAAATTACCTTTCTAATTGTTTTGGCACTTGCAACAGCTAATTCCAAAAATATTATAATTTTAAAATAATTTTCAAACTATAAAATTTGTGGTTATAAATTAAAAATCTTAAGTGCTTTCTAAATAGGTTCCTTGGATTTCACCAAAAACTATTAACCTCAATTCATTTAGCTTATGTCAATTAAAAAGCCAAAAAAATAAGCAGAGAAAAAGTTAATCAGCGGTAAATTTAATTTAGCGGTAAATCAGTGCGTTGTACAATGTTACTCCAACGGAGGATCAAATACCCCGTCGCAGCAAACCTGCGTACTCAGCGAATTTCCAATGCATATATATGTGACTCACTACTACATAGAGCTATTTACCAAGTTTCACAAAAATACATCCATAAATAAGTGATGTATAGAATTTTATTTATTCTCCGTAAGAATAACATTAGGGTTGAGGACGCAGGTTTGCTGCAACGAGGAAGATAAGTAATGTGTTTTTTTGCATTTATCAATACAACTGAACCAGGTGAAGCTACATACCAAGTTCTCTTAATGTAGGTTCATAATTAAGGGAGATATACAACTTTACTTATTCTCCATATGAATAACATGGGGGCCGAGTATGCAGGTTTGCTGCTACGGGGACTATCAACAAAAAACTTGTTTTTTGTGCTAATACCACAACTAGTTGAAGCCACATACCAAGTTTCATCAATATACATTCATAAATAATCGAGATATAGAATTTTATTTATTCTCCATAAGGAAAACATTGGACAACGTACTGTGTTTAGCACTTTGAATATCTCTGCAACGGTTGGACGTAGAACAACAATTAAAACACCAAAATGTTTGTTTTGTTGAGCTAAACACATAATTAAACAGAAATGTGAAGTTTTTAGTAAAACTATCTGAGAAAAATCTAAAAACCTTTTTCCCATAAGATTAACATGGGACACGTTTTTTTTATTTTCTCCGCAACTACTTAACCTAGGTTAGCGATTCAAAATACTAAATTATTTGTTTTTTAAGCTCTATAAAATGGCTGTAACCAAAAGTGAGTGTTTTTAACATTTTCGGGTCAAATTTGCAAAAAAACAGATTTTTAGAAAATTGTAAACCCCCATAAAACCCCCTTCCCATAGTGCGATCGATCTGGTTTTCGAATTTAAAGTTATAAATGCTAATCTCCACATTTGTGCCAAATGTCATCATAATCGGATGTTTCTTTCAAAAGTTATCGCGGTAACGGACACACACACACACACACACACACACACACACACACATATATATATATATATATATATACATATATATAAATTTGAACGAATGGTGTTTTGGCATCTGGGGACCTCAAAACGAAAAGTTATCATGGTCTCGGGCTTAAGTCTTACCATGCCACCTACGGTAATAGCTTCTTCCCTATAACGGAAATTCGCTAAAACATATTGTTTCTGTCTTCGTTAAAAAACAATTTAATCCTAACTTATGAACAAGACTAAGCTAACATTGAATAATAAAGAATATCCAGAATATGGTGCCACCTAGCCCTTGGGGTGAGAAAAGATTTCCCCCAATAAACCACTGTAATTAGAAAACAACTGTGTACTATGGTTCCTGCAATTACTGGATTCGGGTGATCTTATTTTTAATAACGAGTTCGCACGCAGCACGCTGACGTGAGGGAAGTTAATTTCCCCAGAACAAAATTGTAAAACTCAGAATCAGTGTAAAAACCAGCATTTATTCCAATTCTTATTGAAATCTAAAAACATTGATTTTTGGCTGTTCTGATGCTTCTGATGCTCCTGGTTTTATTTACCTGCAATGCTGGGAATACAATTTTGCGCATTATAAGGTTAGGTATAGTCAGGCTTGAAAGTAGACGTGAGGTTGCTGGGGATGAGGAAAGTACACCTACAAATGAATATCAGGCTTTTCTAATGGAAAACCCCCATAAGACAACGTACTGTGTTAAGTCGATACACATTTGCTTTAATAACTCTGTAAATATTTATGCTAGAATGACGAGAGAGGGCTTAAAACTTACGCCTCACTAATTCCCATCTCTCAACATTAATGAATTTTACATCCGGAGCTTTTCTGGGCCCAAAAACTCGAAATTTTAAAGATTAATCCTCAAAAAAAGGGGTTTAGAGTTTTCCGATTGTTTTGCCCAACAAACTTGTCCAACTGATTATAGAGAGGAACGTCCCTACCAAATTTTAAGTAAATCAGACAAAAAATGCGACCGCTAGAGAGCAAAAACATATATATATATATAACATTTTAACGACCCTCCAAAACGTGTTCAAGTGTTCAGGGGGTCACGTTAGGAACTTCTCTGGTGGCCCCGGGCTTAAGTTTCACCGTGCCGGTCATGCTAATAGTTCAATTTCCATAGGAAATTCACTAATGATTTATTAAAAGGCCTTGAATATAGGCAACCATCCTTTGTATTTTATATGGTCAATAGAAATGTGTTTATTAAGTGATAGAGGGTAACAATGTGTAAAGCATGTGTCGGTTTTCTGGTTTTTCGTCTATATAAAAACCCTTTTAGCGAATTTCTCCTATAGGGAAGAAGCTATTACCGTAGTCGGCATGGTAAGACCTAGGCCCGGGACCAAGATAAATATGCGTATTGAGGTTCCAGACCACAAAAACACCATTCGTTCGAACCTGTATCTGTGTGTGTGTGTGTGTGTGTGTGTGTGTGTGTGTGTGTGTGTGTGTGTGTGTGTGTGTGTGTGTGTGTGTGTGTGTGTCCGTGAGCACGATAACTCTCGTAAAAATTATCCGATTTTGATTACATTTGGTATAAACGTGTAAAGCAACATTTATGACTTCAAGTTCGAAAACCAGCCAGATTGCTCCATCCGAAGGGGTATTTCGGGGGGGGGGGGGTTACCCTAAAAATAAGTTTTTTATTTTATTTTTTACATATAATTTTTTAAATAGTCAAATTTCAAATTTTAGTTTTTACCATTAGATTTAGCTTAAAAAATACACAATTTGGGGTTTTGATCATTCTTCTACGTCAATTGGTTACCGAGGTATTGAAAGTGCTAAACACAGTACGTTGTCTAATGCTTTTCTTATGGAGGAAAAGAAAAATGTTATGTATCGCTTATTTATGAACGCATACTGACGAAACTTGGTATACGGCTTCATCTGGTTGTGGTCTATTGATATTTGAAAAAAAAATAATATTTTGTCAAAGGCTCCCGCAGCAGCAAACCTGCGTACTCAGCCCCATGTTATTCTAATGGATAATAATATCAAATACTATGTCTACCTTAATTATAAACATAAATGAATAAAAACTGGTATATGACTTCACCTAGTTGAGTTATATTGATATTAGCGTAAAAACCCATCCTTTGTGTTACTTGGTGCAGCAAACCAGCGTACTCAGCCTCAATGTTTTGCTGATGGGGAATAATTAAATTGGTATATATCGCTTATTTGTGAATATAATTTTATGGAACTTGGTCAGTTGCTTTATGTAGTATTAAGACATTTATTGGAAATTCGCTTAGTATGCAGGTTTGCAGCGTCGGGGCTATTTATGTAATATGTTTTGTGTTTTAATATAATAATACTAAATTCTCAGGATCAGTGATCTATAATATAAAATGTGTACACGTATTGAATAAAAAAGCCAATCGAAAGACAACAAGTTACTTACTGTCGTAAGAAAAATAAATTAGATGAAAAATGTTAGTAATGAAAACATGAAATCACTACGTACACCAAAACACAATGTTTTTATAACAATGGAGTTGTCATTCAAAAATACACATTATACTATAACACCCAATATCAACTAAAATATATTTTACTTTATTTAAGTTTTGAAAAGCTGTCGACTTTTCATTACTACATATTTTGATTCCAAAATAGATAGACAAGGGAAGGTTGTAATTTTGATTGCTCTAAAAATGCTTTTACATGACTTTGACGCCTTCAGTCCAAACATGAATCTCGACTCCTACTTTTGCAATTTAAATATACTAACAGAAGTCATTTTTCTTCGTTTAATTTAGCACGATAATCTTACCTTAAGCCCATGTATTTTAAGAATAACTAAAAACACATAATACTTTTCGAAAGTTAATAATACCATCTTCTCTTCTCTATGACACAATAGCTGCAAAATCACCCGGAAAGTGTTGAATGTAATTGGACAGATAGAATCAGACCCCCCTAACAGGGGACTTTGTGAGCTTTGATGGGGTCGGGGTGGGGGATGATGAATAAATCAGTCTTCTGTATAACACAAAATCTGCGAAACCACCTCAGAAAGTATTAAATGTATTCGGACGGATAGAATCAGACACCTCTAACAGGGAACTTTGTGAGCTGTGAGGGGGTTGGGGTGTGGATGATGAATAAATCAGTCTTCTGTATAACACAATATCTGCGAAACCACCTCGGAAAGTATTAAATTTATTCGGGCAGATAGGATCAGACACCTCTTACAGGCGACTTCGTGAGCTGTGAGGGGGTGGGGGTGGGGAATGATGAATAAATCAGTCTTCTAACACAATATCTGCGAAAACACCACGGAAAGTATTAAATATATTCGGACAGATAGAAACAGACACCTCTAACAGGCGACTTTGTGAGCTGTGAGGGGGGGGGGTGGGGGATGATGGATAAATCAGTCTTCTCTATAACACAATATCTGCGAAACCACCTCGGAAAGTAAAATGTATTCGGACAGATAGGATCAGACACCTGTAACAGGGGACTTTGTGAGCTTTGAGGGGGGATGATGAATAAATCAGTCTTCTGTATAACACAATATATGCGAAACCACCTCGGAAAGTAAAATGTATTCGGACAGATAGGATCAGATACCTTTAACATGCGACTTTGTGAGCTGTGATTGGGTGGAGGTGGGGAATGATGAATAAATCAGCCTTCTAACACAATATCTGCGAAACCACCACGGAAAGTATTAAATGTATTCGGATAGATAGAATCAGACACCTCTAACAGGGGACTTTGTGAGCTGTAAAGGGGTGGGAGTCGGGAATGATGAATAAATCAGTCGTTACGAGTCTCCTGAGTGGCGTTCACTGCTGCATGTGCTTCGTCATTATTGGAAATGTATCATATCACGTTTTGCCCCCGGGATGTGATGTGTTACTGCAGACTCTATCCTTCACACGTTTAATTAACAGGAGGCTTGCTATTATTAATTTGTGTATGGGATTTATGTTTGGTAATAGTATTGTTCGAAATAACTTATAATACTTGTTCAATGTATAACCCTCGTACAACATATAAGGGTTTAAAGGATTATAAGTTTATTTTCTAAATTAAATGTATTTAATAAAAAAAATATTTAAATTATATTATATTCCAGCCATAAAGTCCGAACGCTAAAATACGATTTCTCCATTTTCCCTTTTTCAGTGTGTTATTTTGAAGAAACTGAATTAAAAGTGTAATTAGTATTATTTGTGTGATAAGGGAATGTTATCGTAGTATTCTTGTATCGTGTAAAATTTGTACCTGTGTTGTCATCTTAATATAGTGTTTATAAAAGCTTTAATTTACCCCAGTTTGAACAAAACTGTTAACTAATGTTTTTAAAATTAAAGTGGTAATTCGTATAGCACATTCACCAGTGATTGTTGGCTATTCTTTGACAGGTGACTTAAATTATCCCGGAATAAGCTTAGGTTTTACAAAAGGTTTAATAGTATGATGCATTTTGTATGTAAATGTTTTTGTTGTAAGTGGGCTTATCATAAACACATCAAAGGCTGCTATATCGTATAATGTCCTATCCTGGATATCGTTTTGTTCTACTACCAGTAATTAGTTTTAACCGTAAACCTTAGGAAAATATTTGAACTCGTATGATGTAACTGGAAGGATTACGAATCAACAACTTGTAAATTGTGGAACTAAAAAATTTGCATAATATTTCTGCTTAGCCTGGATATCATCGGATAATCCTAAGCTTCACTTTGCATACACTCTAGTGTATTTAATAAACTGAAGCGAGGCCTTCTTTCAACATAAATATGACCTAAGAAACGATAAACCGTGATATTTAGTCACGTATGTTTATTTTATTTTAGACGTCTTACCTCAGAGAGCCGGTCGAACCTGGCAAACAACTCATTGAGTATTTTGACCAGCTCTGAGGCTGAATACGTCGATGAGATCGCAGTAAACCCCACGATGTCTGCGTAAAGAATGCTGTAACAAGGACATTGAAATATAAGAATGTCAAAGGTTTTCCCAAATGTGGTCTTTACCACAATAGCATCTTTTAAAAATTCTTGGTATTTGTTATAGACATAAAAGTAATTTATTCTAATCCTTGAGACCAGGAATATAATTTCGTCAATCGTTTAAATCGTAAACAATTCAACGGTACACTAAAATTTAACCCGTTTCTTCTCTGATGCATTATTATTTAAAACATTTCAACCGTATTATTCCAATTAGTTCACAATAAACCAGAATTGCAGAGTTTCATGAAGAATAGAATGGCTATTACTTCGCATAAATGGTTTAAATAATATATTACCTTTATTGTTTGATTGGTTGGTAACTCATTGTATTGACGAAATCAAATTTTCAAATTAACATTTAAATTAGGTATTGGATTGAAATGAACAAGTTCAAAGCATATATTTGTTCAAGTATGATTAGTTTTAACTAAACCAACGCCAGCTATTGTTATCACTGGCAATTAACAGTTATCTAGTTTATTTTTATTTTGAATAACCGTTTTTTTATCATCCAGTGCTTAAAATAATTGCAATGACTTTGGATATAGCTTTATAATAAAAAATTCCTACTACAAAGCACTAAATACGCAACTTAAAATCTATTGTATAGAATATATAAATATAAATATCTTTATAATTCAAACATATAATAACCCAAAGCGTAACCAACTGTTTTCCCTGTATTCACAAGAAACGTTCCAATTCATTTTCAAAATTAAAATGTACATGTATAGTCTGACCTGGTCAGAGATCTAATTTGAATTTAAATTAGCATACCAATAAACTCTCATTACGGTTGATTACCAACCTGACATTCTCATGTCTGCTCATGTATATCTTCTTGAATTGAGAGTCAAGAGCTGAACCCAAGTCTTGTCTCATTTTGACGGCCACGTGCTCAGGTAACACCGACAGAAGAAGCCTTTCCTGCGAATTAAACAAGTGGAATTCACCCATCTTTCGAATCAGATTTAAATTATGTTATGGTATTACAATAATAATTTAATGATTGAGTAGCAAAATTATTAAAGCATTCGACTGATAATCTGAGATTCTCCAGGACGATTCTCAACAGGGTCTAAGGAGTACGGTACACTTCCTGCCGAACACTACATCGAACGCGTCACGACACGACAAGACATTTTGACGGAAGGGGTCTTTTACGGCTCAATTAGTATGAGTTTAAATGGAGCTGACGCATTCCACATCGAACAAAACGCGACACGACGATAAAACGCCTTAGAACGTTTTTCCACGTCTGGCGAAGGTACGGAAATTTTCGACTCACGTCAAAACACTATCAAACAAAATCAGAAAAGTCACTCTGCGCATGCGCTGCGAATCACGTTAATCTCTAAAAAGGGATTTTCAGTTTCCGATTGTTTTCCCAGCGAACTTGTCCAACTGATTATATAAAGGAACGTCCCTACCAAATTTGAAGTAAATCGGACAAAAAATGCGACCACTAGAGTGCAAACACACACACATGTATATAATATATTTGTCTATATCTACATAATTTTGAACGACCCCCAAAAACGGTTCAGGGGGTCACGTTAGGTACTTCTATGGAGGTCCCGGGGTTAAGTTTCACCGTGCAGGGTATGCTAATAGTTCACTTTCTATAGGAAATTCACTAAAAATATAAATAGATATATACACTAACTAGTCGTCGGAAGCCGTCGGGTTTTGTCGTGTCGGACGGTGTAGGGGACGCATCCGACAAAACAGAACAGAACAGAACAAAAACAAACAGAAATCGTCGTGACGTGTCGTGTTGCGTTCGATGTAGTTTGCGGACGGCCTTAGTAACAAGACCATAATTGGGCTGTATCCAATCAAAATGTGAATAAAATCCTTAGAGTTGATATACTCATAAACAGATAAATCGTAAAAAATAGTCAAAATCGATAAAAAAACAATAATTTATTGTTATAGAGGTTTTAATAAATTAAAATCAACCAGATAGTGATTTAATAGTGAAATAATGTACAAACTAATTTGGGGAAATATTTTATTTACTATAATATATTACACTCTAACGTATATGTGAAAATATGACTAAAAAATGTTTTGAACGTTCCTGTTGCCATTATGATTTGTTAACCAACCTTTTTCACTACTGATATTGTTTTATAAAGTCGTAAGCAGAATCTGTAAATTGTATAAACACGGATGGAAATATTTCACATACAAATATATGGTGATATGTAAAAACATATTATGCTTTTAATAAAGGGGAGTAATTGTGTAAGAAGGATTACATTGGTTTAATTTAATAATTATTTTACTTTAATGTATTCTGATGAAGATGTTACTGTAGTTTATTTAGCTACTTTAAAAAAACGTTAGAGAAGGTCAAACGTCTGTTGAGTGCAGGTTACTAAATGTTGTCAGTAGTTTAGAGGATCAAAGGTCAAAGAGGGTCATAATGAGCTTGATTGTGAGTTATTGTCACTTGGCAGAAGTAACTTGAACACTTGGAGACACTTAAGCACTTACAGTCCTCTTTTTAAATTATAAACCGGATTACTATCTTCCCTATTAAGTCCCCATGTGACTCGATGTAGTCTTCCAGAGTTGCAGTCGATGGATACACAAAGTAAAAATTGGATTTTGATGGAAAGGTTTTATTGTAACTAATTATTTAATACTACTTAATTAGAAACACTCGCCAAGAAACGCAAAGATCTGAAACTACGGCAAGATAAATCATATGTTTATATGCATTTTTTTGTTTATTTTGACCTGGCCCCAAAATTACTCAATACACCTGAAATAACCTGACCTATATACCTATAATTATGAAGAACTATTAGCTGATGAAGATAACATATTTATACGTTATCATACTACAAAGGTAAATCATTTATAAATAAAACTTCACAGTTAACATTTAACATTAATCTTTAAATCACAACCTAAAACGTGTTAATAAACTACTAATATAAATTAATTGTTTAGTATTATTTATACTAGGCCGATAAACCTTTTTATCTCGACTAGGCATCTTAGCATCTTGTTCGAGGGACAACGGGTTCGAGTCTACAAAAACTTAGAGAGGTTTGGCCAGTTTTCCTTGAACACATTTATGTTATGATCTTAACAAAAATGTCACTGACGTTGAACTAAAAATATTAAAAACCTAGTAACTATCAAGAAGACATTTAAATGGTAGACAGTAAAAAGGTTCATTGCTGACTCCTCATCATAACACTATTTTTAGGCATTCATTCTCGTAGACATACTCGTACTTTAGATTAATATGAATTAGGAAGAGTATAGGAAGGTGTATTAAGTATCATTGCTGACTTAACTACATCATTATAACACTGTTTTAGGCATACATTAGTATGTACTTTAGAAGAACATTAATGAGGATGATTATGAATGGGTGTAGGAGGAATGGGACACCTAGTGCCACATTGTGACCTGTCACTGCCTAGGACTGTGTGTTTCTTTATCAATACCCCCTGATTACCAAATGGCAACTGAGGGATCTATTGTCTTAACTGGGATCCGAACCACCAACCACTGGGTACCGAACCACCAAATAATAACATTTTAGTCGGAATATTTTGGTAACCACCCAGTTTTGATACTCATGATACTATCTTGACTCATCATCATATAGACCATGAAAGGTCTATATCACGAGAGACCTGTCCCTGTCTAAAATTGTAGACTACCTACAAAAAGCCCCTCGGGTCCCAGAGAGTAGAGGGGGTTTTTAGTGAGAAGTCTAATTTTTTTAGTAGGAGTCCCACACTACAGGTTGGCCACCTTTCTGCGTAAATGCATTTTTCCCTCCTATCCCACAAAAAATAAAATAAATATCACAAGAGGACATTTGGCTGGTGATGGTGAACCACGAGCTCCAGATGACTGACCTCATATCAAATCATCACTCCAAACAGCTTTGTTACAGGTCACCAGACGCAGTCATACAACACGCTCCCACCTGCTCCGCCGACTGTTCCTCGATGACCAGCTTCATCTCCAGACACTGTCGTGTCTCCAGGAAGGCCGTCCTCTGCTGCCGGTCCTCTATGTAGAAGGAAGTCAGACCCAGCAGGTTCGCCGTCACCAGGAGCAGCACGTTGGCGATCGTCTGGAACATAAATTGACGATCATTATGACCTGTCGAAATAGGTTTAGTTGTTATTGTTATTTTTGTTTATTGTTATATATAAAAGCTGAGCTGCTAGGAATGTCTTCCACAAACGGAAATTTTGAGCAGGTTACCGGAAGGGTAGGATATGCAGTAAATGACAATAGATAATAGAAAAAAACGTTATTAGTGATTTCTTTAAGAAACACATTAGCGTCAAAAAGATGTTAATTCTTCCTTTACAATTATTTTTCTTCTTATTTTTTGTCTCAATCGAGATCAAGGAACTCCTTGATTGAGTAGATAGGGTGTTCTTTTTAAACAGTTATAACTGTTGTAACTGAGGAAAGGGTAGGATGGATCAGGAAGCCAAATTGACCTTTTAGAGGGCCAACTCCCGTACCCTTGTGACAGCTGCGATCAGACTCAAACAGGCGGACCCGCTCTGCCCTCCAACTAGCCAACTCAACTGACAGGCTATCCATGTACATCAGCCAGGTACCACATTATCAGGTTAGGGCACGAACCTGGACTTCAGTTCCCAGCTTCTTCAAATGGAGGGACCAAAGGTGAAAGGGAAGCTAGTCTTAATGGGCAGCCAAAAGACTAACCATATGTTATGACAACTTCATTTTCTGCACCCAATGTCAGCCTTGAAACTGGTATAGACCAGTTTTAAGGTTGTTCTAGGACTCCAAATAGCTGTAGTTACAGATTACAGTGTTTGTGAATGTCAAATTAATATTTTAGATACGAGTACTGCTCTAAAGCTCGATTTATAAATGCTCTTGAAAATGAAACGGAGAAATTAATAGTTTGAAATGGATTGGATGTTTAAAAACCTTTATTTATAAAACACTGGTTCCCTTTTATTTTACAAATGTAAAACCATTGATATGTCATGTAATACCTGATTAACTAGGTGTAATAGTATGTCTTTGTTTGTTTATAAAAATAAAACATTTTTCGTCAAATACTTCTCTAAACCTGTATCTTATCCAGCTACATCTTAATATAGTAAAACTGCCTTAAAGTCAACAGGTATATACACGCCAGGTTATATTAATCTAGCTAGCGTAAAAGTCGTAATACTAAAAGCTGGGCTTGAATCTTAATGTTTTGACATGTAATGTTTAATTTATAAATTAGTTATCATGTTTGTCTTACAATTTTAAACACTAGTCTTCTTCCTATCATATAGTCTTTTGTATTAAAAAACAATTTTACGAAGAATATATTTATTTACACTTATATCAATCAACAGCTACTAGCCACAGGTTTAATCACAATAAGCCTTTTATAAGTTTTTTTTGTGGGAAAGAGTAGATAAGATCATCGGTAAAACAAAGAAGCCCTAGCTATTCATTATTTTATATTAACCACATCCGTCTTTAATTAGTAAGTTGTAAAGTACTTCAATTACCTTATCATTTATTTTTTATAGTAAGTACAATTTTAAATAATAATAATCTTGTTAGAAATAAATCATTAAAGTCCAACCCAACGTTAAATTTCATTAGAAAACCAAATATACATAGAGTCTAGACAGAACACCTTGAAACCTTAGTTGGTTAGGTAATTCAATGCCTATAGTTAGTAAGTTTTGTATTTAAACTAAAAAATATTTATAATAAATACTATCTGAAGTTATGTACGTATTCCAGGCAGCCTGAATATTCTATGGACACTTTTTTCTTCAATTTTATTTCAAATCAGTTATCTAGACCTGTCATTGAGGGCAATGGGGTGATTCTTGTAATAAATGTAAGGTTGTATATTACGTTATTAAGTTTTATCAACATAATTTTATTTTCATATTACATAGTTAATAAAAAGTGACCCATAACAATTTGTTTATATAAATAAGACGAAATCACCATTTTCCCAGGGTGAAAGATGGCAAATATGATAATAAATGTCTGAGTGAAATCCGTTTTCGTTTTTTAGAGTACAATTGAACCCATGCTCCTCGGGAAAAAGAAATTGCTGCCTTTCACAAATTGCCTTTATAAATATGAACGTTTTTTGACGTAAACAGAAAAATTCGAATTTGGTGTAGGTTGGTAAAATAGCAAAAAGCATTGTGGTGATACTTCACAATATTTGATAATTTAAATTAAAAAATTCTACTACCTAGTTTCATAATTAAAAACTTTATATTTACAATCTCCTTACTTTTATTTTAACTAATAACATAAAAACCCTCCAAATATATTTTTCCATCGATAATTTTATTAATTGTAAGGCCTAAAGGTGAAATATGTTTACTATTTTCCACCCCACACTAAACATTTTAAAGAAAGCGATAGCATGGTTATAAACGTAAAACAAAACTACATGAAGGAGGATCTTACTATTTATTTCAAAAAAATTTTTGCTTAAACGTTTTCTTTTAGATTAAATCTCCCTCAAACTTTAAATGATGTATATTATCATTAGAGTATGGCAATCAAAATATTGTGTGTCTGCGTAGAACTCCTTAAGGAAGGTGTCAGATAAATATCAGGAAAATTACGAAGTATTATTCGACTTGTACTTATTTAGAAAACTTGGCCCCTTATAGCTTAGTTTGATAACCCATCCTTCAGCCAAACCTTAACATTTCAAAAGTAAACATTTCCTCCAGAAAATCTTGACTCCTTTTTTAAGAATTGTTTCTGATACTGCTAAATCCTCTATTATAAACTCTCCCTCTAGCTACACAGACACCGTTTTATAAACCTTTATTCTGATTGAGTTTAATCTTTATTTGTTAGCCTAATCTTTAGAAATTATTGTTCCTTTTTTGTAAACCACGCTTAAAAAACCCCTTTTCTTCTTCTAACTAGCAGTCTGGGAGTGTAAGGTAGACAACATTCAACTAAGCTTACAAATATAACAAGCAAATGTGGATGGGAGGGTTTGCCTCAGTGATTTTCAAATAGGAAATTAAAAGAAAAGATTCAACATTGTTTTAATGATATGCACACAAAACAGTACCCTTTTGAACATTGAAAATGATCTCACGTATAACCAGAGAGATGACGTCATTCGAGCGTGCCATCACCAATGGGCACGAGATTTAGCAAGCGTTTATATTGAGATTGTGAGTGTATTTTCTCATGATTCGTTTAGGTTGTTTTCCTGCTTGAATCCTCGTAAGATGTATATCAATATGAGTAAACATTTGTCAGTATTTTTTTGTTTTTTTAACAGTAGATCGTCCACTGAACGTGAACCTGCCTTTTTAATCAGCCTATGAGGACCAGGAAGACTCCACCTGTTAAGGGTTGATGAGTAGCCGTCACAAGAACCAAGAGAGTTAGCTATTAAAAAATGAAAATGGCTGATCTGCTCCAGCTCACCTTTTCCAATACGGTAGGTTATTTTAATTTTAGTAACCTGCGACAATTTTATATTGTGTATCCGGTACCTAACATATCTGCCGGGACTTCCAAACTCATCTAACAGCACACGGTTCTTAAAGATATCAAAAGCTTTACGATGTTCTTGTGTTCCTTATAGTTACATTAATAATAGGAAATTTTCTTTTTTTTATTAATTCACAATATAGAATTTTTTTCTTAAAACTGAATCTACTAAACAGTATACTTTTACTAATCAATATTTTTGTATTCTCTTTTATAGGTGATGAACAATTGTTATTGAGACTTGTCAGGATGAATTAACGTTAAAAAGGTTATTATACTTCTCTACAAAAAATTATGAATTTTAAAAGAAAAACGACGTTCGTATAATTGTGTTATTTAATTATTTGCAAGCTTAGATTTGTTATCTTGTACAGTAATTGGAAATAGCTATTTATTTATTATTGTGTACAAAGATAATATATATGAAACCTTTAATGTATATAAAACTACATTGGAATAAGTAATATGGTGTGAAGGTTTTGTGTCCACACATTACTTGAATTAAAAATAAAGCTAATTATACTAGTACTATAATCAAAAAACGAGATCAGCGAACAATGGTATTTAATGGTAACTTATGACCCTAGTTTAGTAATTACATTTGTTTATTATGCTACAGTCCTTGAACGGAATTGTGAAAATAAAGTCAACATAAAATCTATTATTTTAAATGTATAATGAAATTTTAAAATGTTAAATTTGGGAATCATATGGTTTTACGATGACGTAAAATTTATAAAATTATAACATAAATACATGAAATTATTAAATTTTCCAGTATATGAGTGGAAATATTAAATATCCCAATCTTAAATATATTGCAATAGATATAGTTAAAAACTTTATAAAACAATATTATCCCATACCTTATCTAATTTGTAGTACGATGTATTAATGAGAACGGTTCAGTACTTGATCGAAACTAAATGCAACAAAACAAAATGGCTGGCCTTTAGAAATTTACTTAATTTCCCATGGTTATCTTTGAAATAAAATAATACAAATTACCGTTAACTTTAAAATTGCGTTGTTTTTTACATGATTTAGGTTACGACTGATTTTTAATCTGTTGAATAACCTGTATTAAATCGCTTCTTTAATATCATTTGTGTAGTCATTGCAAATAATAGTTATTCTCTCTTTATTCTCTTTACATAAATATTATATGATTGAAATTACTATATGATTATTATATGATATGATATTATATGATTGAAATATTATATGATTGAGTACTTACTTAATTCCCAGTATTAAGTAAGAATATGTAACAATTTTATAATTTGTTTGCTGAAACATAAATATTTTTAAGGAAATTAATTGCTTGATAACAAAGTTAATTGCTACCGTTATTTGCTCATGTGCAGTTTTATTGTTATAAATATTGATTTGTTTACGAAAACTAGGTTAAGTAAAGGTTTAAAACGATTTGTTTGTGATTCATATAAAATGTCTATGCCATATTGCACATACGTAAGCATAATATGGTCTGGAACGGGCCAGTCAGGCAAACATTAAATTAAATAAAACTTAAACGAACTTTTAAAGAGATAAATATCCTTCCAACCATGTTAATTTACTCGTATTACACATGTATCGAGTTTAACGAGTTCAGTAAGTCAAAGCTTTAACTTTAAACAGAAACCCGTGCATTTTATCAGGGTCAGTGAACATCAGTTAAAGGTGAAAGGTCACGGGTTGGACAAGTGGAGCGGGTCGCGGGTGTGGACGTGTAAATGCTGTAATGTAAACATCGGTTTGAACCTGAGTATTTGGACGAGCAAGATCGTAGAGACCCTGATCAAACATAGGACTTGAGACTCTTCAACATATGTGGAGGCTGTACGTTTCGTTTAAACATTATGTACCTTACAGCTTAGGTCACGGGTTGGACAAGTGGAGGTAAACGTGTAAATGATATAATGTAAACATCGGTTTGAACCTGAGTATTTGGACGAGCAAGATCGTAGAGACCCTGATCAAACATAGGACTTGAGACTCTTCAACATATGTGGAGGCTGTACGTTTCGTTTAAACATTATGTACCTTACAGCTTAGGTCACCAGTCCACATTTACAAAACACTGAATACTATTTAGCATCGGATTTCAATGTGTAAGAGATCAAATTTTCTAAAGTCAAATTGATCATACAACAATATTTTCTTTTTATTTACTTTAAATATTGTCACCCGATGCTTTATCATTCTTCAGTTTGAACTAGTATGATTAAACATTTGTTGTGGATATGTATAAGCTAACATCATTGACACACAGAACAAATTAATTTGCTTACATTTTCATAACGTGTTCAAAAATATAAACCTTATATGTTGTTAACAATAACTTGGGTGTTGTTAGTGTTAATTATTCATACAGTACATAATAGACACCAATAATCACTCTTTTAGACTGACATTAAATAACCTATGAGACGAATCCAAAAATAACTATTATTCTACAAAGAGTTGTATAAGTTTGAACTTTGTGTTGGAAATGCAAATAAGGGAAAGCTCAATCGCGTACTATTATGATTTTAAACTAACCAACTTTTGTCTAGACATTGGAACGTGATTTTAGGTTTTTTTAAACTTTTTGCTGAAATAAAAATTTAGAACTTTTATCACATTAATTTTGTAAAATAAAAAAGATTCGTTATTGCATTTCCATAAGTTCCATATTTTACTTCACATCGGTCGCGACCTAATATAATTTTCACTCAAATAATATTAAATCGAATAACAATTTAATTAAATTACTATTTGAGCTAATACAGGTGTAAATAAATATTTGTAATTAAAAATCCAGTACAGCTTGCACCTTCCTAGATATTTACATGATATCATAAACAACGTTGTTTACAGTCATGTGCAATTTTATTCAAGTCTCGTACTATTTATGGATTCATCAATCGTTCGACAACATCATTATTCAAAAGAAATAAATGCAGTTAGGTCTCAACCCTTATCTGCCAATACTGTTTCTTTACAAAGGAAAAACGTTAATTTATTACTTACTTTATATTGGTATATAATCTTATAAGTGAGTTGAAAAGGCTTAAATCCAAGTCTACAAATTTAGAATGAAAGATTAGACGTAATTCCATTCACATCACCTAAAAATTTAAACTCACTTATTATACCTCCTGTCTGAGGTAATTATCTTTGATGAATCTATACTGCAACCATAAATAGCCCATGGATAGCTGAATATACAGTACATACATAGCTGAATATACTGTACATGCATTGCTGAATATTCAGTACATGCATTGCTGAATATACTGTACATGCATTGCTGAATATACTGTACATGCATTGCTGAATAATCAGTACATGCAATGACCACGAATCCGAGCTCTCCAGGGGTAGGACATTTTAATTATAGTTAATTTGAAATCGACCTTTGTAGAAAAGAATTTTCTTGACATTTCCATCACAAACAAGGTAAGTACTGGGGAATATGAAGATCAGTAACATGATAAAATTTCATTTTAGGTAAACTTTGTCGCCATTATTCAAGTATTTCCATACTCTATCCATAGGTAGGCATACTCAAATTTTCCCTTTAGTAATGATTTAACATTTTACAATAGACTGGTCGTTAATATAACACATTACCAATGTTTTATTTAACCAACACCACCACCAATAATCAAACCTCTTAGCAGCCAAAATTGTATTTTTGTTATATTGAGAAAGGTGAGAAAGAACTGTGCTATAGCTCCAAAGTGCTAAAAACGTTACGCTAAAGATATTATTATCATTGATAATGAGAAGTCTTCATCGGTAATAGTGATTTATTTATAGAATATAAAACTTACTACTCTTGGACAACCAAAAGTATATAACGTGTAAGTTTCACAGTGAAGTAATAATAGAATTAATATATGGTGTTATAAAAAAAATAAACCCTACAAAATTAATTTAAATAAACTTAAGCGAATATTATTTTAAGCGAATACTCGTGCGTATATATCTAGTTCACCCGGCAAACATTCCTGACTTCTTTGCTAACAAACTGTGAATCCAAGCAATCAAGAGTTTCCTGGAAGTTTAATATAAGTTTTAATTGACAGGATTTTATATATTCATTTCCTATATAAATACCGGATTTATGCTTTTTAATCCTTCGGTGATTTCAACTAGCTTGTAGCTGATAATTAGTAGTATAATATTTTGCATAATTTGTTTCAATGTGTCGTTTGTAAATTTATTTGTGTATTTCAAATAGCTACGTGGGCATCAAAATATATTTTCACTTTCCATTAAAATATACTTTATTTAGAGACAAGCATATTTTTGTGAAATTCGATACTAGCTTCTTGCCTTATGGCTGTCAACTAGCATACTCTTGTTGATATATTTATTAATGAAGTCCAATAAAATAAGAAATAATAATTAATTATAAGATTAAACAGTCAAATAGATCATTATCACCATTTATTGTTTTTAAATTGATTTTAATGACAAGTAATCACCAATCCATTATCCATCTTCATCATCATCACTAGCAATTTAAATGCTCACCTGGTATACAATTTTAATTTTTGTTTTACCAAGTAATGGACCGTTCCCTATCATATTGTTAAACAATTTAATTAGTGTTGAAACTCACAAGAACCAAAAAAAAACTTAATATTTTATTATAAAGTATTTATTATGAAAGGTTTTAGTATAACTATTAGTTTACGTAACCTGGATTTGTTTAGTTTTTGGGTCTGTTGGATACCAGCATTATTTATAATACTAAATCATTTCTTGAGTAGCACGATACGTGTTGTTACAATTAAAGAATTGCCTTGTGCCTTCCTTTTTTTGATACTGTATTTACCGTATTGTATGTAAATACAGTATAAATGTAAACAAATTTTGTATTGTTGTGAGACGTAGTTTATTTTATCCTTTTTTATAATACTAGCAAGTCTTGTCCCCGTTTTTCATGTCGATTTTATACAAGCCAAAATAGTTATAAGGTAAACTATAGCTTAACTCAAGACAAACAAACCCACCTACACTATTTGCTTACTGATGTAAAGATCCTGAATAATCTGAGCACTTGGTTAAATAAATAAAGTATACATTTAGCAAAATATTTATTCACAAAAAAAGGTATATAATTTCAAAAACTATTGTTTTTGAACTTTTCCTTTTTTGGATAACATAAAAGGCAATACGAGAGTTGGCAGAAGTGTAAGCACTGTACACTGGCCGGCAATGCAGGATGACCATCGTTGTCCGTCGTAACTGTAACGGCGCTCACTCGCTCTCAGCTGACTCTACTCATCATTATACATTTGTTCTTCATCTTACTGAAAGCTTCTGTTTATCTTGTAAGCTGTATTAAGATTTATTATGACGTGAAATATGAAAATTGTAATAACACTTTGCGTTGAATTAAACATACGTACATAACCTGACACGAGTCGAATATAAAAAATAATGGGAAGGAATTGCATAACTATATAATTAAATATAAATGATAGTGTCTAATAATGATCAATTACATAGTTTTATACCATTTTATTATAAGTATTGACTCACACAAGTAACTGGTTGTTTACATAAACTCAAAACATAATAAACATAAAACACATGATTTAAGATTAAATAAAACATCATATGACATCTTCCCTTCCTCTTTTTTCCTTCTTTTTTTATTTTAGACTTCATATTAAAACTTTAATCTTTGAGTAGGTTTTATGATACGCCCAAAAGAGGAGATGTTTATTCTTTCATTTCCTGTTGGTAATTGTCTCAACATGGCTCCATTTCGACGTATTAAACCGTCATTTGTAGTTACTGTATACGATCTTGGAGCCACATTTTCAACAATCCTTCCCTCTGCTCTCCGATCGGGAATGTACACATTGGAACCTACGATTAGGGGTCTTTCTAGCTTTGCTCTATGTCGTTTGTTGAAGTACTCAGCTTGTTGGCTACGATATTGCTTGTCCCATTCCCTGAATTGCTTGTGATCAACGCTCCTTGGTTTCAATTCTTTTTTTAATGAAGGTAATCTCGTCCTTAATCTTCTTCCCATCAGCAGTTCTGAGGGACTATATCCTGAAGGTCCTGGTGTTGTTCTGTATTCTAGCAGGGCAAGTGTTGGGTCTTTGTTTTTAACTAGAATGTTTTTAAGGGTCTGGACTGCTCTCTCAGCTTCTCCGTTCGCCTGATGGTACAAAGGACTGCAGGTAACTATTTTAAATCCAAAGTCAGCTGCAAAGGAACGCCACTCTTCACTTGTAAACTGGGATCCTGAATCTGACACAACGATTTCAGGGATTCCATATCGAGCAAAACAAGCCTTCATCTTTTTTATCAATTCATCCACAGTCATCGTAGAGACATTTATCATTTCTAAGTATCGTGAATAATAGTCTACAACAGTTAAGTATTTGCCTTTTAGAAAATCAAAATAATCAACTGCAATCTTCTGCCATGGATAGTCAGGTGTGTCTGATTGGATCATTTCCTCTGACATTTGGTTTTGATTTTTCGCACAAGTATTACAATTTTCAATCAAGTTGCTGATATCAGTTGTAATTCCTGGCCAGAAAACTGATTGTTTTGCTCGAAAAATCGTGCGAGTGATTCCAAAATGACCATCGTGTAGCTTACTTATGATATCATGTCTAAGTTCTGAAGGTATAATTATTCTTTCCTTGAAACATACTAGGTCCTCAATTATTGATATGTCGTTTTTGAAAGTGTACCATTTTCTCAGGCACTCAGGAACATCGTTTTTGTATCTAGGCCATCCATTTTCAGTATAATGGACTAAGAATTTACACTCTTGGCACTTATGTTGAACGTTCCTTATGTGCTCCAATCTAGATTGTGTAGCAGGGAAGTTTAAGGAAACTACTTTTATATGAGCTTCTACTTCGTTTGTAAATTCATCAGTAGAGTCAGGAATAGGAGCGCGACTTAAAGTATCTGCGGTGAACATTTCTTTTCCAGGAATGTACTCGATAGCATAGTCAAACTTCATGAGTCGCATCTTAAATCTTTGGATTCTAGTAGGAATGGTATCCAAATCTTTACTTCCAAGAAGAGGAATTAGTGGTTTATGGTCTGTTAGAATTTTAAACTTCTTACCGATTAGAAACCTTGAAAACTTTTCAGCTGCCCAGGCGCAACCAAGGGCCTCTTTTTCTATTTGGGCATATCGTCTTTCGCAGTCTTGCAAAGTTCTTGAAGCAAACATTACTATTTTAGGAACTCCTTCTTCAATTTGCAGTAACATTGCGCCCAAACCATAAGCTGAAGAATCGGCTATTACTATATTGTCTGCTTCCAAGTTATACTTAGTTAAAGATACTGATTCTTTTACTACTTTGACAATATCCGAAAAGGCCTGCTGATGTTGTTGAGTCCAACAAAATTGCCTATTTTTCCTAGTGAGCTCACGGAAGGATTCAGTTTTATCAGCTAAATTTGGTATAAACTTGTTCATTTGATTTAGCATACCATTTAAACGGCGAACTCCTGCGATATCTTGGGGCGGTGAGAGTTCCTCAAGCGCTCGAATCCGATCAGGATCAATTTTTATACCATCAGAGTCAATCAGGTTACCTAGAAATTTTACAGATGGCTGTGAAATAGAACATTTCTCTTTGTTTAGTACCACGTTAGCTTCTTTCAAACGATGTAACACCTGAGTCAACCGATAATCATGTTCTTCTTGAGTTTGGCCATGGATCAGGATGTCATCCATATGACACAGAACTCCGTCAATGCCGTTTAAAAGTTTGGACATTTGAGCTGTGAAAAATTCAGGTGCACTTGTGATACCAAAGGGTAACCTTTTAAAATAAAATCTCCCAAAAGGAGTTATAAAGGTTGTTAATTTGGCTGTATCTGGTGATATTTTTATCTGCCAAAATCCCGACTGGGCATCCAGTTTACTAAATATCTTAGAGCTCCCAATCTGGCCAAGGGTTTCTTCTACATCTGGTAAAATAGCTTTTGGGCGCTTAACATTTCTATTTAGCTCTGTATAGTCAACACACAAACGTATGCTGCCATTGGGCTTTATTACTGGTACTATTGGTGCACACCAATCTGTGGGAGACTCCACTCTTTCTATTACTCCTAACTCTAACATTCTACTTAATTCTGCTTCTACTTTAGGACGTAGGGGAATGGATATGTTTCTTGGAGCATGCACTGAATATGGTTGTGCATTTTCAACCAATTCAATTTTATATTCTCCGGGAATGTTACCTAGGCCTGAGAAAAGCTCAGGATAGCTATACAATACTGAATCCATTGTAATAGAATTAAGCCCTACAGTCTGATTTGGGGTTGTTATTGAGATCAGGTTCAAAGCTTTAATAGCAGGAATTCCTAATAGTGGTTCATTTAAACCTGAAACAACATAAACCTTTTCTTTTATTTGTCTTCCATAGTATGTTATGTCTGCAATAAACATACCTACCACATTTAATTCCCTCTGGTCTGCATTCTTTAGTATACGATCTGATTTTACCATGTTTGTTTGTATAATATTAGATGGAATAGCTGTCACTTCTGCCCCTGAATCTATTTTAGCTTTCACTACATGACTGTTAATGGAAATTTCTACATACCAAGGAGAGGAGCTGTTGCAGTTGACATTTACCGGTCCTAAATATGCAACTGTAGCTTCACAAGAGCTTGACTCTTCTGACTGTACTATTTCATTTACCTTCTTGGCGTTTCCCGCTGACTTAAGTGTTAATGATCTGCTTCTACAGTGCCGAACGAAATGACCAGTTCTATTGCAATAATTACAGGTTACATCTTTAGCAGGACAAGAGCTACGTGGATGTCTTGGCCCTCCACAGTTCCAGCAATAATCTTTACCCTGAATCTTGAAATCTGATACTTTATTAAATGGAAAATTAACATTTTTCTGTTCTGATTTGATTTTATCCACAACAGCATGTTTCTGTCGATCAATCATTTCTAGTTCTGCCGATTGTTTGCTGATAGCCTCCTTTTGTTTGCATTTTTGAATGGCTTTTTCTAAGGTTAAATTAGAATCTTCTTGTAATTGAGCGGATAAATGTTTATCTGTGATACCAACAACAATTCGATCACGAATAAGCTCATCTCTTAGGTTTCTAAATGCGCAATGTTCAGCCATAGAGCTTATGTCTGCTAAAAAACTGTCAAAAAGTTCGTCTTGTTGTTGAAGTCTGGAATTGAATTTTGCTCTTTCATATATTACATTACGTTTACCAATAAATATATTATCAAAGGCCCCCTTTACTGTATTATAAGAATTCTGATCATCTTGTGAAAGGTGTATTGATGAAAGGATATCTTCAGCATCTGATCCCATACAGTAAATAAGAGAGCATACTTGGTTTTCTTCGGGTTCGTGGTCTAGACCTGAAGCAAGCCTATACCTTTCAAATCGTTTAGACCACTTCTCCCATAGCTCTGGCTGTTTAAAATCAAAATATCCTGGGGGCTGAAACATGATTGCTGAGGTTGTTTTCTTGTTAGACCTTGAGTTCTGCAGTTCATCAAATGTTTCTGTATTTGATGGCTGATTAGTTTTACTGGATGGTTGATTATTGTTTCTTTTAGCTCTTGGCATTATCAAAAAATAACTACCGCTGCCACCATGTCTAATAATGATCAATTACATAGTTTTATACCATTTTATTATAAGTATTGACTCACACAAGTAACTGGTTGTTTACATAAACTCAAAACATAATAAACATAAAACACATGATTTAAGATTAAATAAAACATCATATGACAGATAGCTTGGTTTAATAAATTTTGTCATTCTAAAACTAGGTTTATTACATTATTTGCAACAGTGCACTTTAATATATTTATTATAAATTGTTATTATAACGACAGAGTTTATATTACTATATAACTGTAAAAAGCTCCGACGTCACTAACGCGTATTTTAAGGCAAAACTTAGTAAATTAAGGGGAAATAATGAGGGAGGTACTTTTTTTGCTTTCTTGCTACCTAAGAACAACTTTTTTCTTTTGCCAGGATAATTAATAAATTGTCCAATGACGAAAGGCAGCTGAAGCCAGTTTCGATCTAAATCTATATTAAAATTTAGAGACTAGATGTCCAACTACAGACTCAAAATACAATGTTCTACTAGACGTAGGTACTTTATAATTTTCTAATTTTTCCAATCTTTTAAAACTTAAGCATGCAGCATGTGCCTCTATGGTCAATTCTTTAACACTGTATTTACTAAATTGCTCTACATGAGATTTAAACTGAACTTGAAGTTAAAATATTCATTACAAAGGTAGGAACATATTGGTAGCCGTGGGACGTTTCATTTCTGGTGCCAAAAGATCACTAGAGAGGAAATCAAACAGTGAGTTAGTGAAGGGTGTAATGTAAACATTGGTTTCATCCCGTCCATGAGAGTTAGGGATCACATCATTGCAGGGACCAAAGCACACAGAGACCCTTTGAATACCTTCAGGCTCCGTTGATGGGCCACCCTTCCTACAGTTTGTGACTTAAGTGTTTGACACAGAGTAACTTCCTGACATATAAACACTGATATATACATTGTGCAAGATTACTGTGTAGTTCACATTACACTACTTTGTAATCTGTTAAAAAATAATGTTTAGTAGCTTTGTGCCAAGATTAAATGTTATTACTGCGCAGGATAAACAGGATAAATAAACTACGTCTCACAACCCTACAAAATATATTTAAACTTATACTGTACTTACATACAAGGAGGTCCGTAAAAAAGATGGTACAAGGCTACTTAATAAGTTATTTTATAACTGTATTAAAACGTGTAAATATAGTCCCTCCCACTCTATAGTTGATATAAAAAAATATAAGTGTGTAGTAAATATTACAACATCCGTACCTCTACTTGCGCGTAGTTTTAGAGGTTTTGGAATCAAGAACATGATTTCATAATATTTCCAATAAAGTTTAAACTACATCAATCACAATAATTATTTAGCTTAAGTCATAAGAGTCAAATGTTGGCAAAATGCATGTTACTGGTTACATTAAATACAGCACACTTATACTATTGCCCTTACACTGTTGCTATCCAGTAAAAGAATTTTTATAAGGGATGGAATTAATAATACATATCCCTAATAAAATCAGACTAAAATCCGGTTTATGGGATTGTGATACGGATCCAAAATTAAACAGAAGTTTACCTTTGGTTTATTGATAAGGAAATCTTACAAAAAGATAAATTAGCTTAATTAATTTAACGGAAAATGCTGTATTTATCATTCTTTACTCGTCTATTTCACAGCCTAAACCATATATGTATAAATTTGAATTATTCGTTACACACGTTTTAATTTTGTGAAACACAAGAATCCTTACAGTTTTCTTTTAGAGGCAAAGCATTTTGACAATAATTCATTAAATCCCAAATGATAAATTTAAAGTGGGCAAATTGGAATCAGGTGCCAATATATTCGTTTTTTTTTTTAACTAAAGCCGTTTCATGATGATGGCGGTCTTTGAAATACAAGCCAAGTTACATGAAATAATAGCCAAAAATAGTTTTTTTTATTTTTTTAAAGTTAAATTCACAGACGAATCGACAGACGCAAATCCAGGCAACTTGTTATATTGTTTTATGTTTGTCTTAAACCAAGAAACAAAACATAACAACAAACAATAAAAATCTCAAGAGTTCAAAACCACTCTGTATATTTTTTTATAGCAACAATATTGCTTTAATAAATTACTCTTGAATGTCGGAAACCCCGGAAACAGAAGACATTTCTGCACAGACTAACTAAATCAATGCACATTAGTACAAGAGCAGCGACTATAATAGCGGACAATTAAGTTGTCAGTTGAGGGCGTGGTTTGCCGGCTATCATCCAAGATCAGCCACTAGTAGACCTGGTGTATTGCCAAAACTCTACACCAGCTGATCGGAATAACATTCGAGTGACATTTTTCTATAGCAAAATGGCAACAGTGACAGCGTAAAACTATTGGCTACAGCTCAACTTAATTGTCCGCTATTATAGTTAAGGTAATTGACTGAAACTGTCGCGTCTCTCATAACGGCGTTTAACTCGGTCCATTATCGATTGAGTGTAAGAGGTGCGAGAAACGGTTATTAAATAACAGTTGCTAAGTTACATCATTGAGCTGTTATTTCTGTTCATAACCTTCACTGGCCAACTCTGATATTCTATATTTCCGTTCGTAGATTGACTATACAAATACACCGCTAATTCTAAAACCGGTAAAAGTTGTTATCGAGAAAAGGAGGCAGAATAGTTCGGGGGTGAGTGTTTGGGGGGCAGATATTTTCTGAAATGACATTACGGCTAAGTGCATAGAGTTCTATCCACCTGGCTCTCTTTCTTCTCCGTGCCTCTTATAAATGTACTGAGAAAGAAAAGGTAAACCTAGCCTATATACAGTACATAACATATTTTGTTAAGAATCGAACATTTTTAAATATTTTCACTCTTACATACATGATATTAGCAACTACAACTGATGATTGGTTTAATCTCTAGTTTTACATAATGTTTGCATATGAAAAATCAAGGTTATTTTCAAAGAATTTTATTAGTTATAATCAATTTAAAATAAAATAAAATAATTGTTATTATACTAAGTTTTTGCAATAACCATTTGCTAACCTAATTATATCTGTAGACGAAGATCAATATAATGTAGATTAAACATTTAATAATAGTATTAGCATTTTAAACTGTAACATAGTTTACTGATTTGGTTTCATTTTATAAAGTTGAACTTTTTAAACTAATATCTATTTGAAACTGATTTTTGGCAATACATTTGAAATTTATACATTAAATATTATAATATAATAAAAAATATTTGTGAGACGTTTTTGTAGGCGATAAAATCATATATTCTGTACCTTAAAACAGTAATAAATCTAATATAATTAATGGAAACTATTACAAACGGATACTAATTTATCCGTTTTCTTGCTAATGTTGAATGGTACCAATTTCAGTAAGGTTTTATAGCATTGACGGCTGAGGCCTCGGGTTGTTATTGATTGTGTGGTCAAGAGTGGCAGTGGAGTCTTGATTGAAACCCCTAATGTTACTAACGATATACTGACTCCACCAGATTATAGGCACTGGTGTGTCAAATTATGAGTAAAATAAGGAATTTATGGTTTTTAAAAAACCTTTTTTAAATAATTTTGTAAATAAAAAAATCATAATTTAACATAACATTTAATTTGTATGCATAACGTGTATTTTAGCGTAGTAGTAAAACTACGAAGAGTTTACGACTATTTCATGATAATTTAATTCGAATTTCTAAGTTTTCCGTTTCTATATAAATATTGGCTGCTGGCTGTATTTCAGGCACCATATATAATAATGAAATAAATCGTTATTTTAACACAAGTATTCCAAACTTAAAATATGTGTATTACAAACCACAAGTGTTGTATAAAGTATTATTGTTTGGTTTTAAATATTCTTTTTTTAGTATCATGCCATGATTCTGGACCCATACTGGATTCGGTACTGGACCCAGCTGTCATTTGCCGTTTGTCAGCAAGTTAATGATAAACGGGTTGGCCTTAGATAGTAACAAGACCAGGGTTTGGCCCGTTCCCTTTCGAATCATTAATAAATGCCAGTGGCGTTCATACACACAATAAAACCTGTTTGCAGATGTTCAATATTCAAGAAAAAAATACAATTAACATCATTTTGTTGAAGGATAGCTGTTTTATTTTTTTTTTATTTTACCCTGTTTAAAACGTAGGTTTAATTCGAGATATGTAGATCGTAAGGAAATGAGTTACTATAGTTTCCGTTTCCAATGATAGATCTCACTGAATTGAAAGAACACAACAATGTTTATACATGGCAAAGTAGGGAGGATGGGTGTTTTCAAATTGGAACTGCATGAGAACATACCATCTGCTCTCTTTTACTTTCCATTGTTGTTTTTAACCATTCCGTTTATTTATTATTTACATATTTCCATTACAATATATGACTACGGAAAATAATTAACTAAACTTGGGTTACTTGAATAAACTGTGTATAAATATGTATCAATTTTAAATGTAAACACTTAAAAGCTTTGGGGTTTTGTCAAATAAAAGTCTGTTCCCTCACAGAAAATTCGTCTGTCTCCGGCATTTTGTAACTATAGTTTACTACTTAGTTAAAATAAAGTACATACACCTAACCAAATAGTTTTCAATTTCTAATAATAAATAAAGGACATTAAAATTGACTTCAATTCTACAAAACAGCAGCATCAAGCCACAATCCTTAAACTAAAAGTATGTTTAATTTTTTTGCTAGATACCTAAACATAATCAAGCGATTTCCTGGTCAGTTAAAACAATTGTTAGGATATTTACAATTTATTGATTACTAACCATTTATTTCAAATAGTCTTGTTTCTTTTTTAGTTTCCGAGATTTTTTCCATTAGTGATTCAGGTATGATTCCATATTACAGAAACGACAAGTTGAATAGATAACTTATACAAATCCAGTTGGAGTAGGCCTAACCATAAACAGAATAACTAATAAAACCCAGCTTACATAAAATTAATGTAAAAAACAATGTAATACGATCAAACTACGTATTCATATACACTTCGTTAGGTTATGTGTGATATAATTACTTAAATTAAAGGATTATGCATCTAAGGGATGATTAAATATTTAAATAAACATTAGGTTCTTAGGTTTTCTGGTTCGCCAATTATTCTGATAGACTTGAACATTCCCTGCAGTGCTCATTTACCATGATGAACTCCTATTAAGAGGTTGTGGTATTTCCATAATGCTCCACAGTATCGTGCCTTCATAATCATAAGCGTATTTCATTAACCCAACTCCTCTCCTTACATTCTGCTCACAAACTACTACCTCTGTAAAAAACAGTCAGTACCTTTTACAGTAGTTTTATACCTTTTACAGTTGAGTGTTAGACGTTGACTGACAATCTACTGCTTACTGTATTGTCTTCAGTTATTTATAAGTCAACTAATGCGTACCAAACTGTAAAATACCAGCCAAAAAGGCACAAAACTACAAACATACAAGCAAACGCTAACATATAAATCATCCAACGTTTCGGAAAACCGTGAAAATATTTTGTGAATATATTAACTTATTAAACACATTATCGTTCAATAGTTTAGTTTGAATCCAAGCAACTAGAAGCACTCATGACAATAGCTTCCATTCAAGATTAACCGAAAGGAAGTTGCAATTTTTACTTCTCAGTAAAACGTTTTCCTAATACTGAGAAACTACTTATTTTATACGTATTGCTTTGCCTATGTACGTATTAGACAATGTCTATACATTGTCTATACAATGTATAGACAATGTACGTATATAGTGTTGTATTTATATGTATTCCATTGTCTATATAAATTATTTATTAGTGATACGTCCAATTTACATTTATGTTGGCATTTGCATGTTAATTTGAAAACTATTATAGCTGTAAAAACCAACGAAGCTATTGTACAGACATTTATATAAGATTATATTGAAGAATTTTGCTTAATTATATTGGTTTAATTTTTAACTCTGATTGGTTTATGTTATTTAATACAAAGTCAAGGATTTACTTAAAAGTGGCTCTGCAGCTCACTTTAATTTGAAATTAAATCTAACCATTTATTGAATTGTTTTGAAGGCATTAAATACCACATGTCGGAATTTTCATTTTTGGAACCCCAAACACGACTTTAAGATAAAAACAACCGCAATATGCTGAAGAAGGTCATAATATAAACATTGGTTTCAACCGCCAATGAAAGTTAGGCACACAACACCAACGCAGGGACCAAAGCAAACAGTCGCCTTTGATAGTCGTAACTGCGGGCCACGATGAGTGTCCCACCTCTCTTACAGCTAACACATTCAATTTATACAAGTATTGTATTCAAGTTTTTTAGGCGATTTCCTGACAAAAACTTTTACTAGCGTCTAAAAAGTAATGGTTAAAAGATACGGCAGTAGATAGCGAAGTTTATTTATGTAATTAGAAATTCAGTTTCTTCCACCGGTTCTTCAGATTCGCAATGGAACGTTTGGTCCATCTTCACTCTTTTAGTGACTAATGAAAACCGGTTTACCAGTTTTGAGGCTGACATTGGGTACAGCAAATGAAGTTTTCATTATATATGGTAAGTCTTTTGGCTGTTCATTATGACAAACTTCCCTTTCACCTTTGGTCCCTCCATTTGCAGCGACTAGGGACAGAATCTCCGGGTTTGGTCCCCACCTGCCAACCTGAGAATGAATGTGTCATATGATGTTTTATTTAATCTTAAATCATGTGTTTTATGTTTATTATGTTTTTGTTTTTATGTAAACAACCAGTTACTTGTGTAAGTCAAAACTTATAATAAAATGGTATAAAACCTTGTAATTGATCATTATTAGACATGGTGGTAGCGGTAGTTATTTTTTTATAATGCCAAGAGCTAAAAGAAACGATAATCAACCATCCAGTAAAACTAATCAGCCGTCAAATACAGAAATATTTGATGAACTGCAGAACTCAAGGTCTAACAAGAAAACAACCTCAGCAATCATGTTCCAGCCCCCAGGATATTTTGATTTTAAGCAGCCAGAGCTATGGAAGAAGTGGTCTAAACGATTTGAAAGGTATAGGCTTGCTTCAGGTCTAGACCACGAACCCGAAGAAAAACAAGTAAGCTCTCTTATTTACTGTATGGGATCAGATGCTTTCATCAATACACCTTTCACAAGATGATCAGAATTCTTATAATACAGTAAAGGGGGCCTTTGATAATATATTTATTGGTAAACGTAATGTAATATATGAAAGAGCAAAATTCAATTCCAGACTTCAACAACAAGACGAACTTTTTGACAGTTTTTTAGCAGACATAAGCTCTATGGCTGAACATTGCGCATTTAGAAACCTAAGAGATGAGCTTATTCGTGATCGAATTGTTGTTGGTATCACAGATAAACATTTATCCGCTCAGTTACGAGAAGATTCTAATTTAACCTTAGAAAAAGCCATTCAAAAATGCAAACAAAAGGAGGCTATCAGCAAACAATCGGCAGAACTAGAAATGATTGATCGACAGAAACATGCTGTAGTGGATAAAATCAAATCAGAACAGAAAAATGTTAATTTTATATTTAATAAAGTATCAGATTTCAAGATTCAGGGTAAAGCTTATTGCTGGAACTGTGGAGGGCCAAGACATCCACGTAGATCTTGTCCTGCTAAAGATGTAACCTTTAGCAATATTGTAATTATTGCAATAGAACCGGTCATTTCGTTCGGCACTGTAGAAGCAGATCATTAACACTTAAGTCAGCGGGAAACGCCAAGAAGGTAAATGAAATAGTACAGTCAGAAGAGTCAAGCTCTTGTGAAGCTACAGTTGCATATTTAGGACCGGTAAATGTCAACTGCAACAGCTCCTCTCCTTGGTATGTAGAAATTTCCATTAACAGTCATGTAGTGAAAGCTAAAATAGATTCAGGGGCAGAAGTGACAGTTATTCCATCTAATATTATACAAACAAACATGGCAAAATCAGATCGTATACTAAAGAATGGAGACCAGAGGGAATTAAATGTGGTAGGTATGTTTATTGCAGACATAACATACTGTGGAAGACAAATAAAAGAAAAGGTTTATGTTGTTTCAGGTTTAAATGAACCACTATTAGGAATTCCTGCTATTAAAGTTTTGAACCTGATCTCAATAACCCCAAATCAGACTGTAGGGCTTAATTCTATTACAATGGATTCGGTGTTGTATAGCTATCCTGAGCTTTTCTCAGGCCTAGGTAACATTCCCGGAGAATATAAAATTGAATTGTTTGAAAATGCACAACCATATTCAGTGCGTGCTCCAGGAAACATATCCATCCCCCTACGTCCTGAAGTAGAAGCAGAATTAAGTAGGATGTTAGAGTTAGGAGTAATAGAAAGAGTAGAGTCTCCCACAGATTTGTGTGCACCAATAGTACCAGTAATAAACCTCAATGGCAGCATACGTTTGTGTGTTGACTATACAGAGCTAAATAGAAATGTTAAGCGCCCCAAAGCTATTTTACCGGATGTAGAAGAAACACTTGGCCAGATTGGGAGCTCTAAGATATTTAGTAAACTGGATGCCCAGTCGGGATTTTGGCAGATAAAAATATCACCAGATACAGCCAAATTAACAACCTTTATAACTCCTTTTGGGAGATTTTATTTTAAAAGGTTACCCTTTGGTATCACAAGTGCACCTGAATTTTTCACAGCTCAAATGTCCAAACTTTTAAACGGCAGTGACGGAGTTCTCTGTCATATGGATCACATCCTGATCCATGGCCAAACTAAAGAAGAACATGATTATTGGTTGACTCAGGTGTTACATCGTTTGAAAGAAGCTAACATGGTACTAAAACAAAGAGAAATGCCCCCAAAGAGATGGCTGTGAAATGTTCTATTTCACAGCCATCTGTAAAATGTCTAGGTAACCTGATTGACTCTGATGGTATAAAAATTTATCCTGATCGGATTCGAGCGCTTGAGGAACTCTCACCACCACAAGATATCGCAGGAGTTCGCGTTTAAATGGTATGCTAAATCAAATGAACAAGTTTATACCAAATTTAGCTGATAAAACTGAATCCTTCCGTAAGCTCACTAGGAAAAATAGACAATTTTGTTGGATTCAACAACATCAGCAGGCCTTTTCGGATATTGTCAAAGTAGTAAAAGAATCAGTATCTTTAACTAATTATAACTTGAAAGCAGACAATATAGTACTAGCCGATTCTTCAGCTTATGGTTTGGGCGCAATGTTACTGCAAATTGAAGAAGGAGTTCCTAAAATAGTAATGTTTGCTTCAAGAACTTTGCAAGACTGCGAAAGACGATATGCCCAAATAGAAAAAGAGGCCCTTGGTTGCGCCTGGGCAGCTGAAAAGTTTTCAAGGTTTCTAATCGGTAAGAAGTTTAAAATTCTAACAGACCACAAACCACTAATTCCTCTTCTTGGAAGTAAAGATTTGGATACCATTCCTACTAGAATCTAAATATTTAAGATGCGACTCATGAAGTTTGACTATGCTATCGCGTACATTCCTGGAAAAGAAATGTTCACCGCAGATACTTTAAGTCGCGCTCCTATTCCTGACTATGCTGATGAATTTACAAACGAAATAGAAGCTCATATAAAATTAGTTTCCTTAAACATCCCTGCTACACAATCTAGATTGGAGCACATAAGGAACGTTCAACATAAGTGCCAAGAGTGTAAATTCTTAGTCCATTATACTGAAAATGGATGGTCTAGATACAAAAACGATGTTCCTGAGTGCCTGAGAAAATGGTACACTTTCAAAAACGACATATCAATAATTGAGGACCTAGTATCTTTCAAGGAAAGAATAATTATACCTTCAGAACTTAGACATGATATCATAAGTAAGCTACACGGTGGTCATTTGGAATCACTCGCACGACTCTTCGAGCAAAACAATCAGTTTTCTGGCCAGGAATTACAACTGATATCAGCAACTTGATTGAAAATTGTAATACTTGTGCGAAAAATCAAAACCAAAGAGGAAATGATCCAATCAGACACACCTGACTACGATGATTGTGGATGAATTGATAAAAAAGATGAAGGCTTGTTGTGCTCGATTTAGAATCCCTGAAATCGTTGTGTTAGATTCAGGATCCCAGTTTACAAGTGAAGAGTGGCGTTCCTTTGCAGCTGACTTTGGATTTAAAATAGTTACCTGCAGTCCTTTGTACCATCAGGCGAACGGAGAAGCTGAGAGAGCAGTCCAGACCCTTAAAAACATTCTAGTTAAAAATAAAGACCCAACACTTGCCCTGCTAGAATACAGAACAACACCAGGACCTTCAGGATATAGTCCCTCAGAACTGCTGATGGGAAGAAGTTTAAGGACAAGATTACCTTCATTAAAAAAAGAATTGAAACCAAGGAGCGTTGATCACAAGCAATTCAGGGAATGGGACAAGCAATATCGTAGCCAACAAGCTGAGTACTTCAACATACGACATAGAGCAAAGCAAGAAAGACCCCTAATCTTAGGTTCCAATGTGTATATTCCCGATCGGAGAGCAGAGGGAAGGATTGTTGAAAATGTGGCTCCAAGATCGTATACGGTAACTACAAATGACGGTTTAATACGTCGAAATGGAGCCATGTTGAGACAATTACCAACAGGAAATGAAAGAAAAAAATCTCCTCTTTTGGGCGTATCATAAAACCTACTCAAAGATTAATGTTTTAATATGAAGTCTAAAATAAAAAAGAAGGAAAAAAGAGGAAGGGAATATGTCATATGATGTTTTATTTAATCTTAAATCATGTGTTTTATGTTTATTATGTTTTTGTTTTTATGTAAACAACCAGTTACTTGTGTGAGTCAAAACTTATAATAAAATGGTATAAAACTACGTAATTGATCATTATTAGACAGAATGATCCCTGGCTGTTCCACATGGATACCCTGTCAGTTTAGTTGACCAGTTGGAGGGCGAAATGAGGGTCCCCTCATCCCAGCTGTCACAGGGGCACGGGAGTTGGCCCTCTGAAGGGTCGATTTGGCTGCCGTCCCTTCCCGGCCTTTCCTTTACTGCTATATCCTATCTTTCCGGTAACCTGCGCAATATTCCCGCTTGTGGAAGATGTGTCTAGCAGCTATGCTGGGGTTTCCTAATCCGCAACAATGATGATGATGATGATGATGAGGGTCATAATATAAACATTTGTTTCAACCGCCAATGAAAGTTAGGCACACAACACCAACGCAGGGACCACAGTCGTCTTTGAGTAACTGCGGGCCACGATGAGTGTCCCACCTCTCTTACAGTTAACACATTCAATTTATACAGGTGATTCCCTGAAAAAAAACGTTTACTAGCGTCTAAAGAAGTAATAGTTAAAAGATACGGCAGTAGATAGCTAAGTTTATTTATGTAATTACAAATTCAGAATTCTTGCACCGGTTCTTCAGATTCGCAATGGAACGTTTGGTCCATCTTCACTACTTTCAGTGACTAATGAAAACCGTATCTTCTGTGCTATTGCTTTGTACCCGAGCACCGGTAATGGATCCATATGGCATCAATGCAATTATGTTTTATATTTATTGCAATTTGTAAATGTAACACTATTTTGAAAGAAAAATAGTACAATTCAAAACATATAAGCCAAAATATGACTAATATACATAATAATGTGTAATAGTGTAGGTTATATAGACCACACGACACAGTTTAATTTCATTATTCATTGTTCCAAGATTGTTTTTTCATCTTTATTATAACATAAAACAAAAATGTTATTTGATTGTTTAAGCATTTCCCACTACGTTGGGGTTGGGCGAGGCAAACCTGCACAGTGGCCAAATTGTTGTCCTGATTTCATCCTTGGCGATTTTTACTTGTGTGACTTCTTAAAAGACATCGTATACGGAACACAAGTATACAATTATTTATATCAACTAACAAGTAATACAACTTTATCTACTCAGAGAAAGAATTACAGTAGCCTTTCTTCAGGTTTCATACGAAAAGTTGGAAATTGATAGAATTTGATCCCCGCCTTGATGTCATCGGTGCCACCAGTAGACTAGGTATTTAGAAAATATATTTTATTCTAGAAATTTATATAATTAGGAGAAATAAACTTAATGTTAAATTTCATATGATTTATTAAAAACCAAAGTTGTACTAACTATTTGTGGATACTATGTATTTTATTCATTAACAGTTCGTGATTAATATACTTTAATCATTGATTAAAATTTTATATACCCCCGTCGCAGCAAACCTGCGTGCTCAGCGAATTTCTAATGCATGTATATTTTTCTCACTACCACATAAAGCCACTTACCAAGTTTCATAAAAATGCATTCATAAAAAAGTCATATATAGCATTTTATTTATTCTCCTTAAGAATAACATTAGGGATGAGTACCCAGGTTTGCTGCAACAAGAAATATAATAAATTTGTTTTGAGCAATTATCAATATAACTCAACCAGGTGCAGCTACATACCAATTTTTAATAATTTGTGTTAATAATTAAGGAAGATATCAAACTTTACTTATTCTTCATAAGAATAACATTATGGCTGAGTATGCAGGTTTGCTGCTACGGAGATAATCAACGAAAGATAACTTTTTTGTGCAAATATCAATATACCAGTACTATTTGAAGCCACATACCAAGTTTCATTAATATACATTCATAAATAATCGAGATATCAAATTTTATTTATCCTCCATAAGGATAACATTGGACAATGTACTGTGTTTAGCACTTTGAATAACTCTGCAACGGTTGGACGTAGAACAACAATTAAAACAATAAAATTATTGTTTTGTAGAGGTAAACTTTTTGGTAAAAAGAAATGTGAAGTTTACAGTAAAATTATCTGAGGAAAATCTACAAACCATTTTCCCAAAAGATTAACATGGGAGATTTTAAGAACACGTTTTTTGGATTTTCTCCGGAACCACTTAACCTAGGTTAATGATTCAAGATACTATATTATTTGTTTTGTTAAGCTCTATAAAATGACAAAAATATTGAGTGTTTAACACATTTTAGGGTGAAAAATACAAACACAGATGTTTGGAAAATTTAGAAACCCCATAAACCCCCCTTCCCATGGTGCAATTTTTCTGGATTTCTAACTAAAGAAATGAATGCCAATTTACTTATTTGAGCCAAATATCATCGAAATCGAACGTTTTAGCGAATTTCCCGTATAGGGGAGATGCTAGTACCGTAGGTGGCATGGTAAGACTTAAGCCCAAGACCATGATAACTTCTTGTTTTGAGGTCCCCAGATGCCAAAAACACTATTCGTTCAAATTTATATATTTATATAATATATATATATATATATATATATATATATATATATATATATATTGTATATATATATATTGTATATATATATATATATATTTATGTGTCCGTTACCGCGATAACTTTTGAAAAAACGCCCGATTTTGATGAAATTTGGCACAAATGTGGAGAGTAACATTTATGAATTTAAGTTCGAAAACCAGATCGATCGGTCTATGGGAAGGGGGTTTTACGGGGGTTTAAAATTTTCAAAAAATATATTTTTTTTTCTTTTTACCCTAAGATTTGAAAAACACTAGATTTTGGTTATAGCCATTTTATAGAGATTAAAAAAATAAACAATTTAGTTTTTTGACTTATTAAGCTAGGTTTAGTGGTTCTGGAGAAAAGTCATAAATATGTCCATAAAATTTCCCATGTTAATCTTATGGGAATACGGTTTTTCATTTTCCTCAGATAATTTCACTAAAAACTCCACATTTCTTTCTACCAATCACTTTAGCTCAACAAAACAATCATTTTGGCGTTTTAATTGTTGTTTTAGTCCAACCGTTGCAGTGATATTCAAGGTGCTAAACACAGTACGTTGTCCAATGTTATCCTTACGGAGAATAAATAAAATGTTTTATTTCGATTATTTATGTATGTATATTGATGAAACTTGGTTTGTGGCTTCAACTAGTTGCGGTATATTGATATTAGCACCAAAACAAGTTTTTTGTTGATTTTTCCTGGTAACAGCAAACCTGCATACTCGGTCCCCATGTTATTCATATGGAGAACAATTAAGTTTTTTATCCCCCTTAGTTATGAACCTTAAATTAGTTATCTCCCTAAATTAATAAAACTTGGTATGTAGCTTCACCTGGTTGAGTTATATTGATAATTGCAAATAAAACACATTTCTTATCTTCCTTGTTGCAGCAAACCTGCGTACTCAATTATAATGTTATTCTTATAGAGAATAAATAAAATGCTATGTATCACTTATTAATGAATGTATTTTTATGAAACGTGGTAAGTGGTTCTAGGTAGTAGTGATACCCATATATATGCATTGGAAATTCGCTGAGTACACAGGTTTGCTGTGAAGGTGGTATTTTACTCATGTTATCGCATTCACAGACACACATATACACATATATATATAAATATATATATACATTTATATATTATATATATATACATATACATTTGAACGAATAGTGTTTTTAGCATCTGGGGACCTCAAAACAAAAAGTTATCATGGTCTCGGGCTTAAGTCTTACCATGAGACCTACGGTCATAGCTTCTTCCCTGTAAGGGAAATTCGCTAAATCATGTAGATTCTGAATTTCTAAAATAACTTTATTGGAATGCCAATTTTTACTAACGTCAGGGTCACTACGAGACAGTACGGTGCGAGAGTGACAAGTGCTTGTTAATGGCCATTAAAGCCATAAACGCCTCCGCCCGTTTGTGCTTAAGGCCGACTACACAATATTGATCATTCTATCAGACCATAACAATCTAACTTGTGGCGCTTCAATGAAATATAGATATTTATTTGATTACAAATATGAGTTTTAAAATAAACATTAATACTTTCAATCGTGGTGATAATTTATTGTTGTAAATCAGGCAACGTTCTCCAAATATGTTAGACTTTTGATTTGTATTTAGCTGTTAAAATTGTATTTTTAAAACATAGAAACTAAAATGTATTCATCTTTCAACATGTTTATTGTGTATGTTTTCTATTCGTTTGTTACATTCGAATGTTGGCAGTCATAGTGAGTTGAGTATTAGCCTACCTCCCAAAAGACCCTGATTTAATTGCCGGTGAAATCCATCTGACTATTGAAACTCAGACTGCCACCGTGCTTCGAAAGGTTCGTTAAGCTGTTGATTACGGCTGCTGAAGTAGTTAATATGTCATGTCACAGGCACCAGTGCGATGTGAAAAGCCTGAAACCAGTCCTTGGTGGGAAAATTACACGAATTTTATTTTTTTACATTCAAAATAACAGGGTCTTTCAAGTTTGGTGGTGTAGAATTCGTATTAATGTAGCAATAGTAGCTATTCCACAGTTAAATTAACAACAACCAAATTTCTAGATGGAAGGTATAAAAAACTATAGATTGCATCGAGGATATTTAAATAAGTATGGTCTATCTATTTTGGTTTTGTGTTTAAAATAAATGTATACGCACATATCAGGAATATAATTTGAAACTAGAGATTAAACAACGTTTGAACAGACTGTGACAATAGTATTATGTGAGATAACATTTAAACTATTTTATTCGTGATTTTTTCTCAGTAGCCAAATTAATATGAATTTTAATCTCACAGCCTTGATACCTTTTATACACAGTATAACTTATTTTAATATATTACTTTCTCAATAAAATAAAATAAGGAAAACAAATGTTTAGACTTAAAACTCTTCAATTACAAAATATATCTATGTTGTGTGAGAGGAAACCCCATATTTAAATGATCAATAATTAATATGCTAAAACAAGGTATTTCAAAAGAAAGTACAAACAAAAATGTTTTAACAAACGTTTTCCTCAGTGAATAACTTTGAACAGCGTCCAAAAGTTTGGAAGTTTTCTGTCTGCATTTTGGTGGGTTGTAACCAATTATCCATTTTAAGTTTGAGTGTCCCTTTTCTTTTTCATTGTATTTGTTTATTATTATTCTCATATTATAAACATATTTTAGCTTTGATTTCGTAACGTTATAAACTTACTTACCATATAAGATTTTTAACATATATACAAAAAACATCGTACACTAGTTTCATAAAGCAGAGCAAATTTATTTCGTTACTCAAAATTTTCCTTTGAAAAGTGATTAAAAGAAGGTTATGAGCTTTTGAATTTACCTGTTCGTATAAGATTAGTTTGTATAAAATAGTGTGTTTTTTACAAATAAATAATACTTTTCATTTACCATACTAAAAATGTAAATGTGGATGTTTTTATGACAGAATTTAAGTATGCTGAGATGATTTTATGTTGTAAAACTCATAATATTACCACAGAAATCATTAGAAAATATTCAGTTACTTTTAGGTGTGAAACTAGTAAAATAATAGAGGTCAAACTTTTCACTTAAAGCCTTGGAGGAGGTGGTAGACCTCGGGTGTACTCGACGTAAAAGTTTAAACAACCATTTCCGTGGAGTCACCCACGTTTTAACCTAAAGGTTCCAAAACCAAATGAATATTAAACTTTTATTATTTTTCTTTCTGAAATAGATTATTCCAATGTAATATTAAGTAAGGAAAACATACAACATATACTTATACAACAGCACCTATATATTTTGTTTTTACTGCTTTTAACGATTACAGTTTCACACCTATCATAAATCACTTTTAATAATTAATATTATACATCTATAATTAAAATACTAGCAATAATTAAAATAAAACTACAAGAAATACAAAATGTACCAACTATATTTTTAAAGTGGATACAACTTGTACATTCTTTCCACAAAGAATGCCTAAAACGTATTTATTCAGATAACAAGATAATTTATGTCTATAAAATAAATTAACAATCTTCCTACCAGTGTAGGTCGCATTAACATAAAGAATATGAATACAAAACAAGTGATATTTGTAACCACCACATGTTTATTTGTCATCAAAACACAGCTAAAGAGGTTACTGATTCCTGGCTGAGCTAGTTGCTAAATAATTATTTGGATCCATTTTCAAATGCTTTTTCAATTATTAACTAAATGTTTCAGAATTCTCTTGTAAAAAACAATAGAAGTGTGAAGCATGCTTTGACTTTTTCAAAGCATTTAGTAAATAAAGGTTTCCATGGCGACGTAGCATCAATAGACACTTCAACTGCAGCGTCGACGGGGGGGCGTTCTATTGGAGTGTTGGAAATAAATAACAATCCGCGAATCACTGCTGGATCATTCTCGTTCCGTTACTGCGTGAATGTTTAATATGTCTTCTACTTACGTTCAATTAAATTATAAAATACTACAACACTGTTGTTGAATAACAGTTTAGTCAATGTAATTTTAAAACGTACTAGGCCTAGAATAAACTGTGCTTTGAATAATTTTCATTTACTACATTTTCCTACCATATTTGTGATGGCTGTAACATTATTATAAATTTATAAAAATTATAAAATGTGCTAGGAGATTTTATTACTGAGCTATTAGCACTTTGTTATAGTTTATTTCCAAAGTTTAGCGAAATTGTGTTAGGTAACGTGATAAATGTAGTACTATTTTAATAATTAAAATTATGTTAACTTATTAATGTTCATCCTGTAAATATCTTAAAACACTAAAGTGAACTGTAGGCTCAATGTCTTTTAAGCACTTTTTAGAAAAAGCTTACATGGTCTGACGTCAAAATAAAACGCAATTAAATAATTGGATATACATATTTGGTACTTCACAGTTTAGAAAGTAAAGATCCAAAAACTTTAAGCATTCTTTCGGCACTTTTATTTGCCGTGACATTAAATTAAATTTATTAATACTGGACACATTTATGTTGTCTTAAGGTGATTTAACATTAGTAAATGAAGTGTTTTATAACATGGTGTAGATTTATCGTACCTACTACGCCTATGCTCCTAATACAACTTATTTAAACGGGCCCGACCTTGATAATACTCAGCATGATCATCCCTTCTTTGACGATAAATAGACTCAAGTACATCATCGCCAAAGCCAAAGATATGTTTATGTTTATGTTTATGTGTTGTTGAAGGGACGGATTCAGAGATCCAAAGATTCAAAGATCCTCACACGTCAACCGAAGCTTATTGTGTGTCCCTAGTACGTTAGTTTGGCAAACCAATGCCCGTACCCTTTACGAGATCCAGGAGTTTTTTACCAATACTAGCGTCCCGTTCATCACCTGGTTGCTTACAATCAAACAGAGCCCTTCTCCTTGCCCCGAGTCTCTCGCAGTCCAGTATGATGTGCTTGGCAGTCTCTTCAGACTGATTGCAAAGCCTACACACCTGACTTTCATTTCTGAGTCCGAGAGTGTGTAAATGTTTCCTGAAATGGCCGTGTCCAGTTATCAAAGCAATCAACTGCTTAACCCGACCTCTGCCCAACCTCACCAACCAGTTAGTGAAGTAAGAGCTAGTATCTGCTAGCAGCCTTTTGCTAAGTGCTTGATCAGTGTATCCTTGCCATTGCTGGCGATGTAAGTCCCTGGACCATTTTATTATTGTGTGAAAAACAGCTGTTTTGCTTATGCCACACAGCTTGGCTCTGGACCAAAGAATGACATACCGGAACCTCTTTTAGCAAGCTTATCTGCACACTCATTGCCACCTATGCCTACATGGCCAGGTACCCAACCAAGATGCACCGAGTTGCGTGTTGCGAGTTTGCTGAGTGTGTTGTAACATTCCCACACCAGTTTTGACTTGATTTCGTTGGATTCAAGAGCCTTGAGGGCAGCCTGACAGTCTGACAAGATTACTATATGCTTGTCGCAATAGCGTCTGGCAATGCCTAGATTGGCACAAACCATGATGCCACAAATTTCTGCTTGAAAAATAGTACAGTGTTGTCCCAGACTTGCACAGAGTTCTGTTCTAGGTGATTCACTGTACACCCCGTAGCCAGATTTTCCTTCAATGAGAGAGCCGTCCGTGTACCCGACAAGGCTGCCCTTCCTGTAATAAGGCCCTTCCTCAGATTTCCACTCTTCTCTGGAGCAGATACCAACAAAAAAAGGTTTAGTGAAAACCATCTCCGTACTCATGACATCTGATGTCATATCAAGCACAGGGCTTTGAGCAACAGCTTTGGTGATGGTGCAATGGCCTGTTCCAGACAGGCATTCCCTCCATTGGCCTGCGACTTTTAATCGATAGGCTGATTTCCGTGCTTCTGCCTTGATGAAGATATCCAAAGGCAGTAATCCAAGAGCAACTTCGAGAGCTGCTGACGGGCTGCTCCAGAGATCTCGCTGCGGTGTCTATAGCCTGGAGTTATGAAGGCAAGGAATGGAGCACAATTGCAGGCTCGGTTTACTTGCCCTACGACTCCGGGGAACTTCCTCCATCGAGAGAACTCGAACTTTTGGTGGAGTCATCCTGCGCTGGCGGACGACAACTCCTTTTAGGTTGTGACGCCAACGCTCATCACACAATCGGATGGGGAAGCTCCGACACGAATCCAAGAGGTGAGGCTCTTCTTCAGTTTCTCATATCTAAGAATCTTTATGTCTGTAATGTTGGAAACCGTCCGACGTTCGTTACACGAAATCGAATTGAGGTTATTGACATTACTTTTGGTTCAGAAGCAGTCCTTAGAGTCATTGACAATTGGCACGTAAGCCACGAGGCCTCCTTGTCTGACCACAGGTACATCTGTTTTAACCTGCGAAGTGAGGGTGACTCGCCCTTCTATCGAGATCCCAGGAAAACAGATTGGTCACTCTATAAGTCTGACCTCCTGTCTCAACTGGGATCATTAGGTAGGAGGGTCAGCTGTTTTGCGGACATGGACCAGATTGCTTCTGATCTTCAGAACGCAATCGTAAGCTGCTTCCAGGACAATTGTCCATTGCGGCGGGGAAAGAGTCGCACTAATACTAAGTGGTGGACTCCTGACCTTGAACGCAAAAGGACGGTTGTCAGGAAGCTTCATAACCATTGCAAACGGAGCCGTATCTGGGAGCCATACCAGAAGGCACTCACAGAATATATCCTTGCAATCAAAAAAGCCAAAGAGAACTCTTGGAGACGGTTTAAACAGGAGGTAAACAGTTACAGCGCAGCAGCAAGACTGCAGCGTGTTTTAGCTTCAAGCCCTATTGGCCTCTTGGGATCCCTGAGGTCACCAGGGGGACAATATACCACTGGAATTGAAGGAAGTCTCAAACTTCTCCTTGAGACTCACTTTCCGGATTGCATTTTTGAGAGTGACAGTTTAGGCATGTCCGACAACAGCGAAAGGGGCTCATGGCCAAGAGCTGATCGCGGAAGCTAGACTTTAGCCAGACGGATTGTCACACTTTCCAAAGTTAAATGGGCCATCAGCAAGTTTGGCCCTTTCAAATCTCCTGGGGGGGACGGTATCATACCGGCAATGTTACAGCAAGGACCGGAAGCTCTCTTGGTCCTCCTGTGCGAACTCTTCAGAGCAAGTCTGGCTTATGGGTACATTCCTCAAGCTTGGCGCCTCAGTAGGGTGGTCTTCATTCCCAAGAGAGGAAGAGCAGACTACTCAACTGCAAAATCATTTCGGCCTATCAGTCTCTCATCGTTTCTCTTGAAGACGCTGGAGAGACTGGTAGAAAGGCATCTAAGAAAGGGAGTGCTTTCAGGTACTCCTCTTCATCGAAACCAGCATGCCTATCAGTCTGGTAAGTCCTGCGAAACCGCCCTGCATCAACTTGTGAGCAGGGTGGAGGACAGCCTTGCTGCTAAGGAAATCGCTCTATGCACCTTCACATTGAAGGTGACTTTGACAATGTTACTTACACGGCCATGGTCTGGGCGGTGGGTGGGCGTGGTCTTGAGTCTGCTGTATGTAGGTGGATTGAGACCATGCTCTGCTCCAGGCGGATTAGAGCCGATCTTCAAGGTGAATCAATAGTGATCGCACCCACGAAGGGTTGTCCGCAGGGAGGTGTGCTTTCGCCTCTTCTGTGGAACCTGGTGGTGGACGGTCTCCTTCGTGAGCTCACTAGTAGAGGCGTCTTTGTCCAGGGCTATGCAGACGACATAGTCCTAATGGTACAGGGAAGGTTCACGAATATTGTTGCTGATATCATGAATGTCAATCTTCAATATGTCAATGTCTGGTGTCTTGGAGAAGGTCTAAGCATAAACCCCTCAAAGACAGTAGTTGTTCCGTTCACAAGGAAAAAGAACCTGGAGTCTCTTTCCAGGCTGAGACTTGGACCAACACGGCTTGAAGTATCAGGTACAGTCAAATACCTAGGGCTGACAATTGATTCTAAGCTGACTTGGAATGATCATTTGAATAATGCACTGCATAAGGCGAAATGGGCGCTCATGACGTCCAGGAGATTTGTAGGCTCCACGTGGGGGATCAAGCCTCACATAGCGCTGTGGCTGTACAAGGCAGTAATAAGGCCTCAAGTCACATAAGCCAAAGATATAAAACAATTGATTCATGTTGCAAACAAATTGGCTAATAAGGTTGTTTTAACATTGTATTATAATTTTTTGAATATGGAAATTTGCTTTCTTTACGTCACATTCTGCGAGATTAAATTTAACACGCTGTAAAAAATACCCCCGATGCAGCAAACCTGTGTATTTAGCGAATTTCCAATGCTTATATATGTATCTTACTACTGCTAATGGCCACTTACCATATTTCATAAAAATACATTAATAAATAAGTGGTATATAACATTTTATTTAATCTCAATTAGAGTAACATTAGGGCTGAGTACGCAGGATTGCTGCAACGAGGAGGATAACAAACGTGTATTATTCAATTATTAAAATATCTCAACCAGGTGAAGCTAAGTACCACGTTTCATTATAGTAAAAGATATATCAACCTTTATTTAAGAATAAACTTTAAGTCTGAGTTTGCAATTTTTATGCTACGGGAGCAATCAGCAAAGATTGTTGTTTTTCTTTGCAAATATCAATAGACCGCAACTAGATGAAGTCTCATACCTGGATTCATCAATATATATTAATAAATAATCAAGATATAAATTTTGATTTATTCTTCATAAGAATAACATAGGGCGACGTATTGTGTTTAGCTTTGAATATATCCACAACGGTTGGACGTAGAACAACAATTTAAACACCAACATAATTGTTTTGTAGAGCTAAACTGATTGGTGGAAATAAATATAAAGTTGTCTGTCAAATATTTTGAGTAAAAGCTAAAAACCTTTTTCCCATAATATTAACATGGGAAATTTTACAAACAAGTATTTTGTATTTTCTTCGCAACGAATTAACATAGGTTAATGATTAAAAATATTAAATTGTTTGTTGTTTTAGCTCTATAAATAGTAAAAACAGAAATTGAGTGTTATTAAAATTGTTTAGGGAAAAATGCAAGACCATGATTTTAGGACAATTTAAAACCCCCAACACCCCCCTCCCATGGTCCGATCTGTCTGGTTTTAGAACTTAAGTCATGAATGTTACTTTACACACTTTGGCCAAATTTCATCGAAATTAGAATTTTTTACTAAAGAAATCGCGTTCACGAACACATATATAGACCTCACAACAAAAAGTTATCATTTTCTCGGGTTTAAGACTTACCCGACCAACGGGTATGTTTTTTTCACCAACGGTAATAGACCGTTTTTCCCTGTAGGGGAAAATCACCACAAAACCAGTCCCTTTTAGTCGAAGTTATTTATAGATCGTATAGCAGAAATGGTATTGAACATTGGCCTATTTTTCACACAGTTTCATAAAATATGAAATCTATTTATATTTTTATAATTTAGCTGTTATGTATGGGACGTTATTATATCTACTTTTTCCGAACTAAATCACTTGAAATTTCTTTTACATTGTATCGTAGAAATTGTTTTCATTATGTGTTCATTTGTTAAGAAGTAAATTAAATAGCTTATACTTTCGTCATTGATAATAATATTGCCTAAGCACAATTTATTTTTATGGTCGCCTATTAAACAAAATGAAAAGAAAAACAAATTGTATGACAGATATAATTTATGTAACATATATAAAACAATAAATCAACTTTTATTCCACTTGAAACGTTTTACACCCCACGGATCCGTTTGATCATTACGTTACATTCTTTTAGCGAATTTCCCCTATAGGGAAGAAGCTATTACCGTAGGTCTCATGGTAAGACTTAAGCCCGAGACCATGATAACTTTTCATTTTGAGGTCCCCCAGATGCCAAAAATACCATTCGTTCGAATTTGTATATATGTATATATATATATATGTGTGTGTGTGTGTGTGTGTATGTGTGTGTGTGTGTGTGTGTGTGTGTGTGTGTGTGTGTGTGTGTGTGTGTGTGTGTGTCCGTAAGCACGATAACTCTCGTAAAAAATGTCCAATGTCCAATCTTAATAAAATTTGGTACAAATATGTAAAGTACCATTTATTTGAACGAGTTCGAAAACCAGACAAATCGCACCATCCGAAGGGGGGTTTTGTACCCCAAAAATGTTTTTTTTTGTAGTTTTCACATGTAATTATCATTTTAATCCAATTTTAATCCATTTTTAATCCATTTTAATACCATTGAATTCAGCTTAAAAAAACTAACAATTTGGTATTTTTATCATTGCTCTACGTCAATTGGTTACTGAGATATTGAAAGTGCTAAAGACAGTACGTTGTCCAATGTTATTCTTATTGGGAAAAATGAAAATTTTATATCCCGGTTATTTATGAACATAAACTGACGAAACTTGGTATCTCGCTTCATCTGGTTGTGGTTTGTTGTTGTTTGAACAAAAAACTAATTTTTCGCCTATGGGTCCCGTAGCAGCAAACCTAGGTACTTGGTCCCCATGTTATTCTTATGGAGAATAATAAAGATGTTATATATCGCTTATTTATGAATGGATATGAATGTATATGGATTAAACTTGGTGTGTGACTTCACTTAGATGAGTTCTATTGATATTTGCATAAAAACCCATTATTTTGTGTTCCTTGTTGCAGCAAACCTGCGTACTCATCCCTAATGTTATTCTAATGGAGAATAATGAATATTTTAAATATTGCTTATTTATGAATATATTTCTTTTGAATTCTGGTAAGAGGCTTAATGTGTTATTAAGACATATATATTCATTGTAAATTCGCTGAGTACGCAGGTTTGCTGCGACTGGGGTATTTTTTATTTGATCAGTCTTAATTATACTAACGTTAAAGATTAAGTTGTTGTAATCTCAATTTTTTTTAAATTAAACTTAGAATCACCTTCGTTGAAGAGAATACAACCTAAATACCCCCGTCGCGGCAAACCTGCATACTCAGCGAATTTCAAATGAATATCTACGTGTTAATAATACATTATACCAGGATTCATAAGAAATATATTCACAATTAAGGGATATTTAAAATATGAATTATTATCCATAAGAATGACATTGGGGATGAGGACGCAGGTTTGCTGAAAAAAGGAACAAAAAATAATGGGTTTTCATGAAAAATATCAACAGTTCTTATTTAAGTGAAGTCACATACCAAGTTTCATCCATATACATTCATAAATAAGCGATATATAACATTTTAATTATTCTCCATGAGAATAACATGGGACCGAGTACCTAGGTTTGCTACTACAAGTACCGTAGGGGAAGAATTGTATTTTTTGTGAAAACAACAATAAAACACAACCGATGAAGCCAAGAATAAACACAAATAAGCAAGATAACATTTTTTTATTTTTCTCCATAAGAATAACATGAGACAACGTCCTGTGCTTAGTACTTTCAATATCTCAGTAACCAATTGACGTAGAGTAATGATCAAAATACAAAATTTTTTGTTTTTAAGCTTAATTAAATTATGAAAATTAAAATTTGGTTAAAAAATTAGATGCGAAAACCCCCAAAAAAAATTTTGGGGTTCAAAACCCCCAAAAACCCCTTCGGATTATGCGATTCGTCTGGTTTTCGAACCGTTCTAATAAATTGTACTTTACACATTTGCACCAAATATCATTAAGATCGGACCTTTTTTACAAGAGTTATCGTGCTTACGGACACACACACACACACACACACACATATATATATATAATTTAACGAATGGTGTTTTTGGTATCTGGGGACCTCAAAACAAAGAGTTATCATGGTCTCGGGCTTAAGTCTTACCATTAGACCTTCCCTATAGGGGAAATTCGCTAAAACACAACCATAACAGTTCAACTTCCCAGTTTTTAGTATCAGATTTTTGCCAAATAAGAGTATCACAATGCTAGTGATGCGTTAACTACATCACCGAGGGGCATTATATATACCGCTTTGTGGGCGGCGAAAACTGAATTATTAGTGGCGGTTGCAAAAAGAACATTGTGTCAAAGCTTTAAATTGTGTATCTGGTTTCAAAGTGTTGTTTCAAATAACTTTATTTGGTTTCACTGCATCGTTTTTATTATTGAAATACAAGATTGTACAGCTACTCAGGTGTGTTGAATTATAAACTCTTTATATATTAATTTGTTGAAACTGCAAAAACATTAACTTTTGTTTGAAGTCGAAATAGCTTATGGAATTCTATTATGACGTATTTGTTATATCGACAAGTATAAACAATGTTAATTCAGTATTTCAGTGTCAGTTTCTGATAGTTTCCTTGCCTTAAACAAATATTTAATAATAAACTCATAATTTAAAATTAACTAAGGAACTACACAACACATCAGACAGAAAATTAACGAAATTTGAATTGCAATGCATATTGCATCCTGGCTTCGATAAATGAGATATCGCATAGATGATTTATTACCTCTCAAAGAGTAAACTAAAGATCTACTATAAGATGATGATAATAAAACTGAACATCCCAATAAACTCTCAACTAAATCTAGGGTAGTGACTTTTGTTTTGCATTTTTCGTTAAACCGTAGTTTGTCACAGGAAACATGTTTTATTTAAAAAACTATTTCTTAAATTCTAGGAAAAGACAATCGATATTATTGTGTTGCAGCGCTAAATTACATGACATTTCTTCTAGTTTTATTCCCTTAATTATTTGTATTATTCATTAAAAACCGCACTTTAACTACTGTATAACTGTGTTTGATTCTGACAAAAAACATATTTCTAAATTGTTGTCTACATTAGAAATAATAGTTTTAAAATATGTTCTACACCTCTCTAAGTAATAAATCAAACAAAAATGTGTTAGTTGAAAAGGAATCAGGGAGAGTTATAATAAGGCTGTATACTTATTCTAGCTATACTCATTTACTATTATAACCTAGTTGTTCCATAATCATTTTTTTTACGCCGAGAACTCATGTAACATTGCACAGTGGGTAACACAATGCACATAAGTGCAAAATTAGTAACATGGTAAGGTAATGGATTTATGGCCAGTAATTGTGTGTCTTAACAGACTGTTCGTTATTGATTGCATGTAAGAGGTGTGAAAAACAGTTTTTACATCTACTGTACTATTGTAGTTCCATCCAGAGTACATTAAAAGAAACTTTTTTTCTCGTAAAGATACAACCACTTGATGGAGTTTAATAATTTGTTTTCGTACCTATTACCAAACCAATTTAGCATAACCAATTTAGAGTTTTAATTGATAGACCTATACATTTGATTTTAATTTATTCTAGCAGCCAACGCACATTTTAAGTTTGTTTTCAAAGAACTTTAAAATCATACGGTGTAAACAATCAGCTGCTAGAACTTTGATCCATAAAAGTAGTTAAGTGAGAATGGTTTTAAAAAACAAGGATGCACGAGTGTACAATGTTTTAGTTTATGTGGGCAAGGCCATGGCAATCAGCTATGATTATCATAAAAGGAATGTGATATCTGTCTGTTGTTGTTCTGTTCTGTTTTAAAAATAAAATCCTAAACCGATTAATATAGCTTGTACTGCAGGCGAGAGGAAAGAAGACCCCTCGTCGGCGTCCTAAACAGCTGTGTGTTTGTGTGTTATCATAGTTTTACGGCATCTTGGGGTTAGCAGGCACTTAACTAATGGTAACAATTAATGCTGCAGAAAACGCTAGAGTAGTGACCATATCTATGGTATGGTAACGCCAGCGTTTTTAGTGTAGGCCAGATTCCAAGGGTCTTCTTTCCTCTCGCCAACTGTAGCTAGGTAACATATATAGGAGTTTCGTACAGGCGTATTAGCTTTTTGAAAATTTCCCAGAGTCCTTGGGCATTTCACCCAACTAGTTTTAAAAGTCGTGATATATTTATTTTACATCTTTTTTCGTTATCTTTTTCGTGAATTCTCTGTTTGGGCCTGAAGGTGACCGGTGTAACTGGTTGAAATCGATGCCTTGTACCATCTTTTGTGTATATTTTACCGTCTTGTACAGTATGAGTGTAAATATACTTTATAGTGTTGTAAGACGTATTTTATTCATCCTTTTTACTTTTACTAAGTTAAAACATGATTTATGTAACATTATTTTAAAATATGGGTTTTTTAACTAAAATATCCCCGTGCTAACAATAGAACACCAGATACAGTAGATCAATATTCGTGTATATAAATATTTTATATGCATAGAGTTATTACACAAATATACTATTTTGGCTACAAACAGTACAACGTTTTTTGCCCCAGGAATAAGCTAAAAATAAGTGGAACGAATCCCTCAGGCTGGAGGTGGTTCTCTCCCTGAAATGACATTACGGCTAAGTGCAGAGAGTTGTATCGACCTATCCACCTGGCTTTATTCCCTTTTCCATCATCTATTCAAATTGATAACGATTAACCTAGCCTATATGCATAAAATATTAAGATTATAAAGGATACTTTTGCCTACATTTACATCATAAATCCTCATTAAGGCTAAAAACTTAATTCTATAAAAGATACAAACACGGACTCTAAAATATCAAAAGTAAACAAACACATATTTCGCTAAATATTTATTTTCGTTATACTCATACCGGATAATCAGAGAGTCAGTAAATGTTGTGATTTTTTTGTTTATGAATCAAGATGTATATTCAAGATACATTACTAATAATTGAGGGGTAAACTTAAACAAACTATCCTTATGCTAGTTACTGTCTCTTTAACTCGTTTAACGCACACATCTCGCTATGGGGGGATCGTAACATAGAGCTAATCATAAAGGTCATAAATATAAGCATGGATCGGATCAAGTTATACCTCATTTTGAGGTTTACAGTAATACATTTAAGCCTTATAATTTCTGAATCCGAATTTTCTCAGACATATTGCGGGTAATGCCATTTTGTTACGGTTCTAAATCACTATAACCCACCATGTTTTAAATTATTTGTATTTAAACCGGTTTTGAGATATTTTCATTTTTGATGTTTTTACAGGATAATTACCCTTTAGAATTTTAAAAATATTAAGAAACGACTGCAGATATCGAGGACATCTCGTGGATATTGTAGATATCGTGGATACCTACATCAAAATTGAATAATCATCCGGTCTTGCGAGTAGTCCATGGTATTGAACACATCCATATAGACAGACATCTCAGCAATAAGTGTTTTTTGTTCAGGCACCATCACGTAGTTATTATATCTCACTTATTTATGAACATTTACTAACGAAACTTGGTATACGGCTTCATCTGGTTGTGGTCTATTGCTATTTGCACAAAAAAATTTTACCGGTACTCATCCCCAATGTTATTCTTATGGAGAATAATTCAAATTGTATATATCGCTTATTTGTGAATATATTTTAACTTGGTAACTTCGTATGCGGTTTAATGTGGTATTAAGACATATGATATGCACTGGAAATTCGCTGAGTACGCAGGTTTGCTGTGGCGGGGGTATTTAGATCGTAAAGAAGCTCTTTGGGCGCGGTTGTAGGAAAACAAATATTTTTACCGGCAATTTGAACTCAAACGTTTTGATAAAACCAAATACTTCATCGGATACAATATACGATGTATACCGCGAGAGAGTGAAATTTTATAAAAATCATTTAAAGATAAAAATTAAGATATTAAAGTTTTTAATTATATACGAGAAACAATTGCTAAAAGTGTATTCAAGACTTTAAAACATGAGTATATTAATACCAATTACAATAAGATTTTATAGCATTAACGGCTGAGGCATCGGGTTGTTTTTGATTGTGTGGTCAAGAGTGGCAGTGGAGACTTGATTGAAACGATATTCTCATTCATTTAGATTAGGCACTCTTGTTCAGAGGTTTGATCAGGATATACATGTTTTAAGGTATTTATGTAGAATTAATAAATATAATTATAAGTGTACAAATTTAAAGTTAATTGAAACTCTTTCTAATATTTTTACAAAAAGAGGGCAATCATATAATTAGAAGGATGTGTGTGTATTTGTAATACTATAACTAGAATGGGAAAATTTGTAAGTTATATTTCCTTAGTTCGTTAAGAATTTATATGCAGGTCAAGTTAGCATTGACCAACAAAGGATTTTCTAAACATGTTGCCACTTAACCCTGGGGGGCATTTCTCCTCTTAAAATCACTACTTGTGGCAAATAATTCTGTAGTGCCTCCAAAAAAGGGTTGTGGGTTAATATTTCTGAAAACAACTTTCTTAGGAGATCTTCTGTACATTAGAACGTACTTTGTATTATATATTTAGTAAATAAAAATAACTTATTCATTAAATTTGGGTTGAAAGGGAGAAAGTATTTGTCAGTTTCCTAGTACCGTTTATTGTTTCTAGATGAATAATGGCTAAAAACTATAAGAAGGCTCTGCTGCAGTGTATCCTAGTGTCCTACTGAGTAAAAGAGCATTATGCTTACTATACAAGATACAAAAGCCTAATTTAATTGTGTTACAAATCACAACTGTATTAGGAAGTGGATTTGTTCGATTATAAACATGTCTTGTAAGAAACATATTAGCTTATAATTTGTACCAGACGTTAATAGTATTAACTTATTCAATTCGTGAGCTTTCTACCAAACATGTTGTTTTTCCTAATTTCATAAGTATTTTTGTTTAATATCAGTGGTGAATACGTTTAACCTTAACTATGTCTTGTCGAAACTAAAACCTTATAATATTGTATAGAAGAAAATATTGTTTTCGTTTATTTGTTTAAAATGTAAGTGCCGGGATCCAAACTGAAAAAATGATAAAACATAACACTTGTTTTTAACAACAGATCTCCCTGAATTGAAATAGTACAATGAATGTTATTCGAGGTAAAATAGAGGAGAATGGGGCGTTTTCAAATAGATAATGGATGAGACTCAGCCATCTGTTCCATTTTACTGTTAAAGGTTGTTTTCACATTCTTACCATCATAGTTATTTTTTTATTATTAGTTCTTTTTTTATTATACAGGGTGTCCTGTAACTCTTTGGACAATTTTTAACGGCGTTATATTTTTTAAAGTAATATATTTGATTAAAGCTCACATTTTATTAATGTATAGACATTTCGCATGATTACTCATGTTACCAATCAAGCTATAGTAATTGAATGCTGTTCAACCGAGAATTATTGTATCAATAGCTAATGAAGACACTTAAGCGCTTTTGTTCTTTTACAATGGTTGATTTTTTGTCTAAAGAAGCGATTGCTCGTGGCGTAATCATCTAGTTAGGACGGGTTTTATTTATAATTTAATAATGAATTGCAATTAAAAGTATCAATTATAACTAGAAAATGTGTCAGTATAATCTAGTTAACAAGTTAGTTTGAAGTTTAATTAATTTCATTAATCAATATTATTTTTCAATTATATCATTTTACCATTCCAATTCAATATAATATTTCGAAATTGCACTTTTATCTTGAATAAACAACCAAACCAATTAGAATATTTAAGTTTTATCACAGAACCTCTTTAAAATGGACCTACTCTATAATAAGATACGCAATAATTATTTCAAATGTGTTTACGTTTTTTTTACATTTTTCTCATAATTATTTTAGATGGTACAGTAATATTAAAACAATATCATATCCAATTTAATGTTGTGTAAGTTATATTAAACAAACCGGAATATATTTATACAGCAATGATAAACTATAAACCTTGCAAACCAAATAATAGCCTAAAAACCTTGATATATCATGAAAAATAATTCACACATAATTAATTGATACAACTAATTCTTGTACCAGGGTAGCACTGCATAGTTATAATTTACAGCGTTTTATAATTTAAAACAAAAGGGGCTAGAGTAATAAACCACAAAATAAGTTATTTCAATAAATAAAGTATCATGTCTTGCTTATAAACAGGTATTTCACCATATGATTGACATTAGAAAACGTAATGTTTTTATCACATTCAATATATTGGTGAACAATTAACGTAAAGCAATGATTCAAAATTAATATTTTTTGATCCAATGGTGTAAGCTAATACCCCCGTCACAGAAAACCTGCGTACTCAGTGAATTTCCAATGCATACACATCTCTAAATACAAAATAAAGCCGCTTACCAAGATTCATAAAAATATATCCACAAACAAGCGATATAGGTAACATTTCAATTATTCATCTTAAGAATAACATAGGGGATGAGGACGTACGTTTCCTGAAACAAGGAACACAAACAACAGGGTTTTATGCAAATATCAATTGCATTCAACTAGGTGAAGCCATACCAAGTTTCATAAATATGCATTCATAAATAAGCAATGTCCGACAATTTATTATTCTCCATAAGAATAGCAAGGGGGCTGAGTAAACAGGTTTTCTGCAACAAGGAACCCAACAAATAGGTTTTTATGCAAATATACATAAAACAAAACTATATGAATCCACATACCAAGTTTTATTAATTTATATTCACAATTAAGGGAGACATAATACTTTACTTATTCTCCATAAGAATAACATGGGGGCTGAGTACACAGGTTTGCTGCTTTGAGAAACGTCGGTAGAAGTGGCTTTCTTTGTCCAAATAACAATAGACCAGATGAAACCGTATACTAAGTTACGTCAGTACACGTTCATAAATAAGCGATATATAAAACCTGTGTTATTTCCATAATAATAACATTGGTCAACTTCTGTGTTTAGCAATTAGAATATCTCATTAACCAATTGACGTAAATAAACTATCGAAACACCAAATTGTGTGTTTTTAAAGCTGGATATAATGGTAAAAACTAAATTTTGACTTTTAAAAATCTAAATTCATAAAACAAAGTCGGGTTAATATGTTAGTATGTTAGTATGTTAGTAAGCTAGTTACACCAAACAGCTGTTATAAGGATTATATCTAAACATACTTGAAAGAAATAAACATATGGAAGTAACAAATCTACTTGAATGGCAACTCACACTTTTTTATGCCAAAGTTAACCCCATAAAATAGGCATAAAAATAGGCAAGCGAGCGTAGCAACTGATATATATATATATATATATATATATTTATATATATATATTTATTAAATGTATATACAGTTTCGAACTAATGGGGTTTTGGGGGCTGGGGACCTCAAAACAAAAAGTTATCATGGTCCCGGGCCTAGGTCTTTCCATGCTGACTATGGTAATAGCTTCTTCCCTGTAGGATAAATTCGCTAAAACACCAAATTGTTTGTTTTTTAAGCTAAATTGAATGGTGAACAGTAAAATTTGATTTACTTAAATATTATATATAAAAAACTCAAAAAACTCATTTTTGATGTACAAACCGACCCCCCAAAATACTCCTTCGGATGGAGCGATCTGGCTAGTTTTCGAACTTAAGTCATAAATGTAGCTCTACACATTTGTACCAAATTTCATCAAAATCAGACTATTTTTACGAGATTTATCGCACCCAAAGATATATATATATATAAAAAATTCAAATATACAGTTTTTAACGGATGGTGTTTTTGGCATCTGGAGACCTCAAAACAAAAATTTATCATGATCCCGGGCCTAGGTCTTACAATGCCGACTACGGTAATAGCTTCTTCCCTATTGGGTAAATTCGCTAAAATACCAAATTGTTTGTTTTTTAAGCTAAATTGAATGGTGAACAGTAAAATTTGATTTACTTAAATATTATATATAAAAAACTCAAAAAACTCATTTTTGATGTACAAACCGACCCCCCAAAATACTCCTTCGGATGGAGCGATCTGGCTAGTTTTCGAACTTAAGTCATAAATGTAGCTCTACACATTTGTACCAAATTTCATCAAAATCAGACTATTTTTACGAGATTAATCGCACGCAAAGATATATATCTATGTATATATAAAAAATTCAAATATACAGTTTTGAACGGATGGTGTTTTTGGCATCTGGAGACCTCAAAACAAAAAGTTATCAAGATCCCGGGCCTAGGTCTTACAATGCCGACTACGGTAATAGCTTCTTCCCTATAGGGGAAATTCGCTAAAATTATGTATTTATTAACATTTGATCTTATTACTATATATATGTTTAACATAAAGAACCCCCCCCCCCAAAAAAAAATATCCTGTGGAAGGTGCTGTCTGTCTTGTTTTAAAACGTGTTCAAATAAATGCTAATCCAGATATCTGTATTAAGTTTCAAATTATTGAAAGAGCCTTAATGTTAACGGACAAATAAATATGTGTTAATTATTGTAAAGTGGAGCACGGAAGGGGTTTTAGAAATAAAGAAATAAGTAATGCGCGTGAATGCTTTCTCATGTATACTCCGTTTATTGAGTTGCAAACTGCAAACATAACGGAGTAGAACATAACACATTTCCACACATTGTAAACTAGCTACAACTAGAATCTCCAGGAATAAAACTATGTAAACTATACCTGAAATTATACAAAAATAAATATTTAGCTAACAATCATAAACATAACATTCTAATTGAACGAACTGAATTTTTAGGATCTGGGGTGCCTAAAAACGAAAATTACCATGATCTCGGGCTTATGCCACCTCTACGGTTACAGCTTCTTCCCTATAGGGAAAATTCGTTAAACAGAGCTCAAGGTAAGCCCTAGATAAGAAATGAGACTAAAATGAGATGCAACTAGGGTGCAGGGCCGGGCCAGGGTTACCGCTGACAGATCGATCGTTAATGCAGACTCTTTGACATCAAACTCCTCTCTTGACTGATATTTTCAGCGAAAGGTAATTATAAGTAGAATGGAAGTGAGAGTTTAAATTTCGGTTTGAGATTTCGGTTTGGTGTACGAACTCTATTTTAATTTCTAAGAAGTCTAGTAGCTGACAATAACATTTTATATTTACTTTCAAGAAACACCTAAAATTATACATATATATACATATACATTTATATATGTATATATATATATATATATATATATATATAGTAAACAACAAGCCGTGAAAACTCAACCCTAACGTCAGCGTTCTGCGTGGGAACTCATGCTAGTATTTCTATAACTTAAGCTTTGGATGGTGTGTTTTGTTATGAAATCTTTTAAATATGATACAGTAAAAGCAAGCTATGGATTTTGAATCTCTCTGGTAATTGATTTAACGGACAAAATGTAACCCAAAAGCAATGATACAGTATTTCTCAATGTATTTTAAAAAATAATTGTGAATATATTGTTAATCTGTTGAATATTAATTATTACAAATCTTTTTGACTACATAATGCACGTTATGTGCGTGCCATATAATCTCCACTCAAACTAATAAACTACATAATAACTACCTCACTACATAACAATACTCTACCTCGTATTAAATGTTAGAGAGCAAAGAGTCGCACCTGTGACACTGTAGAATCGTTATCCTGTTGCAGTAGAGGTCTGGTGGTGAATATTAAATGTTAGAGAGCAAAGTGTCGCACCTGTGACACTGTAGAATCGTTATCCTGTTGCGGTAGAGGTCTGGTGGTGAATGTTGAATGTTAGAGAGCAAAGTGTCGCACCTGTGACACTGTAGAATCGTTATCCTGTTGCAGTAGAGGTCTGGTGGTGAATGTTGAATGTTAGAGAGCAAAGTGTCGCACCTGTGACACTGTAGAATCGTTATCCTGTTGCAGTAGAGGTCTGGTGGTGAATGTTAAAAGTTAGAGAGCAAAGTGTCGCACCTGCGACACTGTAGAATCGTTATCCTGTTGCAGTAGAGGTCTGGTGGTGAATATTAAATGTTAGAGAGCAAAGTGTCGCACCTGTGACACTGTAGAATCGTTATCCTGTTGCAGTAGAGGTCTGGTGGTGAATGTTAAATGTTAGAGAGCAAAGTGTCGCACCTGCGACACTGTAGAATCGTTATCCTGTTGCAGTAGAGGTCTGGTGGTGAATGTTAAATGTTAGAGAGCAAAGTGTCGCACCTGTGACACAGTAGAATCGTTATCCTGTTGCAGTAGAGGTCTGGTGGTGAATGTTAAATGTTAGAGAGCAAAGTGTCGCACCTGCGACACTGTAGAATCGTTATCCTGTTGCAGTAGAGGTCTGGTGGTGAATGTTAAAGGTTAGAGAGCAAAGTGTCGCACCTGTGACACTGTAGAATCGTTATCCTGTTGCAGTAGAGGTCTGGTGGTGAATGTTAAATGTTAGAGAGCAAAGTGTCGCACCTGCGACACTGTAGAATCGTTATCCTGTTGCAGTAGAGGTCTGGTGGTGAATATTAAATGTTAGAGAGCAAAGTGTCGCACCTGTGACACTGTAGAATCGTTATCCTGTTGCAGTAGAGGTCTGGTGGTGAATGTTAAATGTTAGAGAGCAAAGTGTCGCACCTGTGACACTGTAGAATCGTTATCCTGTTGCAGTAGAGGTCTGGTGGTGAATGTTGAATGTTAGAGAGCAAAGTGTCGCACCTGCGACACTGTAGAATCGTTATCCTGTTGCAGTAGAGGTCTGGTGGTGAATTTTAAATGTTAGAGAGCAAAGTGTCGCACCTGTGACACTGTAGAATCGTTATCCTGTTGCAGTAGAGGTCTGGTGGTGAATGTTAAATGTTAGAGAGCAAAGTGTCGCACCTGCGACACTGTAGAATCGTTATCCTGTTGCAGTAGAGGTCTGGTGGTGAATGTTAACTGTTAGAGAGCAAAGTGTCGCACCTGCGACACTGTAGAATCGTTATCCTGTTGCAGTAGAGGTCTGGTGGTGAATGTTAAATGTTAGAGAGCAAAGTGTCGCACCTGTAACACTGTAGAATCGTTATCCTGTTGCAGTAGAGGTCTTGTGGTGAATGTTAAATGTTAGAGAGCAAAGTGTCGCACCTGTGACACTGTAGAATCGTTATCCTGTTGCAGTAGAGGTCTGGTGGTGAATGTTAAATGTTAGAGAGCAAAGTATCGCACCTGTGACACTGTATAATCGTTATCCTGTTGCAGTAGAGGTCTGGTGGTGAATGTTGAATGTTAGAGAGCAAAGTGTCGCACCTGTGACACTGTAGAATCGTTATCCTGTTGCAGTAGAGGTCTGGTGGTGAATGTTGAATGTTAGAGAGCAAAGTGTCGCACCTGCGACACTGTAGAATCGTTATCCTGTTGCAGTAGAGGTCTGGTGGTGAATTTTAAATGTTAGAGAGCAAAGTGTCGCACCTGTGACACTGTAGAATCGTTATCCTGTTGCAGTAGAGGTCTGGTGGTGAATGTTAAATGTTAGAGAGCAAAGTGTCGCACCTGCGACACTGTAGAATCGTTATCCTGTTGCAGTAGAGGTCTGGTGGTGAATGTTAAATGTTAGAGAGCAAAGTGTCGCACCTGTGACACTGTAGAATCGTTATCCTGTTGCAGTAGAGGTCTGGTGGTGAATGTTGAATGTTAGAGAGCAAAGTGTCGCACCTGTGACACTGTAGAATCGTTATCCTGTTGCAGTAGAGGTCTGGTGGTGAATGTTAAATGTTAGAGAGCAAAGTGTCGCACCTGTGACACTGTAGAATCGTTATCCTGTTGCAGTAGAGGTCTGGTGGTGAATGTTGAATGTTAGAGAGCAAAGTGTCGAACCTGTGACACTGTAGAATCGTTATCCTGTTGCAGTAGAGGTCTGGTGGTGAATGTTAGATGTTAGAGAGCAAAGTGTCGCACCTGTGACACTGTAGAATCGTTATCCTGTTGCAGTAGAGGTCTGGTGGTGAATGTTGAATGTTAGAGAGCAAAGTGTCGCACCTGTGACACTGTAGAATCGTTATCCTGTTGCAGTAGAGGTCTGGTGGTGAATGTTAAATGTTAGAGAGCAAAGTGTCGCACCTGCGACACTGTAGAATCGTTATCCTGTTGCAGTAGAGGTCTGGTGGTGAATGTTAAATGTTAGAGAGCAAAGTGTCGCACCTGTGACACTGTAGAATCGTTATCCTGTTGCGGTAGAGGTCTGGTGGTGAATGTTAAATGTTAGAGAGCAAAGTGTCGCACCTGTGACACTGTAGAATCGTTATCCTGTTGCAGTAGAGGTCTGGTGGTGAATGTTAAATGTTAGAGAGCAAAGTGTCGCACCTGCGACACTGTAGAATCGTTATCCTGTTGCAGTAGAGGTCTGGTGGTGAATGTTAACTGTTAGAGAGCAAAGTGTCGCACCTGCGACACTGTAGAATCGTTATCCTGTTGCAGTAGAGGTCTGGTGGTGAATGTTAAATGTTAGAGAGCAAAGTGTCGCACCTGTGACACTGTAGAATCGTTATCCTGTTGCAGTAGAGGTCTGGTGGTGAATGTTAAATGTTAGAGAGCAAAGTGTCGCACCTGCGACACTGTAGAATCGTTATCCTGTTGCAGTAGAGGTCTGGTGGTGAATGTTAAATGTTAGAGAGCAAAGTGTCGCACCAGCGACACTGTAGAATCGTTATCCTGTTGCAGTAGAGGTCTGGTGGTGAATGTTAAATGTTAGAGAGCAAAGTGTCGCACCTGTGACACTGTAGAATCGTTATCCTGTTGCAGTAGAGGTCTGGTGGTGAATGTTGAATGTTTGGTTTTATCTTGGCAGTATTGATCACCAAATAATTTCTACAAGAAAATAGCTTACGTAACAACCTTTGAAAAATGTTGAAACTTTGTATTAATTAGTTTAAGTTTTACTTTCAGCTTGTCATTCATGTTATAGCAGAACTTTTAAAAGAGTTTACCTTTTACTTTTAGCGAATTTCCCCTATATGGAAGAAGCTAATACCGTAGTCGGTATGGTAAGACCTAGGCCCGGGACCATGATAACTTTTCGTTTTGAGGGTGCGATAACTCTCGTAAAAATGGTCAGATTTGGAGAAAATTTGGTACAAACATGTAAAGCAGCATTTATGACTTAATGTTCAAAACCAGCCAGATCGCTCTATCCAAAGGGGTATTTTGGGGAGTTTTGTACCCTAAAAATGGGCTTTTTTAGTTTTTTACATAGAATATTTTTGTAAATCCAATTTTATTTTTCACCATTAAATTCAGCTTAAAAAAATTTGGTTTTAGCGAATTTCCCCTATAGGGAAGAAGCTATTACCGTAGGTCTTATGGTAAGACTTAAGCCCGAGACCATGTTAACTTTTTGTTTTGAGGTCCCCAGATGCCAAAAACACTATTCGTTCCAATTTATATATATGTCTTGAGTAAAAAACGTCCGATTTTGATGAAATTTGGCTCAAATGTGTAAAATGACATTCATGACTTTAAGTTCGAAAACCAGAAAAATCGAACCATGGGAAGGGGGGTTTATGGGGTTTTAAATTTTCCAAAAATCAGTTTTTTGCATTTTTTACCCTACAATTTAAAAAAAAACATAATTTTGGTTTTGATCATGTTATAGAGCTTAAAAAAACAAATAATTTAGTATTTTGAATTATTAACCTAGGTTAAGTGGTTGCGGAGAAAATAAAAAAAAAAACTGCTCATAAAATCTCCCATGTTAATCTTATGGGAAAAAGGTTTTTGGCTTTTCCTCAGTTTATTTTAATGTAAACTTCACAATTGCTTTCACCAATCTGTTCAGTTCCACAAAACAATCAATTTGTTGTTTAAATTGTGATTCTACGCCCAACCGTTGCAGAGATATTCAAAGTGCTAAACACAGTACGTTGTCCAATGTTATCCTTATGGAGAATAAATAAAATTTGATATCTCGATTATTTATGAATGCATGTTGATGAAACTTGGTATGTGGTTTCATGTAGTACTAGTATATTGATATTTGCAGAAATAATTGATTTTTTGTTGATTATTCCCGTAGCAGCAAACCTGCGTACTCAGCCCCATGTTATTCTTATGGAGAATAAGTAAAATGTAATAACTCCCTTAATTATGAACATAAATTAATAAAACTTGGTATGTAGCTTCACTTGGTTGAGTTATATTGATAATTATATAAAAACCCATTTTTCTGTTCCTTGTTGCAGCAAACCTGCTTTCTCAGCCACCATGTTATTCTTAAGTTATGGAGAATAACTAGAATGTTATATAGCGCTTATTTATGATTGAATTATGATGAAACTTAGTATGTGTTTTCGCCTAGTTAAATTCTATTTATATTTGCATAAAAACCAATTGTTTTTGTTCCTTGTTTCAGCAAACCTACGTACTCATTACCAATGTTATTCTTATAGAGAATAATTAAAATCGCTTATATGTGAATATATTTTTATGAAACTTGGTTTGCGGCTTTATGTGGTATTAAGACATATATTATGCATTGGAAATTCACCAAGTACGCAGGTTTGCTGCGATGGGGGTATTTTGATCATTGATCTACGTCAATTGGTTACAGAGATATTGAAAGTGCCAAACACATTAATTGTCCAATTTTATTCTTATGGAGAAAAAGACAAATTGTATATCCTGACGAAACTTGGTATATTGCTTCATACCGTTTTGGTCTATTGATATTTGCACGAAAAATGATTTTTTTGCCGATAGTTCTCTTAGCAGCAAACCTGCGTACTCAGCCCCCATGTTATTCTTATGGAGAATAAGTCAAATGTTATATCCCTTAATTATGAACATTAATTAATAAAATTTGGTATGTGGCTTCATCTATTTGCGTTATAAAAAAACGTGCATAAAACTCATTTTTCGTATACCTTGCTTCAGCAAACCTACATCCTCAGATGCCATCTTATTCTTATGGAGAATAATTAAAATGTCATAAATCATTTATTTATGAATGGATATTGATGAAACTTGGCATGTGGCTTTAAGTGGTATTAGGATACATATATATGTACTGGAAATTCGCTGAGTACACAGGTTTGCTGCTATGGGGGTATTTTGCTTTTTTAGTTATTTTTTACAGTATGAAACTCTCTGAAAAATAAGTCAGTTGACTTTACGTTTAGCAGTTTTAATTAGTTACATATTGGTTTGAACGAGTTCTCATTACTTTAAAATTACAGGCTGACCCGTATATGAATATATTTTTAACTGTACCATCTTAATGTATGCATCAGGCTATCCGATACACAGTGCATAAGCTGATACTGGCATACACTCATTCCTGTAATATTAGGAGCAGGCATCTGAATTTTTCGATCAAGGTTTTAATAAAGAGAAGTTCACTATTTCTTACCATCATTATTCGTTATTTACCTATGTTTTAAGTTACCGGATAGTATAAATCAATTAAATCTCAATCCAAAAATATCACAACCCGATTAAAAGTACTTGGTTGACAGCCATTTACTTATTATTTATGACTACGTATCGTAAGTTACAATACTTCCAGTACCCGCCTCATCCGTGTTTTAACTGGCTACTTCTGCAACCCCTTGCTTGGTCCTTTTGTGGAGACTCTAGGCTGAATCGGATTTAAAAATAGATCACAGGTCTTGTAATCTGTGTAGAAAACGTCATAGGTTAAAAGGTACTAAGAACCAAAACTAAAGATGAATTAGAAAAGTAGGGGGGAAATTAACACATGTAACCCAAACCCAATAATTATTAAGATTGAAACTAAAAGTTTTACTAGCTATGGTTTTAACATTGGATCACAGACATTTTTGTTTTAAAGATATAAATAATACAACAAATTATTCTCGCCATCCAATACAACTGTTGGAAAATACTATGTCAAACAAATTATTACATTACATTATTACATTACGCTCCTCTGTTGCCCAGAATAATTTCATTATTTTATTTTATGGTGAATCATATAGAAATAACCTACATTTTTATATTTCATTTATTCAAATAGTGCAATTGGAATTTATGTAATTAGTTTTTTTATTTACCTTGAAAGAGTACCTTAATACCTTGAAAGAGTAAGTATTATTATTTTACTCAGAATATCATGTAAGGTAATGTAATTCTTAAATAAAAATAAAAAAATAGTGACCAAATAACTTAGCAAACTCTTTTAGCCAACTCTTACCGATTAATTACAAGTTTCCACCGAACAGTAACGGTCCTAAGGCCCATCGTAGTCATACAGTTCTAAAATACCTACGTTTATTTTTGTCTGCCACGAAAAACCGCTAATATACTCAAATTTAGAAGTTTGTTTGCTTAGTTAAAGAAGAAACATAGACACCGGTTGGAATCCGCCCAAAGTGACAGCTGCTGTGTGTTTGGCAGCCTTTGCTTCCTTGTTTATATGTGTTGTGATTTGTTGTGTTTTAGCAAAGTAACTTATTACGAACATGATCCTGCAAAAGTACTGTCCTGCGAATGAACCAGCATGCCTCTTATAAAAGAGATTTATGTTATCTCGTTTAACAGCATAAATATTTATGATGCGTTTAACGGACAAAAATTAAACTTATATATTTAATTTCTATCCTAGTAACACTGTGTAACTGTGTCCTAGGGCGAGGTTGACCCACAAACTTTATGCGGCAGTTTTAATTTCTTTTATGACATGAATAGTTGGTTATTTTTTTTCACAATTACCTCCGTATTATTCACTGTACCCTTTAGATTATATCTCTTTTTACAAATATAGAATTTTCATCACTCTGTATTCGAAAATAGCCCATAACCATACAGCTGAGGTTTACGAAAATTATCGATTTCCTTGTAACAAAACAATAAATGACCAGCTGACTGTGCCTGTCATAAACATTAATTTTCCTGTCCAAAACAATACATTGCCTGTCCCAAACAAAACTTCTCTTGTCCTAAACAATTGAAGTTCCCGTTTTACTCAACAGGAGCACCAGTGTGATTTCGTTATCTTTGACGATTCTGTTTTCAAACAGCTGACTTTAACACTCAAATGAATTGTAAAACCATGTTGTGTTTACTTATACAAAATTACTAGACTATGAAATATCAGATCATTTTTGTTTGAGCTAAATGTGGTTATTTTCATCGTAATGAAAAGTATTGTTCACTACTCGTCACAAAAGTCCCGTCTCGGCTTCGCTTCGCGCGTAAAATGCCATCTTGCCCCGAAATAGGCCGCTTTCGTGACTAGTAGTGAAATATACTATTGGTATCAATAACCAGAATACTGCATTAACTCTGTTTTATAAATATGCAAAGCTGCAAAACAAATTTATGAAAAAAATTATAATTTTGGTGAGATCCCTCTCATTTAAAAATAAAGTAGAAACACTTCAACCTCTTAGAACTGAAAAATTGGAATATTATTTTACAGTTAAACAAAATTAGACGCAATCACTTCTCACTCCTGAGAAAATAAAATCAATTAATAATTCAATATTGTTAAGTAGTAAAACACAAAATATCCCGTTGTAACGAAGCATCGGTAAATACTTTGAATGTGAAGGCTTAATAAATTGGATGGCCGTAAAAAATCCGCTTGCCTTCAAACATTTCATTAGTCCTATCCCCTCCACCAGCTTATAAAACCGTTTGAATGATTCAACGAGCTACCAGCGTTTAATTTCTTGTACATACACTTATGGTAATCTACTACAGCTGAATTGATGATAATATACGAGAGTTACATAATTGGAGAGTTACATAAGTTACGAGATACATAATTGGAGAGTTATAAACTACAAAACCTCTCTTTAAGAGGGCCGAGCTTAGTCGAAGCTAAAGAGATAAATCAAACCGATAATAACCTAAGTTGGTTGCTTTGATTAAGACTTATATATTAAAGTGGAATATTTCATCTATTTGATGTTGTGGATTAATGAACAAGCTGTTTATGTATAGAAGGAACAACAAAGCAAGATTCACCACGCTACACTAGTCAAAGAAGCGCGAACGTCTAGACTTGATTTATCTACTAGATTAGCCCAATGACCTGAAAATATTTTCCAGTAATCTTAATCTCCTTAGCCCTTAAGTTACATTTAAGTTATATCGAAAATATTAAGGTCGCCACAAAGATATCAAATATCTTCATACAATTGAAGATGAGTTGTATTCCTTCCATGATGAAACACATTGTTTATAACAATTTGTAAAAAATTACAATAAACTTTAAAAAAACCCAGTATCCATCGTAAAAAATTCGATAAGTATAATACTATTGCATGTAGTAATATATATTAGTTGCAATTACTCCGTAAATAACACCCGTTTTTTACTAGTTTTCGGTGTTTCTGGTGCCTTACGAGCAAGTTAAAACCTTAGGAAAATTACAAATAAGGACTCAGAAAGAGAAAATCCCAGCAAGAATTCAGTAACATATTAGTCATATCTATTATTAATCCAAGGATAATATTCGTAGTAAAACAATTAGTAGGTTAGTCTCAATAACTATACCAATACAGTGGGCTGGATAAGTAAGTTAAAATATAAAAGTACACTTTCAGATAAAATGATTAAATTTGAGAAGGAGGAACAAGGAGAGATTTGATTATATTTTCCTTAAATATAATCAAAGTATATCGATTTTGTAGTATTTTACTTAACTACTTAAAGAAAGGTTTACAAAAAAATTACATCAATAATTTGTTTATTTTCAATTCATAATGGTCTTTGTATTATTTCAATTTATATTTTACTGTCTCATCTTTGCAAGCCCACTTTTTCTTTCGATCCTACGTAGGGTATACCGGGGCACATTTACGCGGATTTCTTTATTTTATTTTTATTTTTTATTTTTAAGCCAATGATAATGTACACGCAATTGTTTAATAAAGCAGTTATTAAAGATAATTTTTTATCAATAATGTTTTTATCTTTTTATGTTATAAACCATGAAAATCAATTAAAAATAATACCAAGTAGGGTGCGTAAACCTACCCCGTTCTCGGGACAAGTTTACGCACTAAGTGGGGCACGTTTACGAATGTAATCGTTGGTACCAATAAAGTAATTACAAATATGAAATCAACTCAAAGCGTTTTATTATGCTACAGAAAATACATACATCACGAACGATATAAAATACTTTGTCTTCGTTCTCATCATCACTGTTGCAGTTTATGCATATAAAAAAATACTTGTGTGGCACACTTATCATGGGCCCATCTTTTGCACCTGGGACATTGAACCCATTCTTGCCCTTTCTTTGAACGGTTATAAGGTTTCAAACAATACATGCACAGGCAGTTTTACTCACCTTCATCAGTCATCTTTTTGTTTTATTTTTTTCATGTTTTATGACTGATATAAGGTTATCGTAAAATGCTGATACATTCGCTCTATTAAAGCTTGTAGCTCGAGCTAAGCTTGCAGCTTGAGGTGACCTAATCGAGAGTTTATTGTGCCTTTTCAAGAATAACGTTAGCCAATCGGGCCCCGCCATTTCATTGTCGGTCCAAGGCTGAGGATTTGTTCTTCCACAAGCAACGGCATAAGTATATGTGAAGCGTCTTACTTCTTTTGGAGTCAGCCCAAAATAAATGTCAGAAAATATAATTATGGTTCAATTTGATTCAATCCAATATCATATTTTTGGATAAAGGTAATAAATTACTCAAATTTGGGACGATGAAGTGATAAGATATTCACCGGGGCATGTTTAGGCAGTGCGTAAACCTGCCCCGATGACATTGCGTAAACTTGCCCCGTCGCCATGTTTTATTTTATCATTTAGTTGGAAAGAAAACCATTAGCTTTGGTTTTAATACAGACCCAGCATAACAACAAAAAATTAATGTCTGACTATAATCGCAACATCGTTTTTTTTACTGTTTACTCTTTGCTTACTAGGAGCTTCAACAATAGCATAACATAATTTACTCACCTTGGAAAAAAACAGAAAATCTTCTGTAACTCCCGATCGGTAGCGCCACTGGCGTTTAGACGGTTGTGACAGCACCCGCTAGGTAGCAGCACGAGCCTAACATGACCAGTTGCGCGCGAGTTTTAACTGTTTTTGAAAAAAGCGTACTGCGTAAACTTGCCCCGTGCGTATATGTGCCCCGGTCTATCCTACGCATATTTATTTCAGGCCTGGACCCTGATTGATGATGGATATTTGGTTTCCGATAAATAAGATCGGAAGAAAAACTAGGTTTTCTAATGTAAGGCAGTGATTTATTTGTTTTTTAGCGAATTTCCCCTATAGGGAAGAAGCTATTACCGTAGTCGGCATGATAAGACCTAGGCCCGGGACCATGATAACTTTTCGTTTTGAGGTCCCCAGACCCCAAAAACACCATTCGTTCGAAACTATATATATATGTGTGTGTGTGTGTGTGTGTGTGTGTGTGTGTGTGTGTGTGTCCGTGAGCACGATAACTCTCGTAAAAATTATCTGATTTTGATGAAATTTGTTATAAACGTGTAAAGCAACATTTATGACTTTAAGTTCGAAAACCAGCCAGATCGCTTTGTCCGAAGGGGTATTTTGGGGGGGTTTTGTACCCCAAAAATGGGTTTTTCGAATTTTTTACATATAATTTTGGATATGGCCAAATTTTAGTTTTTACCATTGGATTCAACTTAAAAAAACACACAATTTGGTATTTTGATCATTTCTCTACGTCAATTGGTTACCGAGATATTGAAAGTGCTAAACACAGTACGTTGTCTAATGTTATTCTTATGGAGGAAAATACAAATTTTATATCTCGCTTATTTATTAACGTATACTGACGAAACTTGGTATACGACTTCATCTGGTTGTGGACCATTGATATTTGCTCAAAAAAATTTTTTTACCAATGGCTCCCGTAGCAGCAAACCTTCGTACTCAGCCCATGTTATTCTTATGGAGGATAAGTAACGTGTTATCTCCCTTCATTGTGAAAATAAATTAATGAAATTTGGTATATGGCTTTACCTATATGAGTTAGATTTAAATTTGTATAAAACCCCATTTGTTGTGCTCCTTGCTTCAGCAAACCTGCATACTCAGCCGCCATGTTATTCTTATGGTTTATATACATTCATAAATAAACGATTTATGACATTTTAATTAAACTTGGTATGTGGCTTTATGTGGTATTAATATACATATATATATGTATTTGGAAATTTGCTGAGTACGCAGGTTTGCTGCTACGGGGGTATTTTCTTTCAGAGGGTTTTATTGTTTTGTTCATATAGTACATTTAATTTTCCCTTAAGTCAATATTCTATTCCCCAAAGCTTTTTTATGGATACAAATAAAACTGTGATTTATCTTTTAGATTAATGTTCTTGACGTAATTCGCATCAGAAGTGCAATTATATATTTTCAAGATATGTCGATTTCGGGTCATTTGATACGACCACCTAAAGAGAAGCTGTGGAGTTTGTATGCCATTTTTAAAGTAAATTACGATAGCTACCTTGTGTTTTATCACTATTTGAATAAGATTTGTAATAATAAATAATTATCATTGAATTTTTTGTTTTACCTTTGTTGGTTCTAGTGGGATTAAAATGGTAAATGCAAAGCATTACCTCTTATTTTCTTAATTAAAATAAATCAAATTGGTAAAATAAATGCATAACTGCTTGATTATTAATAAATTTAATAAATTAATGTTTTCGCAAATTTCCTGTTAGGGATATTCTACTATACATTTAAAAGTTTATACTAAGAGAAACTTAATATACCATTATTTTATTGCAAATTATACCCAAACATATTTATTTTCCAAAGAACAGTGCCCAGCAAAGTTGTTCATTATGCTTCAACTGCGTAATTCTGCATCCACTAACAAGTTTCACAATCAGAGTAATTAAATTCCACAGTGAGTTATACTGCTGCTGAATCACCACTAATTCAAAGGATGAATATTTATATATATATATTATTTTCTAAATGTAAAATTAACAAGTAATCTTATTTTACATAAACCTTTTGTTTTCATAAGTTATTTTAACATATTATAATTGCATTCATTCTTTTGTTTACGACCTTGACAGTAAAAACTAGTTTTGCTTCTAATTACAGTAACTATGTTCCACAATGAATTATATTTCTGACCTAAAATTGTGGTTTTTCAATACTTCGCAGCTGCAATTAATAACCAAATAAAGCGCTGGATACCAAACAAATGTTTATATTTAAATAATTTAAAATAAGGCTTTAATTTGCTCAAGATAAAAATACTTAAAATCTACTTAGAAGTATTTCTGTGTTATGATAAATGTAAATGTGGTTTAATAACTCTATCGGAAGTAACAAACAAATACAGTTTATTTTTTTTCATAAGAAATAGCTAATATTTATAAAACTTAGAATATTCTTCATTCTCAAACAACTTTTCATATCTCTCTCGCAGACCAAAGTTATTAATGTAGAGTCGGTTGGCACACGAGAACCTGGCAAATTGCCACTTGCAAACAATGGTCAATTTGTTCTCTAATTCAGTTCAGTCTGTGTTATAAACTCACGGGGCAACTTTCTTTCATTCGGAAAAATCAAAAAGTATATGTAGAAAGAAATATATATGTTCTATGTGATTAAATTAGATAACTGTAGAAGGAATGTACATTTATCAATATTGGATACGTTTTAGATCATTAGTTTATTAATGGGTATTAATAATGTTTTAATTTGTTGATAATAATACTAAGAGAGCCTAGAATTTGTGGAACAGAGATCAAAACACTTTTAAACATGGAATATTACTAAAGATTTGAAGTTTAAAATATAATCAATTATGTTCAGCTTTCAAAACTAAACAAAACAATCATATAAAAAAGATTTTATTTTTGTTTCTAGTCTCCAAATCATTTCCATTACGTTTTAAAAAGCTTATATTACCTTGTGTCGAGTATTATGTAGACAACTGGTGTATTACGATCGTTTCGTGAAAAATTATCCCTTCTTCAGGTCTTATAGAAAAAAAGCTTCACTCTCATTGAACTTGGCAAAATATTAAAACATAACATCCCAACTAACACAAATTATATGTGTAAAGCTTGATACTCTCTAGAATCTGAAGAAGAGAACCTTTGTCCCCGAAACTACCGTAAACTGAAGCACTCGAAAACCAGGTGACAGAAACTAAATTACTGATATTGTTGTGACATCCGTGGGCGAAATTCCAAGTAGTTTGTGTATTAACAAGACAGGATAAATAAAATACGTCTCACAAAACTACAAATATTTACATTGTGCCATGCCTTGTATAAACTTTTGTGTACACTTACTGACTTGTATGTAAGTGTACAGTATAGGTGTAAATATATTTTATAGTGTTGTGAGATGTAGCTTATTTATCCTGATTAATCGTAACAACACGTATCATGCTAATCAAGAAATTTTTATTAATAAGGTTAACAACATTTTGGTAAATAATAATTGGATTTTTCCTAAAGTAAAGAGTTTCTCGGATCATACAGAGGAGGAGAGGGAAAGCCTATCAGATAATAAGTGTTGAAGTAACTGGAGGTGATAGTGTTAACTATGAGGACACGGATCGTTAGACCTTCAGACAACCGAGCTCACTGACCTTTCTACGTAATCAAAGGACCTGTGCAACCCACAGACAACTCATATAACACAATGCCTTCAAAGGGATTGATCGTGTAATATGTTGCAATTCGTTTGTGACCATTAAAAGGTTTAAAAGTTAAAGACTCTCATGAAAACACAATCGCAAAATGGGCATCGTTTAAAACAAAAACTAGAGGCAAAAATCCGAATGACCCAAAATTTAACAATCTTTAAACTTTCAGGCGTGGAATAAGGCGAAATTTGACTTTGGTAAACGTACCATGTAACAAGGCTCTTCCATGAGTTTGATTCTAAATTACTTACCTCAGATTTTTTCTATTTCAACGCCAATGGCATTTTTTTACGAGATCACAATTTGTATGAACTACGGAAAGGCATTGGAGATTTTATATGCGATCTATGAAAAATCAAAATGAAAATGTGTTCATGGTCGACCTAATATTCAGGGATATTTATTTGTTTGTTATGTGATGTTATTTTAGCCCATTTGGCTTACGTTGTACTATTGGATGTTTATAATAATTTACTAAGCAGGATAAATAAAATACGTCTTACAACACTATAAAGTATATTTACACTCATACTATGCTTACATACAAGACGGGAAAATATATATGAAAGATGGTATAAGGCGATCAATTTCAACCAGTTACACCGGCCATCATCAGGCCCAATCAGAGCAAATCAGAGTAAATTATATTTGTTAATAATTTACTGTCATACATTTTATAAAACTTCAAGCTGAAAGTCATATTGTTCCATTTCGGGTTTATAATTCTTGTAATTGGTATTAATGCCCAAGAATATCATATGGCATTCCAACTTTCGTTTTTTTCCGTCGGCATCGTCTAATGCGCGTTTAGAATTTTCATTTTTTGTTTTTAGAGAATATATTACCATATTATATTGTTAAACTACGTTAGTGTCCAAGAGAATTCATTAATTTCGCCACAGATAATTCATTACCTACATTTGATTGACTTAAAAGTGTTACGTTTATGTAGCTTTTTATAAAAAATATTTTTTTTAGGTGCTGCTACAATTATTACAAGAATAGACGTTTAAGCTATATAAGACGTGTTACTTCATAAAGGAAATATTGTATTGGACTGTATTAAACACATCGTTTTAGTATTTTTATTAATATATTGAAATATATTGTATATTTTATTGTATTGCGGAATATTAAACAACTTAATTACGTTAGTTAACTGGAAGACAACGTAATTGTATTAACAAATGGTTTTTAATTTTTTTTGTTGTAATTAATTAAGTACAGTATATCCAGAAATATAATATATACTGATTGATTAACTAGAATTGTTTCACACTGTTGCCAATTAAAGCTCAAGTATTACGCATCTTAGTAGTGAATGTACATCTGGTTTCTGTGGGTATTGTGACTTTTTGTTTTAGTTTACATAACACATTTACAGAAGTAAAATAACATAAACTCCACTAAAGCCACGTATAATTTTACTTTATAATTGCAATTTTTTGTTTTATTTCGTTATGGTGTAGTAACATATGTATTCAAACCAAAAACCAAACATATATATATATATATATATATATATATTTATTATTTTTAAAAGAGAATTGCCAGAGTACCCTTCAAACTAAATAATATTATATATATATATATATCAAACTCATATGAGTTGTTTGGGGGGGTGTTCTGTTTATATATCAGAGTTCAAGGTGTTTTTAATGGTCTGAGTTAGTTTAGTTGTATTCAGACAAATTAGACACCTTGAAACCATTCTTGTATTACTTTGTATTGGTTGTATTCTATGATTGTATTATATTGGCTGGTAATTTTATTAGGTATTATCTACTTTAACTTCAGAATACATAAATCAATAACTTTAATTTACTCTTTTAATAAAGTATTTTATTAAAATGTTATAAAATTTAAAATCCTGAAAAATTTAACATAGGAGATCGTTAACTATTTTTGATTATTACAATGTTATCAGTAAAATTACAATGACTCGTCCAGATATAAACAAATTTAATAATGTATTTTCATTTAAAATATGAGCAATACGTAATAAAATCACAAAACAATAATGGAACAGAAAGTAATCCAATGGTTTCGAAGAAATCGTAATGGTTTCTACTTTACGATGTTTGGTTCAAATTGATAGAATCTAAGCTAAGGTGAGAGGGTGAGGAGGGAGCGGAGGGTTGGTAAAACAGGGAGGGGTGGGGGAATAGGCAAGATCAATCGTGACACCGATTGACGACTTTGACATGGGGAGCAGGGTGAGCTTGAGTTTATATATCTCTCATGCATGGCCTTTAATAAATAATTAAAACATGTTTCTGGTAAAAAACGTTAGGCCTTCAAATAAAACAAATATTTTATATTAGGGTTAATAATTCATATTTGTATAAAGAGTGCATCAATCTAGTTAGTCTGCTACTTCCAGAAACATTATTAACAAAATATCCTTTATTAGAATCACGCACATCTTAACAGAGGTTAAATTTGAATTTGTACTTTCTAAGGATATTTTTTATATTTATTTTAAATTGTACGAGTTTTTACATCCATCTGCCCTAAATCTAGATAGCAGCACAATACGACACTAATTAAATAGTATTACCTATATTCAGTTGTAACTCTGTATTTCTCATTCATACGCAAAGCTTAAAAATGTTTTTGTTTGTTTTGTCTCTCTTGCGCACTATTTTTGTTTGTTTAAGAGCATTTTGTTCAACAATTTAATTTTCAATGTTCTTTCTGAAATGTTAACTACTCAGTTTTGAACAAAAATAATAATAATAATTTGTGTTAAGAATTTTCAATCTATTTTTAATAGATCGTTGAGTGATAATTAGTTCTTTTTGGTGCAAGGTCTGATTTTGGTGTAATTGTCTGGTCATTTTATTAGGTATAGTTCAACATTACAATCTAGAATATATATATATATATATATATATATATATATACATATATCAATAACTATACTTTACTATGAGAAAAAAGTCTGTCACCTACAATATCATCGAAAAAAATATGAGTAGTGGAAGTATGTGTGGTTTCTTTGGCTTTTGTGACTTTTATTCATGAAAACAGCATTTTATATATTTGTAAGAACATTTTAAAATTATAATTTACTTTAATTAGTAGAGGGACTACCTGTAAAGGTAAGGAAATCCCAACACCACTTCTTTGTACTATATTTTATATTAGGGTTAATAATTCATAATTGCACAAAGAGTGGATCAATATAGTTAGTCTCCTACTTCCTACATAACATGGTTTTGCTCACTACCCGCAACCATTAACACGATGCCATTGTGGTCATGTGAGTCTGGCAGTTTTGCATATACAGCCACAGCACCCGCCAGTGTTTCCAGATTCATTTAAGAGATTTCCCCACTAATGGTACTAAATATTGCCAAAATTTCCTAATTTTTTTGGAAAAACTCTTAAATGTTCCACATTTACCCTCAAAGATTCAAAATGATAGGCGTTATCGTAAAAAAATAAACCAATTATTACTAATAATATGTAATATATCTCATCATTATACCTCATATATTGTTATTTAAAAATATGTTCAGTATTGTATAACAGAAGTACATACATTTCTCCACAGAATGCATAACACACAACTGTTGTATTCCCAAGGTGAACTCGGGTAGTGCAGTAGTTAATAACGAATTTGTACTCAAGCTAAGTGTCTCGTGTATACCATATTCATGTCTAATGAGTTACAACCTACCTACCTATACTTTTATGCCAATAAAAATATTACACTTGACATTTTCCTGAACTTGTTAATAACTTGGCCTTATTTTTAGCGAATTTCCCCTATAGGGAAGAAGCTATTACCGTAGGTGGCATAGTAAGACTTAAGCCCGAGACCATGATAACTTTTCGTGTTGAGGTCCCCAGACCCCAAAAACACCATTCGTTCGAAACTGTAGATATATATATATATATATATATATATATATATATATATATATATGCCCGTTACCGGGATAACTTTTGAAAGAAACACCCGATTTTGATGAAATTCGGCACAAATGTGGAGAGTAGCATTTATGACTTTAAGTTCGAAAACCAGATCGATCGCACTATGGGAAGGGGGTTTTAGGGGGGTTTACAATTTTCCAAAAATCGGTTTTTTGCAAATTTCACCCCAAAATGTTAAAATCATTCAATTTTGGTTATAGCCATTTTATAGAGCTTAAAAAAAATAATTTAGTATCCTGAATCATTAACCTAGGTTATGTGGTTGCGGAGAAAATCCAAAAAAACGTGTCCCATGTTAATCTTAAGGGAAAAAGGTTTTTAGATTTTTCTCAGATAGTTTTACTAAAAACTTCACATTTCTGTTTATTAATGTGTTTAGCTTAACAAAACAAACATTTTGGTGTTTTAATCGTTGTTCTACGTCCAACCGTTGCAGAGATATTCAAAGTGCTAAACACAGTACGTTGTCCAATGTTATCCTTATGGAGAATAAATAAAATTCTATATCTCGATTATTTATGAATGTATATTGATGAAACTTGGTATATGGCTTCAACTAGTTGTGGTATATTGATATTAGCACAAAAAACAAGTTTTTTGTTGATAGTCCCCGTAGCAGCAAACCTGCATACTCGGCCCCCATGTTATTCATATGGAGAATAAGTAAAGTTGTATATCTCCCTTAATTATGAACCTACATTAAGAGAACTTGGTATGTAGCTTCACCTGGTTAAGTTGTATTGATAATTGCAAAAAAAATTACTTATCTTCTCGTTGCAGCAAACCTGCTTCCTCCACCCTAATGTTATTCTTATGGAGAATAAATAAAATGCTATTTATCACTTATTTATGGATGTATTTTTGTGAAACTTGGTAAATAGCTCTATGTAGTAGTGAGTGACATATATATGCATTGGAAATTCGCTGAGTACGCAGGTTTGCTGTGACGGGGGTATTTTGTTATGTGGTTTATGTTTTATGGTTGTGGGTTCATTTTGGAGTGTCTTCAAAACTATATGATCGATCGCTTGTCTCGAAAATCATTAAAAAAGGCTACTCCTAAAAGGTTTCTTTTATGTAGGTTAAACAAAGCAGTTTTGAAACGCGAGCAAAAAAAAGTGTCACCTTAGTAAAATACATGTTAATATAAAACACATTTTTGGTTATGTATTTCTACATTTAATTTCCAATCTCAGCTTGTTATATAAACCAAATTATCGTCAGTAATAGTTGTGGATTTATAAAAATAAAGTAAGTCAAATCAAGTTGTTTTGTTCTTTTAAGACAAATAAAAATGTAGTTAACAAAAGACGTAAACTGATAACAGGGAGTTCATTGTCAGAGAAGGACCTGTCAAACAATCTGGTTAGCCTCCCGTGTGGCCCGTTATAACCGAGTTAAGTCATGGAGCACCACAAGTGTATCCGAACACAAACATGCAAACTGGTCCAGATATGTTACCCACCATGAAACCCACCACACCTTATCATGTAGTTATGTTTTGTGTTGATGTTGCCTTTTTAGTTTTTATTAATTAATTTACTAAAAGGTAACATTTGTTTGATTTACCTTTTTAATCATTCTACATTTTATGTAGGGCAAAGGGGGTGGTGAGTAAAGTTAAATCTTCATCAAAGTTCAAGCCCATTATAAATAAATTACTCAAGCGAAGTTCGTACTTGTATCCTGAAAGCCCTTCTCCCTACTTCGATCAACCCCTTTTCATTAATTTATCTTCCATCAAAGCTTATTTTCATGTACAAGCCGATTTTCTATTTTCACCAGACAAGTATTTTATTTGTGAGTCGTCACTCGTTTCTGTGACATAAGAGGATGTTCTGCTTCAAAATACTGCCCAATTATAGTAGACTGTATTTATTCCGAAATAGAGGATAATATAATTAAGAAAACCATTGTTCGATACTAATTATGTATTTCACAAAATATTAAATAATACAACTTCATGTTACAATTAAATAATGATGTCAATAATCTTCAAAAGAAATATCCAACCCCCTCTACAGCCAACTATAAGCCCGCTGCATTTTGGAGAGCTGACAATGTGTAAGTACAAAATGAGACCATCAAAACGCATCACCACGCAAAATCAGTATTGCATTGTTTAAACAAAATCGTACCTAAGATATAAACTTAATACCCCCGTCGCAGCAAACCTGCATACACAGCGAATTTCCAATGAATATATAACTAACACATTAAAGCACTTAACATGATTCATAATAAATATATTCACAAACAAGCGATATTTAAAATATTAATCATTCTTCATAAGAATAACATTGAGATGAGTACGCAGGTTTACTGCAAAAAGGCACACAAAATAATGGGTTTTCATGGAAATATCAATAGAACTCATCTTAGTGAAGTCATATACCAAGTTTCATCAATATACATTCATAAATAAGCGATATGTAACATTTTAAGTATTTTCCATAAGAATAACATGGGACCAAGTACCTAGGTTTGCTGCTACAGGAACCATAGGCGAAAAATGGTTGTTTTGTGCGAACAACAATAAACCACAACCATATGAAGCCATATACCAAATTTCGTTAGTTTATGTTCATAAATAAGCGAGATATACAGTTTTTCTTTATCTCCATAAGAATAACATTAGACAACGTACTGTGTTTAGCACTTTCAATATCTCGGTAACCAATTGACGTAGAGCAATGATCAAAATACCAAATTGTTTGTTTTTTAAGCTGAATTCAATGGTGTAAATTAAAATTTGATTTAAATAAAAGTTACATGTGAAAACCCCAAAAAACACATTTTTGGGGTACAAAACCCTCCCAAAACCCCCCTTCGGATGGTGCGATTCATCTGGTTTTCGAACTCGTTCAAATAAATGGAACTTTACACATTTTTACCAAATTTCACTAAGATCGGACCTTTTTTATAAGCGTTATCGTGCTTACGGACATATATATATAAATTTGAACGAATGGTGTTTTTGGTATCTGGGGACCTCAAAATGAAAAGTTATCATGGTCTTGGGATAAAGTCTTACCATGAGACCTACGGTAATAGCTTCCTCCCTATAGGGGAAATTTGCTAAAAGTAAGGATGGGATCAGAAGAGAACAACCTACCACATTCCATTATGTTTAACTTGTACAGGTGATCAAATATTTTAAGTTTAAAAATGTATTGTTACACTCATGTTTTTGCACCATTGTATGTATCTTACAATAACCGAATGCAATTAAAGTTTACAGTTGTATCTTTTATCATATGACATTACGTTTATTATGTGTATTATGCCTATTTTTATATATCACTGATGTGTCCTTAATCCTACAAGATGGACTCCTTTTATCTACAACTTTACGGGTGAGTAAAACTCAAACAGATGTGCACCACTACACCTAACACTCCATTCCATACGATTTTCTCCAATAAAAGTATTTTCAAAAATTATGCAATTTAAAACCAAACTTACTTTATGATACTATATATCGGCCTTTAAATTGCCTTCAAATTTTGTTTCACCCAAACACAAGCATAATTTAAAATATATATTCAAAAATAATACAAAAATTAAGCTAAATTTGTTATTTATGTTCAAGTAAATAGGGCCTTGTATTTGCGAGGAGGGTAGGCGGGTGCAATCTCTGGTAGACGACTTGACACGTGTGACGAGCAACGCTTAAATTGTTAACATCTCACATTTATTTTGCTCTTTTGCCTCTTTTTCCCAAAAAGAATACCAGTGACATTCATAAAACAGTCTATTACGTTACATAAAATACCGAACCTTATTCAGGGCAGGGACATTTATGTTTCGCGAAGAAAATAATCTTGTGTTAAATTAAAATGTGAAACATCAAATCTAATTCATAATCAAATTTTATGTTTATAAAAAATAAAATTTGTATATTTAAAACATGTTAATAAAAATAAAAATTAGATTACTTATTTGATGTTTTTAATTTTTAATTTAATTTATATATCAGTTAGAAGAGTGCCTTTAATAAATTAACAATCTCTGCTTTGCTAAAAAATCAATCAGGTGATTCCCAAACTTAATATTTTTATCTTAATATTTTTTCGGAACTACCCCTTACGACGTTTTTTTCTCGTCACCATAACTTTATATTAATTATGTATTACCAAGCTTCACAAATATTAAAATTATTTTATTTTAAGTGAGTCACTGACCCAAATACAAGGCGTCGGACTCTGGAACTGGATTCGTGGGTTTGACAAGTAAGGCAAAAAGAGGCAGCCAACCTCTTAACAAAGATTATAATCAGTCTCTTTGAGTTTTTAGGGATCTATACACTTATTTGGGGTATTATTAAATACAGGGTGTGGCAAAAGTCAGTTAACCGAAAATGCTACTAAATGTAACATGAATATTCTTAAATTAAAACAGTACAATTGTGCATGTGGAATAGAAGTAGCCTAGGCGTGTACGTCTTGAATTTCATAACATAATCATTCTCCTAGTTCAGTCTGATGTATCAAATTCTTTAGAGGTATTTCTTACAGATTTGTATGGTGAAGTAACAAATGTTTGAAGTAACATCCATATTCTCAGAAGTTCAACCTGACCTAGGAGTAGGGTGATCACCCTCACCTGATCTGCAGTGGTTAACTGATTTTTGCCGCACCCGGTATATTTTAACAAATATCTTGCAATACAGGTTTATAATCCATGTCGGTATTATTGAGCATGAACTTTAAATAATATCTTTCATCTTGCAGCCCGTTTAAACTAAACTAGTGGCTTACAGGGGCTATAACCCCTAACATATGGTTTTGGTGTAAGTTGATAATCACAGCTGATCATTAGTTCATTATGCTTATTAATAAAAACACTGTAGTGATTACCATAAGAAAATCATTGGATCTTTGAAGTCCAGTGGGGCGTAGCCCACGTGATTTTTGACATTTCTGATATTTTTCCCCGTCCTTGGCCCTCAAGCTTTAAAATGAATCGTCATAACCTAACTTCTTCCTAGCTCGATTAATTTCGTGGGGACCAATTTGCTTATGGAAGGGTAAAGATATAGGTTATCAGTGTAAATGTAATAATACAACCAAACGAACGTATTGAAAAGCTTACCATTTACCTGTAAAGATTCCAGGAACCAAGCTTATTACCTGAAACAAAGATAGGATTAATTAATTAACATCCGTAATTGTAAATTACGTAACATTAAATTTATATTTGATGGAATGTTTTCCAATTAGTTCGTAATAAAGGATTTTGAGTCTGAACATCATTTTATAAATGTTACTAGACCTCATAATTTCAATTAGGAATAAATTTAAAGTAATAATTAACAACATCTGCCCCTAAGATTTATATATATTTTTTCAAAAGTAGTCAGTTTTTACAAGGTTCCAAGTACGACTAAAGAACACATTTTTCCATTCACTTAATATGTTAAATTTTGTAACGAAAGTATAACCTTATTTTGATACGATACGGTAGTTTTTTTTTTTTATAATTATTTTATTTTACTAGAAACCCAAATTTTATTTAAGAACCTATTTTATGCCAGCTTATAAATCTGAGGTTTTATACGTGTACGTAAACTCTAAAAGCATTATATTTTGCGTAAAGAATCACTAGTTGTTGTAAATGTCAAGGGAAATAAAAATGTTTATTAAAAGTTTAAAACCAAATGATTTGGGAAGAATAAGAGATGAGTTTAGCATATAATCCGACCATACGACACACGGTCGCGTATGAGGATTGGAGAAGCGCCAAACACAAGCAATACCACGAGTTAGCTTTCGCCGGCCGGCTCCAGTTACTAAACGTGTCGTCCACGTCTCGCTGAGTAAAGATACACTTGTGCTACAACATGTTAGCAACACTAAGAAGATTACCCGTTGTAATTCTTATTAGTGAATTTCCAAGGGTTAGTACGGTGAAACTTAAGCCCGGAACCACCATAGAAGTTTTAACGTGACCCCCTGAACACGTTTTGGGGGGTCGTTCAAAATTATATATATTTATAAGATGATAATATGTTAGCTTTAAGCATAATTTTATTAACAGAGTACCCTTTTTGGTTTTATCATAATATGTTTAGTTAGACGACTAGTTTCAAACCTTTAGGTCATAGTCATGTCTACATTATTTTTGTTACCTCACATAATGCAAATTAATTAAATAAAAATTATGTAATAATAATGTTACAAAAATAATGTAGACATGACTATGACCTAAAGGTTTGAAACTAGTCGTCTAATTAAACATATTATGATAAAACCAAAAAGGGTACTTTGTTAATAAAATTATGCTTAAAGCTAATATATATATATGTATACATATATGTATGTATATATACTTAATATATATATATATATATATATATATATATATATATCTTAAGTTTCCCTCATGGTCTAAACTTAAGATGGATCATGCCACAGTTGTTCTTAAAACCAATTTACATATCATTATTGTTTATATTTAATTTTTGTTTTTGTATTTATTTTAAAGTTATAGTTTTAATTTATACATTTTTTATACTTTATTTGATGCACCTGAAGACGCGGAAAGCGAAATATAGTGTGACGTTTAACTATTTTTTTCAGTTTCTCATTGAAATGTATAGCTAAATATATATCTATATATGTATGCTCTCTAGCGGTCGCATTTTTTGTCCGATTTACTTAAAATTTGATACGGACATTACTTCCTATAATCAGTTGAACAAGTTCGTTGGGAAAAACGATCGGAAAACTCTACACCCTTTTTTTTGGGGATTATTCTTTCAAATTTAGAGCTTTTGGGCCCAACAAGGGTCAGAAAAGCCCCGGATGTAGAATTAATGTATGTATTTAGATTTGAATTAGTAAAGCGAAAGTTTTAAGCCCTCTCTCGTCATTTTAGCATAACAATTTACTGAGTTAGGTATTAAAGAAAATGTATATCGGCTAAACACAGTACGTTGTCTTATGGGGTTTTTACATTAGAAAAGCATGTTATTCATTTGTTGGTGTATTTGTATCATCCCCAGCAACCTTGCGCCTAATTTCAGACCTGACTGGACATTCTCCTAACCGTATAATACGCAAAACTGCATTCCTAGCATTGCAGATAAAATGAAACCAGGAGCATCAGAACAGCCAAAAATCATTGTTTTCAGATTTCAATAAAATTGGAATAAATGTGTGTTTTTACACTGGTTTTGAGTTTTAAAAGTTTTGTATGTGGAAATTCACTTTCCTCACGTCAGCGTGCTGCGTGCTAAATCGTTTTTATGTTTGTATTTGTTGGTCAATCGTTTTCCGTCTGTCGGTTTGTATGTGTTTTTTACTTAATACGTTTTATCTTTGGAACATCAGAAGATATCGACTTCAAACTTGGTGCATGTATTACATCTAATAAGACCAATTTTTGTATGAAATACAAAGTTTCTACTTTGTACCATTCCAAAATGGCGGCCATTTTAGTTTTTCAAAGCAAAATATCTTAAAACCTGTAAAATTTATGAAAAAACTGCAAGTGTCAAAAATGCTGTGGAATTTTCTCAAAAAAGTTATGATATGAAGATATAGACAATAAGATAATAAATAACTGAGTTGTTGTGATTTTGATAAGTTAAAACATGATTTTATGTCATTTCTGGGCTGAAACATTATGTTTTATCTTATAAAAATCCCAAGAACTCAGTAATTTATCTTCCTATGGTTAATATATTCATATCATTACTCTTAGGACAAAATGCAACAACTTTTTTTAATACATACAGTTTTTTCCATAAATTTTACGGTTTTTAAGATATTTAGCTTTTAAAAACAAAAATGACAAAGTTTCAGTTTGTTACAAAGTATAAACTTGATATTTCTTACCGAAATTGGTCTTATTAGATTAATACATGTACCATATTTGAAGTCGATATCTTGAGATGTTCCAAATATGTAAAGTTTTAAAGTAAAAAACACATACAGACCGACAGTCGGAAAACTAGTCACCGGAGACCCATGTTTATATAGTGAAATATGTTTGTCCTGACCTAAGGAACAATTTTTTATGACATTTTCCAGAGAGTTCCGGGACACCCTGTATATACATCTAGTTCCGTAAGCCCAAATTTGACAGTGACATTGTGAGCGAACGGGACGTCATATAAAGCTGGGAGGAGTCTCATTTAAAGGTCTGAGCATGACCTTTTGGGAGAAATTATTCATTCCTCCCAACTATGTACTGAAATTTTGTCACGGAATAGAATAATTCCCCTTAAATATCATGGGTATTAAAGAAATCTGCTTTGTTTGCATTAAAACGTGCGATTAAGTGTTCAATTTGTTTGTGAACTGCCATGTGTTGCTACTTAAATTGTTTTAATATCCTCAGCATGTAAACAGTATAAGAAATCAGATTAGGCAGAGTATTGGAGCAAGGATAGGGGTTATGGCCTCTTCAATCCACTAGTAGTTTATAAGTACATGTTTATTTTTGGTTTTACTTATATAATAAATTTCATTAACCATTGTTTAAAAAAATGCAATCTACATTCACCTTACTAAACAGAATCTAAAGTTAGTAAAACTTTAAATGTCAAAGAAATATTTGTGAGTAAAAAGTATTTTATAAACGGATTTTAATATTTTATTCATATTTAGTTTAAGATCAAAAATAAATACATAGTTAAAATCGCAATATTGCTGTGTTACTGTAGAATGTTTAGCAAGGTCAGATTATTTTAACTATTATAGTTTTGGAGGATGAACTAGGCTGATTATAAATATATTGTGATTGGTATTGTATAGGAGTGGAAACTATGGCTAATGATGTTGGCGAAATGGAATAAATAACGGGAAGAACTTAAATCAACTGGAAGGTCGGATAGTGAAACTACTCAAAGGTCTGTTATCTTATATCTGATAGTGCCTTGCCAAGAGCTGGGTTGTACATTAAGCCAGCTGTACTAGAGTTTCCTCTCATTATATCCTAACCTGTGAAACTACTCAAAGGTCTGTTATCTTATATCTGATAGTGCCTTGCCAAGAGCTGGGTTGTACATTAAGCCAGCTGTACTAGAGTTTCCTCTCATTATATCCTAACCTGTGAAACTACTCAAAGGTCTGTTATCTGATATCTGATAGTACCTTGCCAAGAGCTGGGTTGTACATTAAGCCAGCTGTACTAGAGTTTCCTCTCATGGTATCCTAACTTACCCTAACATGAAGGTTTTTACAATGCTTTTCACATCTAAGACAGGTTCAGTTTTATTATATAAAAACCAATTAATCATATCTATATTTAATTTTAATTCGTAAATCTTCTAAATTACAAAAGCTATTACTGTTTATGAAATCAGGACAACTGATTTAGCTGATCTTTGCTTACAAATTAAAATAGAAAGAAATGTCTGTCCAAAAGTGTAAGTAATATTACTTTAATTATACAAAAAAAGTTTCATGAAAATCTGTCCTGATATATTCTATCATACCCAAAAACACAAAGTGTTGACGGGTTGCCAAGTCCTAAAATGATATGATATCAAAATGTATTCCAAGTCAAAGATAGCACCTTTGATCTGACATTGTTTATCATCACAAATTACTTAAATATGTTAAAATAACAATGCTCGAAAGATTGTTGGTTATTTTCTATCTGTTCTTGGCCAGCAGATAATAATTTTTTATAATATTCAATTATAATTTTTAAATATACTTTATTTACATTTTTAAATTACAAAATAAAGATTTTGCATCAGTGAAGCTGCTGGCCAAGAACAGATAGAAAATAACCAACAATCTTTCGAGCATTGTTATTTTAACATATTTAAGTAATTTGTGATGATAAACAATGTCAGATCAAAGGTGCTATCTTTGACTTGGAATACATTTTGATATCATATCATTTTAGGACTTGGCAACCCGTCAACACTTTGTGTTTTTGGGTATGATATCATTTGTTTTTTTATAATTGTTTATTAAAAATTTTTATAAATGAGATTTCAATCTGAAATAAAACAAAATACAAATCAAGGATAAAATATTAAAATATATTGAACATTAATTAAGATTAATTTATCTTAATTTTACCTAGATAGTTTTGGAATTTTCTGGCAGTTTTTTAAATATTATAATATACATTTTTTTCACCATATTGGCATTTCTTGACGTTAACTTTCTCATCACCTGCATCTATTCACTTATTTTTGTTTTGAATGTAAGCTATGTAATGCCCTGATGCTGAACTGTTTCCTAAATGGAACACCGCATTTTTAAATTTGTATAGAACTCCATTAATTTTGATTTTTGCAATTTGTAGACTGGGTATTATTAGACTTGAAATTTTGTTATCATGTGTTTGCCAAAGTTGTAGTTAAAAAATTATGAAGTTACTTGTAACTGAGATGGATGTTTTTGATTAGTACCTGGGGGCCGAGCTTTGCTCGGGGAAGAAAAAAATTTTAGATGACTTGGAATAATATTTCACCACTGATAATCGGATTTTTTTTAACTCATTTGCCTCTTTTCTACATTTTTTAGATCCCTCCAGTTGTTATTTATAGCTCAATGACCCTTTGTTTTATTTTAATACTCTATATATGTAATCTTCACACTACAGTTTTAATCACTGCTCTCACGAAACTACATGTTAATAATCATAAACAACGTGAGTATTACTTTGACAGTTCGTTGATTGATTATAAACAGTTGTTACAATTATTTTGTTTTGATTTTAAACTCCATAAGCCCGATGTTAATTTTTTTAATTTAAATTTTTGTTTAGTGAATTTACCCTATAAGGAAGAAAGCTATTACCGTAGGTGGTATGGTAAGACTTAAGCCCAAGACCATGATAAATTTTCATTTAGAGGTCACCAGATGCTAAAAATACCATTCAGTAAAATTTGTATGTGTGTGTGTGTGTGTGTGTGTGTGTGTGTGTGTGAGAGTGTGTGTGTGTGTGTGTGTGTGTGTGTGTGTGTGTGTGTGTGTGTGTGTGTGTGTTTGTGTTCGTAAGTACGATAACTCGTAAAAAAGGTCTGATCTTAATGAAATTTGGCACAAATGTGTAAACTACCATTTATTTAAATAAGTTCGAAAACCAGACGAATCGCACCATCCGAAGGGGGGGGGGGTTGGGGTTTTCACATTTAATTTTCATTTTAATCTAATTTTCATTTTTACTATTGAATCCAGCTTAAAAGACATACAATTTGGTACTTTGATTATTTCTCTACGTTAATTGCTTACCGAAATATTGTGTTCAATGTTAATCTTATGAAGGGTAAGCAAAATTTTATGTATCGCTTATTAATGAGCATATATTAATGAAACTCGGTATGTGGCTTCATATGGTTGGGATTTACTGATATTTGCATACAAAACCCATTTTTTTTGTCTCCATGGCAGCAAACTTGCGTACTCAGCAGCTACAATGTTATTCTTATGGAGAATAAGAAACATGTGATATCTTGCTTGTTTATGAATATAAATTGGTAAAACTTGGTATGTTGCTTCATCTAGTGGTGATCCATTGGTATTTGCATAAAAACCAGATTTTCTTGGTCCTTGATGCAGCAAACCTGCATACTCAGCCCTAATTTTTTTCTTATGGAGAATAAATACAATGACATATCTCGCTTATTTATGAATACGCTTTGATGAAAGTTGCTAAGTGGCTTCATGACTTAGGAAGTACCACTTTAAATTCGCTGAGTATGCAGGTTTGCTGCAACGGGTGTATTTTTACATTATTTGATTTTTCCTGGAGATGAGACCTGTCTAGAACTTATTTTTATCCCAGAAATTAGTTATTTCCAACATTTGAAGGAAATCGTTGGTGCCATTAATGAGATAAGTGTCGAAAGCAACACGGACGCACGCACGCAAACCTTACTCATATTAGAGTGTAGGATAGTGATCATTTTCACAAGTTGTGCATATAGAGTCAGCAAAGAGGGAACCAGGCGATAAATTGACTGTGGAGTAGTTAATCGAGATTGGCTTTTCTTTTAAGATGATTAGGATGAAAATTTGGAACATAAATTTATTGTCGTAGCTGGTTGTGCTGTGGTTGCAGTTTGAACATTTGTGGTTAATTTTATTGAGTGCCTGAATTGAAATTACAGGGGTTGATGATTCGAAATAAGGCAATTTAAAAATTCCGCACAGTCTTGTTGTTCAATTGTATTAAATTGGGGTCCCAGTATATTTATAATATCTATAGAATTTAAAATCTGGCAATTTCTTCGGTAGGATATTACAATTTTTTAGTGGAGTATTGGTGTCGTAATTGTTTGTTAACGTCACGATTGGTGGGCAGTTGAAAATACATTGTAAAACTAAATTTGCATAGTATGACACGCCATAAACCTTTTTGAAACCGAGATTTCCCAGTTCGTCTATATTGTCTGTAATGTCTTGAATGGCTCCTAATTTAATATTATGAATTTGCCAGATTTGACCAGGGATTTTTTCTTGAGATTTTATTCTGGTCGGTACTCACTCCTTAGCCTATTATTTTCGGATATAGCTGATGATTGTGCCTTAACATTTTGAGGCTCAAAGTTTAGAATTAATAGACCAGAGAGTGAAGTCACGCGAGACAGAGGCTACATATGTTTGGCCACATGAAAATACTGCATAACCAGCATCAACAACACAACTGCTAAGCGTTAATCCCTGACTTTTGTGAATTTTAATTGCATATTATGCTACTGCAATAGGAAACTGCTTTCGGAAAACGAATACTCCAGGAATTACTTCAAATTTTGTGGACGATCATTGAATTTCTATATATCTGTCTTTAAAAGTTATAATAATGTTTTCGATTGCATCGTGAGCATCTTTAGTAAAGTCTTTTACAAAAACCACTGAACCATTAATAACAAGACCCTGACTTATTTATTAAAAATTAAGCCAATTTTGGTGACAAGTCTATTTAGGCGAAACTATTATGTATTATATTATCGTTTGTGTGTTATTTGAAAACCCTTAACGACTAGATGTGACTTTTGTGGTTTTTGAAAACGTCCTCCTTCAGGTCTTAGCCTCTTATGCTCTCAAAGTTACAATGTTAAAACTATGGCAAAATTAAAATAAATTTAAATTGAACATATAACAGCTGTTAATATTGACAAAACACAGTAAAGAAGCAAGAACACCGTTTTAAAGCCAACCTCTAGAACGGACTTTTAAATTATTGCAAATGTCCTTATTGAGTAATTTTATTTAGTGAGAATATGCTCGTTCATTATGAAGATGAGCTCGTTCGCTACACTCACTCGCCTATTTATATATATATATATAGAACTAACTTCGGCATCGACAAAAGAACTTAAGATGCCATTCAAGTAGATTTTGTATTTCCATAATGAACATATGTTTATGCCTTTTAAGTATGTTTAGATATAATCTATATAACAGCTGTTTGGTGTAACTAACTTATATAACTAAATAACATACTAACCCGACTTTGTTTTTAGATTTCATATTATGTTTATTGCATATTATGTTATGTTCGATAGTATGTATAGCTTAAACGAATTAAAATATTTTCATTACCTCTATACCCTTTTGTTTGGTTAAATTCACTCAATGATTTAATTTGAATTTACAAGCCAGCTGATCAGATTTGTTTTAGAACACATGCGATACTTGGATTTTTGTTTACGTAGTAAATGTAAACAAAGCAGACATCAAATTCAGTAACAGTTTTGAAAGTGGAATTTAATATCATTTGTTTTAAAATATTGCGTTTGCAAACTTACAATTTAGTGTCAAAAGTGAAATATGTGAGTAAAAACAGAAGTCTGTGCGAAATTTCGTTCAAGTTTGATGAGAAATAAAGTTCTTAGGCTTAATGAACAAAATGAAGTGGACAATTTGTGAAAAGTGCCAAAACTACAAGATTTAGGCTACTTTTATACGTTAATTTCTCGCTTCTCAGACCTTTCTTAAACCAACTGTTGTGATTTTTCGTGTTTAGTGAAAGGGTTTAGCATATAAATGCACTGCCAGATTCACTTAAGGCTGTAATACGCTAATTTGAGAAGTGAAAAATCGTCTCATTCTGCTTCGTGTTAGTATAGCAGAGTATAGTATACGGGTCGTGAGGTGGACTTGGCGACGTGACACGACCGTGCCACTAGATATGAGGTTTCAGTGAGGAGAAAAACCCCCAATAGTTTATAAGCAACTTAATATCTAAGAATGTTGGTTTGGAGTTCTCTTTGATATCCTCCCGAAAATAGAATAGGACTATCGACTCTTTGGGAGGAATTAGTAATTGGGTTGCCATGGCCATTGAAGTCAGATGTTTTATATATCACATGCGACCAGTAAATACCAACCCCAAGAGCTGTGCGCAATGAGATGATTCTACGATGCGCTAGTGCAGAACCCACCTTAAACCCAAGTTCACCTACCAAAAGAACGGTACCAGAACACATACGTTCTCCCTTTAAGCCCTATTTTAATTCTAACATTCCTTCATGTTTACTAAATGTATAAATAATACTAGTGGGACTGTTCATCAATACCGAACAAATTGTTTCCATCTTGTGGATAATGAAAAGAGTTTGCCTTACCATTTCATAAGCTTGTGTTCTTACTTCATAACATATGTTTATACTTTAAAGCTGTGAACTATTTTATATTCAGCTTTTTCGGAATTTAATTCATTGAACTAATTTATATTTAATCTTTATGGCTAAAAACTTACTTTAATGGTAGCCTGTGTCCTTTAAAATAGGAGTATCGATAACTGATAACCATTTTGTAATAGTACGGGTCGGGGCCGTTTTTTTATAACTCAATCAAAATCAATAAAAAACGGAGTCATGTTCACAAAAATCGCCTTAGCGTATTTTAGGTATGGACAAAGCACAGTAGCATGTATAGAATATCGTCTAGTAAACCTTTTTAAACAATTTTTGTATTATGATGGTACGTGTGGTTGTAATAGGGGGATATAAATAAAAACGTCTTAAAATCTTTAACATATATCTACTCTTACACTACATACAAATCGGTATAGATATATAATATAGTTCAGAGCGGTCGATTTCGACCCGTCACACCGGTAATCAAGGAGAGAATGCCATCCTCCTACCAAATTTTATACATGTTTACCGAATTGTATGTAGGTACAGTGTAAGAGTAATTATGATAGAATAACATTCTCTCATTGGGCCTGATGATGACCGGTGTGACTGGTCGAAATCTGTCACCCTGTGTTATCACAATATAAAATAATTATTAATAACAAAGTGTATTAATGTTTATTGTGCATATACTTATTATTAATTAAACTGATGTTCATTATTGTATTAGGGAAGTCAAAATTATACTCCATAGTATGCAGGTCACACAACTATGTTGTATTCCCCGGGTGAACTTGGTTATTGCTGCCAATTAATAAGAAATTTGTGTTCTAGCTAAGTAGGTCACGTGTAGCATGTTTGTTAATGTATAATAAGTTACAACATACCCTACTAACCTACTTATACTTTTATACCAATATATAAATATTACACCTTATTCAGCTTTCAGGTGACTGACATCACCTCAAAAACCACCTGTTTTTGGTTCAGGGAGCATCAAAACGCATTTCCACTAATAAATTCGAATTTTGTTTCAATGATACTTTCTCTATATACGCTGAAAGAGAAAGCGTGAGAATATGCTCGACCATACAGGTGGCTTTTTTGTTGTCGGCTCATATAGGGGGAGAAATCAAAAAATTAATGTTTCTGTTGTAAGAAGAATGTTCTCTTTCTGAGAAGTCATTCCACCTTAAGTATTATGATTAAACTGAGTAACGGACCTCTAAATTTATGGTTCGCATCTCCATGCTGAACTTGAAAATCAACGATTATACTAATCTTTTAAAATGCTACCTCAACTTAAAGTAAATAAAAATAAAATAATATGGGAAATTGTATAAGGCAGAAGACTTTCGTTAGGAATCTAACGAAAGTCTTCTGCCTTATAAAATTTCCTAAAGCAGGGGTAATTGTTTAATGGAAATTATGAAAATAACATTACCGCTAAGCCAGATCCTCGAAACTACACACAAAAGGCGTTTAGCGTTTAGGTGTTAATTAAAACCTGAGGAACGGTCAATGGCTTAAGCTCTGCAACCTAACCAACGTAATTGGAAATCTTCTTACCAATTACATGAATATTTAACAACAAATTCCTTTTTGTTGGATGCAGATGTTTGTTCTTGATTTGAAATTAATTGTTGGTGATGGTGAATTGGCGTTATTTAAGAGATTATTACGAACATTTGCCATCACTGATTAAAGAAAGACATACAATTTTTTTCTTATCAGAGCAGTGGTGAAAAATGTCCGCAATTATTTGTTTAGTGACGCGGATGTTTACTTTCATAAGTGATGATTTTCTTTGTTATTTCAATATTTATATTTACTGTATAAAATTTTGGACATAATAAATATTCTTATTTTATGTGTACTATTCTGTATTTTTGGAAAAGATTGTTTGAGCATTTGTCCAATATATTAGGTTTAGACAGTGACGATCGGTCTAAAAAACACATAGCAAAACAACGGCAAACATGGCCACATGGCTGCATGTGTGTTTTCTGTGGCGCATGGCCATGTTTGCGGCCATTTGGTGTGGCGATATTGTTCACTGTCTTAACAAAAAAATCGAACTCCCATTTATATCATATAATTAATCATGATTGAAAAGGGGTATTTGAAACGTATTTACACTCATTTTAATGTAAAACGTGTTTAATTTTAGTTCAGAAATTTGTTTTTGTAAAATTAAATTAATTGTGTTAATAGTGTTTACTAATGTTTACATGAGCGTGAAAACTAGAGTAAATTAAACTGTACGCCATGTTTTTAAAGTTTGGCTAAGTCAAACATGAAAAGAAATACGCTACCTTGGTGAATGTTTATCACACCGTAAAATGCATGGTGTATTACGAACAGAGACCGCCGCCATTTCCTAGAATGGTTATAACGTTTTAAAGCGTTTTCATTCTTGCAATTATTGAAAAGTGGAACGTTATAGAACATGTTACCCTTTGTTCACAATTTACTTTTTTACTCCAATAAATATGAATACAAAATGGTTTATATCCTTGTTTTATTTTTAAGTTAACAGATAATGTCGTATTAAACAACGTGATACCTCTTACAGTATTTACAAATTGAGTAGCTTGATAATAATATCAGTAAAAAATAATAATATGATATATTTATTTTAAAAACGTTGTAAATATCTAGGAAATAAATTAGCAATCTTATGATAGTGATGAATGTAAACACAATGTCAGCTCAAAGTAATTGCTGCACATTAACGCTGGAAATGGTGCCAAAATGGGCTGCGTTTATTTGAATATCTCTGTTAATTGACTTTAACGAGCTTTTGAGCCTTAACTGGTCTTGCGAGATCATAAACACCTTTTCATTATAGTAGGTTTTTATAGACTTGCAGGTTCTAGTTAAATTTGAAATATATAACGTAGGATATTTACATAAGTAAAAAGTCATATAAATTGGTTTAAATCAATTAGAGATAGTGAGGCAAACAAATAGTTGTAATCAATTTTTTTCAGTATTGTAGAAAAAATCAAATATACAGTATTTATTGTATACCGTGTTGGTTAGTTAATAAAAAAAGTTCGCACGCAGCACGCTGACGTGAGGGAAGTGAATTTCCGCATTAAAACTTTTAAAAGATCAAATAAAGGGTTTAAACCAACACCAGTGACATATTTTGTAAAAATTTAAAAATGTTAGTTTTTGCTGTTCTGATGATCCTGGTTATATTTACATTCACTATTATGATGTCAATGTTGTACATTATAAAGTTGGAAGGAGCGATAGTCAGGATAACAAATTGGTATAGAGGTAATGGGGGTGATAAAACTATATAAAGATATAAAAACAGCCTTTTTCCAGTGTAAAACCCATCATAAGACAACGTACTGTATTTTGACAATTAAAATTTTCTTAAATAACTCGGTAACTACTTGTGCTAAACAATGAAGGAGGGCTTAAAATCCTTGGCTTTTTAGTCCAATAATTTAATATGCATTAAATGTAAATTTGGCGCTTTTCTGATCCCTTTTGGGCCAAAAAACTCAAAATATAGAAAACTAAAATCCCAAAAAAGGGGGTTAGAGTTGTCGGATTGTTTTGCTTAAAGAACTTGTCCAATTTTTTACAGAATGGAAGTTCCCCACCAAATTTTAAGGAAATCGGACAAAGATTGCGACCGCCAGAGTGCGAACACATAGATATAACAAGTTATTAGCGACCCCTCAAAACGTGTTTAGGGGATCGCGTTAGGAACTTTTATGGTCCCGTGCTTAGGTTTCACCATGCGGGTCATGGATAATAGTTCACTTTTCCTTAGGAAATTCTCTAATAAATCTTATGTAAGTTTATTTGGTTTAATTTATTTTACAATTACTGACACATGATTTACTTAATTGTCTTTCCTAAAGCACTTACAGACTAACAAAAATACAAATTTTAACGTTACTAGCGTTACATTTTACTGGCGTAAAAATTGTAAACTAAACTAATTGAGTAATTATAAAATAATGTTTCAATTGCATTTATTATTTTTGTTACTATCAACTGTGGTGGGATGATAGCACATATCCTTAGAGATGTTGATAAGCTATGGTAAAAATAAAAATAACAATCATCGAACCTTTTGTTTTGAATATTAATAAAAACATGACACCAAGCCGAAGCTTATTGTAAAAAAGGCACAACGGCGTACCGGTATATGTAAAAAAATACCTATGCAGTCGTCCCTCTTCACAGGGCATAGGGCCAGTCATTTCCTTATAGTTAGTGAAAAAAGTCGCCTCCAGCAAGTCAGGGATTGCAGCGAATGTAAGATGGATACGAAAAGGTTTAGGAAAGAAAGTAGGGAATCTCATAATACCGTTTTTCAATTAGATAGTTTTTGAAGAAAGTATATTATATCTCATACAGTTCTTGAATGAATGCCTCACCCCGGTTATGATAGAGGGAGTCTTGTCAGCCTAGTGATTATGTTACTTCATTTCGAGGTCACAGGTTAAATTCCCGAGGTTTCCCAAACGTTTATGTTCTGACCGCTTTGCTTCAAAGCGTTAATTACTTTTAATATAAAATGCCACTATTTTTGATACAAAGTAATAAAAGATGAGATGAGACGACTTAGCCTTTTCAGGAAGCGAAGGGTATGTTTGTTGTCAGATAAAATGTAAACACGCCTGGTTAATTATAAGAGGCTGGCCTGTTCAAACATTTACGCCGCCTCGCCGGACGTTTTATCGTTCATTTATGTGGAACAGTTGGCCCGCGTGGTCGTGTTTCATAGACGGTTTGTTACTGGTTATAATAAGTGTTTAATAAGTTCCATGGCTAATAATGTATTTACTTTGTTATAACGTTATACGTAATTTACTTCAAAGCTTATTTATTTTTTATATTTACTGGCCACAAAAACAAAATGTATTATTCAATTTAAGTAAAAACCTAAACGAACTTATTTTAGATATTAAACAGTATTAGTCAATAGGGATACAACTTTCTTTGGCACTTGGTGTTGCAATAAAGATTTAAAACAGGTTAATTATTATAATAATTAGACGAGTTTTTTATTCATCATACTTTGTGAGATATCGAAACCAAGAAGGTAATCTATTTAAAACCCAAAAATATAAAGAATTTAATAAATAATTCTTACTGAAAAAAACAGTTTTGTATAAATTCAACAAAAAGTATATTTAAATATTATTCATATTTTAAATATCATTTAATTCCCCGAAGTTAGAAAACGTTAAACAACTTTATTTATTTTCATATTAGCTTTTAAATATTGTATATAGTAGAATAAAGAAGGACATAAACCTTCTTATGAATCAAAATATTTCTCAATTATAAAGTAAAAAGACTAAATCCCTGAATCAACATAGATAGCATTTAGGAATGTCCACCTCTGAACACTTTGTTTTCTTAATACTCTGAAAATAAAAATTTCTTTGTTTCTTTTTAATATGACAAGTATTGTTCACCGTCCGTCCGCAATATTGTCAAGAGACAAATAATTTTCTGAAATGAAACCTTGTACGAGTGTATTGCTTCTTTTATCACTATTTTTATTCTCTATTATTTTTGTAAAATCAATTTTAAATAAGAACATAATATGAGAAATAACTTCTAAATTATCATGATACGTGTTGTTATAATTATGGAATGTAAATAAAAACCATATGTCAACACTTAAAATGTATTTACACTTTAATGCTTTTAACATATTTTATGTACATAGACCGTATTATATACGAATACAGTATAAGTGTAAATATATTTTGAAGTGTTTTAAGACTTTTTTATACATCCCAAAGTGAAAGACAAATACAATTTCGTTAATTTTCTTTTATGGACTTTAAATATAAGAAATTAACCAGTTTTTATAATTATTATTTGTCATAAAATTGTTATTGTTTTATTGGTCCATCAGGAGAAGCTTAAGCCACTGTTTCTAATTTAATCATATATATGATTAAGTAACTTTTATCAAACACATTGATTAAAATATTTTAACAATTTTAATCTTTCAGTATTCGTCAACTATATAATATATACTGCGACTGTTAAAATATTACTTTACAAATTGTTTATATTAAAATAACGTTTTCCCATTTCTAATAAATACGATGCAAAAATACATTTGTGAAGTAAGTAACGCGGAGAAGAGAGAGAGAGATTTTGAAAAAGAGAGAATGCTAACAGCTCATTCAACGAAAGAGGTCCAGTAAATCTTTATGTTTACGACCGTGGAATTGGACTTGACTGCAGCCGCCGAATGTTTGAGGCTGAATAGGGAATAGGGTGGTAGTGCTGATTGACATTTGAAAACTTTGCTACAATGTTTAAGGTTGTTATTATGTTAGTAGTTTGGATCCTTTACACTTTAAACACGTTTCTGCCTTATTTTATTAATGTTGCCGAATTTATAAACAGAAACTATAAAACGCATCAACGTAATAGTGAAAATTAATATATTCATCGTCTGAGTGCAGCGACGAGAAATTTGTCAGTGCAGTGATGGTTTAGTTTAAACATTTTCTACAATCAAGACACTGCATTCTTATGACCGTCGTTAGACATACGAACTGATATGTCCGACTTGGGCTTGTTTTAATGATTGAACTCTTTTCCCGTTCTGTAAGCCCTTAATCCAGCATATTTTGAACCAATTTAGACAACTATTTGTCTGGAAAATGTCAACACGCTTTAACCTATTCTTTCGTCAGGAAAATGTTGATTTCCTTAAACAAGTTTTTTCAATGGTAAATGTTTGACCAGATTTGTTATAGTCACTTCTTCTGGCAAAGGATAGTATTTTTATAAACCTTTTTAGCAAAGCTCTATATTGGATTAGAAGCCCGTCTTTTAGTGAACTAAGGTCCCCTAATCACCTAATGTATCTCCTCCCACCTAAATCGAGTCCCTTCTTCTAACAAAGGTCAACTCATAATTTTTTTGTTTCATTGGCATTCTTCGTTGTTCGAACCTCGCGTCAGATTCATAGGCAATTCAAGACCAGTGAAATATATATGGTAATTTTCTTATATTTAACTCCCTACGTTATGAAAAATTTGAAAATAGAAAAGTTTTCAATTATTTACTATATTTTATTTTATTATATAGTCAAATAAATAAATACAAACAGTCCTCCCAGTTACTTAAGCGTCTACTACCAAAATAGCTGAAGCCACCAATCCCTAACTTACCTAATAACAATTGTTGTGTAACTGTAAGTCCTTAAAAGACATAATACAATCTCAAATCAAATTGATTTTCTTTGGTCAACCGTTACGAAGAATATTAAAGCAATAACTAATATATCAATTTGTTATTTTAATTACTTTTACCATATCAAATGCAATCAAATAAAGTAGACTCGACACTAACTGTACAACTGAAGTTATATTTATGCATTAGCCTGATATGCACTAACCCAGCAGGTCGTGCCGCGGGTGGTGTGGAGGGAGAGCCCTTTATTTGAGAGCACTGCCCCAACAAGGGTCGCTGCAAGACGGATGGACCAATAAGGAAGTCACATTTGTAAACTCTCAACTCAATGCCATATCCGTTCCACTACGAGCTTAGCTTCTCCTACAAAGTTTAGTCCAATACGAGGGTTCTTTCTTTGACAAATTTCAATATTCTTTTCGTTTATATTTCGGGTTGATTAATAAAATATATTTTTACAAAACGTGGTGGAGTTTCGTGAATTTTCCTGTAATTTTCCGATTTATATCTTTCATTCTTTTACTAGCAATTCATATAATTTAAATATAATTATAAACAAAAGATAAATTATATTTAAATTAAAATATGTATTAAGATACTCATAAATAATAAACAAATATAAATTAGTTTGAAAGTTAACAATATATTTCACTCTTGGTGTACCAATGAAAAGTGTTAAGGTCCTCTACTCCTAGACGACCTTGGGTAACTACTTAATGACAAATAATTATAATTTAGCCTGTAAAATTCGTATATCACTGACCATTGGACGTCATCTATATGCCTTAAATATTCTATTAGAATAAATGTTTAGTTTACATGTTTGATTATCCTTTGTTACCTTATTTTAATTAATTTAAAATCGAAGAATACTTTGTAGCCTAATAAGCAAAAAAGTTAATAATTTATATGTTCAATATTACAGATGTAATTAAGAAATTATATTATAGCAGTCTGATATATTTAAAAATAACTATTGCACGCGTATACTGTGTATAGTACTCTTTTATTTTACGTTTTAAAATCAAGTACGTTTTAAATCAAAATGTTATTAAATTTCCTCTACTTTTTTTGTTAAAGGTAAATAGGTAAATAGTAACGGTTAAATATACTGTATTTAAAGTTCGAAATGGAGATTTTAATTTGCAAACGCGTTTTTTATCAAGAGTCGAGAGTAAAAAAAGGAAAGAGCCGAACCAATAATGCTGACTGACACAACTGCTGGCCGTCTGGCGGAATAACAATCAACTGGCTATAAACTGGCCACCCGCCGCTCAACTGGTCAACAATCTTTCTTCATCCAAGATATCGTACGTTTTCCTAAAACTTACTAAAACTTAAGTTTGTACAGTATGTCTTTGTGATAATTTTTGACAAATATTTGTATTAATAGTAATTAACACATTTGGGTGGTACAAAATTTGAAAGCTATATCTAAAATGCTGTGTAATATAGTTTGTATCGTTGGATGAATCATGTTTTACTTATCTTGGAATATTACTCGTATTAATTTTGGTTCTTAAATTTATTAAGGGGTTAAAAGTTATATAAAAATTATTTAATAAATATAACGTTAAGAAATATAACGTTAAGAAACAAACGTACTAGTTTCTAAAATCTAACAGATTCTACTTATTCAGAAATAATTCGTTTGTTTTTATGTCATCTCTTTTCCAGAAACACACAAAAATTAGGCTGAATTTGTAATGGAGACAGCTAATTTGTAAGGTTATAAGCAATGTCATTGGGGTACATGTTGATCAGTTGCAATTCGAAAACAATTAAGTACGAGTACCTAGGGCTCCCCCATGAGCCTTCAAAGTATCAATGTTTTTCATAGGAACATTGATGTTTTTAATGCTTGCTTACCTTGGCAATAGCACAGTGATTGTGCATTATTCAAAAATATTTCATACTGTGAGATCCCTTGCGAAAATGGATCATAAACAAGTCACCAATTAAAAATATTACAATTTTAAACTAAATAATATATTTTATTAATCTTTTTACATTGTTTCTTACGACGATATTACCTACTTTAGTTTCGCAGTTACATCATTTACATGATGAATATAATCAATGTAATGTTGTGACATAGTCCCTTATAAAATAAAGATGAATTAATTTGATAACGATAAAACACTAAGCTTCCGCTTATGTATCGATTGTTCGATTACACACAGGGAGTCAACAGCACTTTTTACTGTTAGGTTATTAACATTACAAGCTGTTACGCAAAATCAAATATTTTATAGAGTTTACATGAACATTTTTATCAAAAAATTGTTTGCCTTGGAATTATCTACAATATTTTCATTTGCCATTTTTCTGTGTCACCAACAATAGAGGCGGAAAACGTATTTGATTTAATGGACATATAGGTATTTCATAAACCACTATATTTATAGGAAACTTCAAATGAGGGACTTAATTTCATTCTTAGTGTCCGGCACAATATAAAAATATTATTTCATAATTTGGCCATAGGTTTATAATGTAGTTTTATTGAAAAATGAATGGACAGTAGTTCTCAGCATAAAATAAATACCAGTTGATACTTGCTGTGAAACTTATTCACCTATTTAGTAGTTGTACTTATTGTAACACCAACTTATATGTAGCGTATTGTGGGATTGTTCAGTTCTATTCTCGTATATTCCATGTAATCTTACAAGACGTTTTGTAGCAGAGTAATAACTAAGGGAGAAATAGGTTATTATGTACCCGATATTAAACTGTACAGAGTAATAGGTTCTCTTGTATCCGTTTTTAAACTGTTACAAAGTAATAGTTAAAGAAGTAATAGGTTCCCGTTTATCCTTTGTTACACTGTTGCACTGTAATAGGTAAACAAGTATTTAAACAAGTATACACGGTTCTAGTGTATCCATTGATACACTTTTGCAAAGTAATATGAAGAAAGTAATAGGTTCTAGTGTATCAGTTGTCAAACTGTTACAGAGTAATAGGTTAACAAATAATAGGTTCTCGTGTATCCAGGCCAGACCAGTACCGCGCCTCACAGATCAATCACGCTCAACTGTCATCTGTCAGACTAGTCGTCAGCGGTGTAATTTATGGTTTGGTAATTATTTAATTCAATCACGTATTTGGCTTGAGATAGAATACTTTATAGGAATCAACAGCATATGAGGGATTAATCAACAGCATATGTAATCCAGTATATTGCAATCAAGTTTTACGTTAGTGGAGTCAGTGACTCCAGTGACAAGTTTTTGTATCACCCGGGGATAAAAAACTCGTACTTAAAATATAAGTTTGTTTAATATTTCGTGTGAAGTATACTGTGCCCGACTGATCTGTAACTTTCGTTATACTTTTATGTTTAAGTATTTTTAAGTGCAGAATATAAGTAGGGGGCATTGGAGGGTTCAGAACCAGCAAAGGCGCGGTGAGGATGCGAGGATGCAAGGCCCCCCCCCCGGACCTTCCCCATAGCCAAGCTCCGACCCCCCCCGACCTTCCCCATAGCCAAGCTCCGACCCCCCCCCCCGGACCTTCCCCATAGCCAAGCTCCGACCCCCCCCGACCTTCCCCATAGCCAAGCTCCGACCCCCCCCCCCGGACCTTCCCCATAGCCAAGCTCCGACCCCCCCCCCGGTCGCCAGCAGCACTTTTCGTGATGACCTTGAACATGAGGAAAAAACTTTCGAAAATTAATAATTAGCCTATTTATCCACCGATTCCCACGGGACTTTTTCCAGAGTGTAGGCCTATCCCCAGGGAAGCGAATGACGTAAGAACCCCATAGATCCACCATTAAACAAGGCCGCTATTAATTTATAACCGCGTTTTCCTTATGGGATCTCAGCTGTTTACCGACTGATTTTGACGAAACCTCACCACATGTCAGGCCGTGACCTAAGAAAACCATCGCTTAAAGAAAATTGAAAATCCACTGTTAAACGGGCCCGCTATTAATTTTTAAACGTGTTTTCCTTATAGGATCTCGGCTGTTTGCCGACCGGTTTTGATGAAACTTCACCACATGTTGGGCAGCGGCCTAATTAAACCATCGCTTAAAGAATATTGAAATCCACCGTTAAACGGGCCCGCTATTAATTTTCAAACGTGTTTTCCTTATGGGATCTCAGCTGCTTGCCGACCGAATTTGATGTGACTTCGTTACACGTTGTATGCCGGCTTGACTAAACCAAACTGCGAGCGGCTCCGCGATGTCACGTGTCGAGGCGCGTGCTAGGGCCTACGTGACTGCCCGGGGTTGTTTACTCATTAGCGGCCTTCCAGACCCCTCATCACTCCCACATTCCTCCGTTCTAGAAGGTTCCGACAAGTGTGTTGCATGAGGCCTCCTGACTGGAGTGCTCCCAGTTAGCGAAGGACCACCTCTCACGTTTCTGGAAGCTTCTAGAAGGTTCGCTGAAGCGTGCAACCTGGGTATAAAACCGAGGCAGAGCCGCGCGCGCGACCTCAGTGTTGTTCGAGACGTCACCATGAACGGAAACGGAGTCAGCGCAGCCGAAGTGGACCAAACGATCCGCTCCTTCCTAGAGGAGCTGAACGCAATGAACGATGAGAACGCCAACGCACCGCCAGTTCAGCAGGGATGTGCGTCAAAGAATAAAAAGCTCGATGGGTGGACTGTAAAGAGGAAGGAAGTGCCTATCGATTCCCCGACACTGTGCTGGTCCGCTGGCGGATATCAGTACACTGTGAAGAACCCTACTAACAGCGGTAACGTACTGTTGAAGATGAATGTGTTCAAAGGAGGTCGCCCCACGTTCAGCTGCGGCTTGTACTTGGACGAGGAGCGAAACGATGAAATCTGCATATGTCTAGAGGACCTGCTATCCAGATTGCAAAACCTATGGCTGGCAAATAGCGAGACGGGAGAGTCAAGATACGACGGGATCACTAGGACCGCTACTCCTCTACCCACTTGGCGAAAGACCGATTGCATCATCTCAGGGAAAACCAAGAGGAGTGCGCACTCCAAGCGCGCTACCCAGTAAACGAGAGAGCGTGGAAAATTCCACTAAGCAGTTAATAACCGAGATGCTTCTAGAACAATCCACTTGTTTACGCAGTAAAGCTTTCCATTACGTCAGCCTTCCTGGAATTGAGCGTGGAAACTTCCACTAAGCAGTTGATAACTGAGACGCTTCTAGAACAATCCACTTGTTTACGCAGTAAAGCTTTCCATTACATCACCCTTCCTGGAATTGAGTGAGTAACTATGTCATCATGTTGTTGATACGCGTGAGTCGGCACGTAGACACCGCCAATAAAAGGTGACTCGGTGGCGAGAGCCGGTCATTCTGCATCCAGCCGCTGCGCCATGCTCAACACGGACCAGAAGATGGACCTCAGGACAGCCCTCAATAGCTGCAAGGCCGCGGGTTACACTCGCATCGCAGATCTGCGGGACAACGCGGTGTACCCGATTCGCTCATTCGAGCGGGTAGATACACCGTACGGCGAGGCGGTGATGGCCACCTTGGAGGGTCTCGTCGGCGACGACCCGATCCGGATCTACATGCCTCGACGGTTCCTTGCAGTCCTGGATGACAACGCCATCTCCCAGTACAACGTTGGCGTGGGGCCGAGGACGAGCCTTGTAAAGAGAAGCGGCCCTCCTGGCAGCAAACTTCCTTTCCTGGAATTTGTATAAAATAAACGATATTTCCTATTCCCTTATTTCCTTCCAAAATTGAAAAATAAAATCAAATAAAAAAGAGCAAGAAAAGAACCTTTAGTTACAAGAGCCTAGGTGGCGGTGCACGGCAGTCAGTAGACGCCATGGACTTGAGGTGGAAACACCCGTTCACCGCCATCGTGGCCGGACCCTCGGGCAGCGGCAAGTCGCACTTCGTGGCTCGCTTCATAGAGCACGCCGACCGCATGTGCGATACGCGGTTCGCCCGCATCACTTGGCACTATGGCAGCGGTGGCGGCAAGAGCCGTGCGGACTCTGCCGTGCGCTACGTAGCCGGCCTGCCGGACCTGGACGACTACGACGGTAGCGAACCCGCCCTGGTCATCGTCGATGACATGATGCGCGAGGCCGGTCCCGGCGTGGCGGACCTGTTCACCAAGGGCTCGCACCACCGCAACCTGAGCGTGTTCTTCATCACGCAAAACCTGTTTCACCAGGGCAGGGGCCAGCGCGACATATCGCTGAACGCCCACTACATAGTGTGCTTCAAGAATCCCAGGGATCGCGCTCAGATCAAACACCTGGCCCGTCAAGTATACCCGGAAAACCCCAAATTCGTGGAGGAGGCTTATGCAGATGCCACGCGTGATCCGCACGCCTACCTGCTCATAGACTTGAAACAGTCCACGCCTGAAGAGATGCGCGTACGTTCAACCATTTTCCCAGACGATCCGGTGAACTACGTGTACCTGCCCAAGAAGAAGTGATAAATAGGCCGAGCGCGCGCCAGCGTCAGTCATCATGTCACACCGTGTGAAGAAGGACGCGGCGCTGCTGAGGGCCCTAATACACGCTACGCCCAAAGAACGCAAGGCCCTGTTAAAAGCGTGCGACAAGAGTCGCATCAAGTCGTTGTGCGAGTGCGCGTATAACGTGCTACGCGGAAACGTACCGCTTTCCCCCTGTCTCAAACGCAAATTGAGCAAACACAAACAGGCGCTCAGACGGCTGGTGAAACGCGGCGAGGGTTGGGCCAAGAAGCGACACTACCTCGTCCAACGGGGCGGAGGGATCTTCCTACCTCTGCTGTTGAACGCTGTTCTGCCCGTTCTAGCGCAGAAGCTAATCGGACATGGAGTACGCTAGGAAAATGGTGGTTGTACCGCAGGAGCTCATCGAGAGATTGCGAGAAGGACCGGGACCAGGGCCGGAGCCAAGAGGAGGAGCAGGTAGCGTCAATAAGCCAGCCAGCCTGGACGCTGAGATGCATCGCATATTGAGCGACAAGCGGCTGGACGATACGGAGAAATGGAAACAATATCAGCAGGTGTTACAGCGGTTCCTGCACTTTTCCGCGGCTAAACGTCAACCCATAGGTCTGTCAATCATCGAGGGTGAGCAGAGGGAGGAGGAGGAAGCGGCGGGAGGTCCGAGTCAGATGAAGCGCGAGTCTAGCGCCTCGGCGGAGGAGGACATTGTGGAATCGTTCTCAAAAATCTACAGGTCGGTGGCGCGCAACTTGTTGCGATTCATGACCCGGCAAGGCAGCCCCATCTCCTGGGACGCCAGTGGGGTGGTGTACGTGGACAAGGTGAAGATCCCCGATTCCAATATAGTGGACATCGCGCACAGCATAGTGAGAGCGCGAAGGGCGGACCGATTGCCTACCGGCTGGCATCAAGTGATGGCCGCCTTGAAGGACATGAACGTGCCCAAAGAATACGTGGGCAATCCCACGGCGTTGCGTTACTTAGGCGTGGGACTGGACTCGGCATCGAGCCCCTGGGGAGACACGACGACAGCCTCGTCGACACCCCTCTCACCGAGGTTGACGCCGATACTGGACCGCCTGAGACCGCGGCCCCCAGCGGCCCGAAGAAGGATAATAACCGAGGAACCCGACCGGGAATCGTCATTGGACAACTGGGAGCCGTTCACACCGTAATGGAGAAGCTGTACTACGACCCGAGCCAGCCCGGTTCCCTCGGCGGGGTGGCCGCCCTGGCCAGAGCCGCGCGCCTACCGAAACGTCGGGTAGCCGACTGGCTGCGCGCCCAGGACACCTACACGCTGCACAAGCCTGCGCGCAAGCGGTTTCCCCGCAACCGCTACGCCGTGTTCGGGCCCCGGGAGCTGTGGCAGGCGGACCTGAACGACATGCGCGGCCTGAGCCGGTACAACGACGGAGTCAACTACCTGCAGACTGTGATAGACGTATTCAGTAAGCGGCTGTTCGCGGTACCGCTGAAGAGGAAAAGCGGGCCTGAGGTGGCTGCTGCGTTCGAGAGGATATTCGCTGAGGCGACTCCCCGCTGCCTACAGACCGACAAGGGGACGGAGTTCACCGGGGCCGCGACCAAGCGAGTGTTCAAGAGTCACGGTGTAAACTACTTCACCACGCAGAACCCCGACGTGAAGGCGGCGGTGGTGGAGCGAGTCAACCGCACGCTCAAGACCCGCATGTGGCGCTACCTGACCTACAAGAACACGTATCGCTACGTGGACGTGTTGGACAGGCTTGTGGACGCCTACAACCGTAGTCCGCACAGGAGCCTGGGTGGCCTACGACCCGTGGACGCGGACAGCGGCGATGGAAAAACGGTGTACAAGGTTTGGCGTCACATGTATGGAAAGGCGATCCGACGACACAAGCCCAGGTTCGAGCCGGGCGACACGGTGCGCATAGCCAAGGAGAAGGGCACGTTCGCCAAAGGTTACGAGACCAACTGGAGTAAGGAGCTGTTCGTGGTGGACCACGTATACGGGTCGCATCCTCTACCATTGTACGTGCTGCGAGACCTGAACGGGACGCCGCTGGAAGGGCGCTTCTACGAGCACGAGATGCAAAAGGTAACGATCGCCCCGGACCGCCTGTATCAAATAGATAAAATACTGGACACTAAAGGGCGAGGCTCCAGTAAGCGCTACCTAGTCAAGTGGGCCGGTTACGGAGAGGACTTCAACTCGTGGGTACCCGCAGCGGACGTGCAACAGCTGCGATGACGAGGCACGACCAGTTTTACCTGACGTTGCCCAGTAACAGTTCAATGAATTACTATCCCAACAACATGGTGACAAACTACACGACCCATCTACCCTCGACCGTTGATCTGTCAGACGGCGAGTGGGAGGTCGCTCTGGCGGAGGCGCACTACCCCTTCTCTTTTCTGACCGTCGGTGAGGGAACCTACATCAAACTAGTGCTGGGAATGAGGGACTCGAAAGGCGGGTTGGCCGTGGTGGACAAGTTGTTAATCAAAGTGGAGCCGGGCAATTACAGTAGTACCGAGGAACTCGTAGACGCAATCAACAACCACCCTCAAATGAAGAGTAACCTGTGCGCCTTCTCGTATGACGAGAGGTCCTCCAGGGTGGAATTGATGTCGACGTCTTCAGCCGTTCAGAGCCTCAAACTGAGCCCCAGTTTGGCGCTACAGTTTGGCTACGAGGTGGATACGGATATCGTCAAGCGTCACAGGTCCGTGAGGCCGGCTAACCTCTTCGCCGGTCTGCCATCACACATGTACGTGTATTGCGACCTGGTGGAACCCCAACTGGTGGGCGACGCTGTGGCGCCACTACTGAAGATCCTCAACATCGACATCAGGAATTACACGTACGGTGCCAACACGACAGTGTATATAATAGACCCGCACTACGTGCCGGTGATTAAAACCTCATTCGAGAGCGTGGAAATCGATTTAAGGGACAACCAAGGGCGACACTTGCCATTCCACTTCGGGACCACGTGTATGAAGCTTCATTTCAGGAAAGAGAGGCAGCGGCAATGAATCCGAGCGATCCCTATCTGGCGTATTACCGCCACCAGCAGGCGGGCCATGGCGTATCCTCCGTATTCAGAGGAGCCGCTTTCCAACGCGGACACGGCATCGGCAGTTTCCTAGGCGGGCTGATGCGGACAGTGGTCCCGTTGATCAGATCCGGCGCATCGGCGCTGGGCAAGGAGGCGCTGAGGTCCGGTGTGGGCTTCTTGGGCGACGTGGCGGCGGGCACAGCCAACCCTCGAGTCGCAGCCAACGCCCGACTCAGACAGTTTACCGGGTCGCTGAAACGCAGGGCTGATGAAAAACTGGATCGCGTGCTGAGCGGTGGTGGTGCCTATATGAAGAGGCGTGTACAGCAGGTTACTCCTCAGTCTCTGGCGAAACTCCTCGGAGCGAGGAAGAAGAGCGCTGTCCCCAAGAGGAAGCCCGCAAAACGTGTCGCTAAGAAGAGGAGAAGCAAGAAGAGCAAGAGTACCGTGAAGGACATTTTTGGATAATGGCGTTTCTACATCAGAAGTCGTGCGAGTGTGTCAAGACCGAGTTGGACCTGTTCTCGCTACCGCCCACGCAGACCAGTATAGAGAGCGGTAAATGGGTGCAGTACAAGCCCATCTCCTCCCTGACAGACGACTCGCCCGTGGAGTTCATAGTTCCGGGCCACGGGGACGAGTACACGGATCTGTCACAGACGCTACTGCATGTGAAGGCTACCATTAGAACGGCTAGCGGAGGCGCTGTAACGGGTGATCAAGCGATAAAAGAGGTGGGTCCGATTAACAACTGGCTGCACTCGCTGTTCAGTCAAGTGGACCTGTACCTGAACAACAAACTGGTGTCTCCTCAGAACAACACGTACGCCTATCGCGCCTACCTGGAGAACCTGTTGTCCTATGGCGGTGATGCCAAGACATCGCACCTCACCGCGGAGTTGTTCTACGAGGACTATGCCGGGTACATGGACAATACTGAGGAGGATAATGCCGGGCTCAAGAACCGGAGGGAGTTTGTCAAGGCCAGCCGGTACGCGGACATGGTCGGACATCTGCACGTCGACCTGTGCAACCAGGAGAAGTTCATGTTAAACGGCGTGGAGATGCGCTTTCGCCTGATCAGGTCAAAGAACTCATTCTCCATCATGTCCAAAACCGTGACAGACTACAAAGTGGACATCGCCGAAGTCAACCTGTTCATGCGCCGCTGTAAGATCAACCCGAGCGTGCTGTTGGCTCACAGCAGGACGCTGGAGTCGGGCACAGCCAAATATCCCATTACGCGCGTGGAAGTCAAATCCTTCACGCTACCCTCCGGTATCAGCAGCAAGACTCTGGACAGTGTGTTTCTGGGACAACTGCCGAAACGCGTTATAGTTGGCCTGGTCAGCAATCAGGCGTTCAACGGGGACTACAAGAAGAACCCGTTCAACTTCACCCACAGCCACGTGAACTTCTTCGCGCTGTACATAGACGGTGAGCAAGTGCCATGTAAGCCGCTTCAACCGGATTACACGTTCGGTAAGGAGTTGTGCGTGCTCGCCTACCACACGCTGTACACCGGCACCGGCATCAATTTCTCAGACTGTGGTAACGAAGTCAGTCGCAACGAATACCCCTACGGATACTGCCTGATGGCGTTTGATCTGACGCCCGATATGGCGGCCTCTCAATCCAGCCACTGGAACCTGGTGCGCAACGGTAACCTGCGCATAGAGATTGGGTTCTCCGAAGCCTTGGCGGAGGCGTTCAACTGCATAGTATACGCCGAGTTGGACAACGTCGTGGAGGTGGACCGTCATCGCAACGTCACAGTCGACTTTGGCGGGTAAACGAGTTGCCGCGCGCTCAAGGTCACCGCGCGCGCGCGCCGTTAGGTTTTGGCGGGTAAACGAGTTGCCGCGCGCTCAAGGTCACCGCGGACCGTTAGGTGATGGCGGCGCGCGCACCCAAGGTTAACCTGCTAGGCGCGCTCCCGCCAGCGCTCAGTCGAGTTCAGTCAGCCGTACGGGATGGACGTGCCGCCACCGATCTACATCGAGCCGCCGCCAGCGCGCTGTCATCACGGAAGCGTGGTGATGGATATGCAGTGTTTTAAAGACAGTGATAATGACTTTCTACTGAAAGAGGTTTGCGTGGTGGACGTGACTACCGGCACGCTGCTCCTACATCACATCGCCCGCCCGCCCTTCAGTAAGGACCTCCTGACTTCCGAGAAACAGCGCGAGAGCGTCTGGGTCACTCGCCACTGCCACGGCTTGGAGTGGGACCAGGGGGACATCGCGTACGTCGCCCTGCTGGACAAGCTGCGCTCCTGCCTCATCCACCGTCCCCTGGTCTACGTCAAAGGATCGCAGAAGAGGGACTTTGTACAACGCCACCTCATAACCGAGCCCGCCGCCACCACCGCTCAGGACATGGAGGATCTGGGCTGTGGGTCGCTCAACGGTGCGCCCACCTACCGGACCCTGCGCTGTCGCCACCATAAGAGCTCCCACAACCGTTGCGCCCTTCATAACTGCATAGTATTGCGGGACTGGCTCGTGGCTAACGACACACTGGACTCGTCCACCTCGAGCTGCCTGTGCTGCTTCCGCCCACGATGAATACCGTCCAGATCAGAGAATGCCTGGCGAAGATCCCCGGACTGAGGAACGTTGCGGTCTACGCCTCTGACCAACTACCGGACGCGCCAGTCAAGCCTCTGACCGCCATCGTGTCCAACACAGTGGCGCACACCGAGAGCGGCGAACACTGGGTGGCGTTTTACTGCTCGGAAGAGGACAGACTCGAGTACCTGGACAGCTACGGGAGGCCGCCATACCAGGCCGACTTTCAAAGGTTCCTGAGGCGCAATCCTCATCACCGCCACTACGTCTACAACAGGTATCGGCTCCAGGGCTACGATACTTCTGTTTGCGGCTACTACTGCCTCACTTACCTGTACTGCCGGGCTGTTCTCCGCACGTCACTCAGCGACTACGTCCAGCTCTTCGACTTCACCGCTCCCGCTGTCAACGACGCTCTGGTCCGCAGGCTCTTCCACTCCATATTCGCTTAAAACTAGTTTGTAAGGTTTTTGTAGTATGTAACCTTATTACTGTACAATACATGCCTCATAATGATAAAGCTTGTGTTTTCATTTCTCCTTTCTCCTTACTAAATTTTAAAAATAAATTAGCAAAACTGAGGCAGCGGGGCTGGACCTCAGGTTTATATACCAGCGGCGCGTGTCACTGGCTGAGCCCCCGCCAAGCGGCAGTGAAGGCCGCCAAAGAGGGCGCGCCACAAGACCCCTCGGGCATCAGCAAACCACTTAGCAACTCAAGGGTGCAACCTCGAGCGTCAGCAAGCCGCTGAGCAATTCAAGGGTGCAACCTCGAGCATCAGCAGACCGCTGAGTAATTCCTTCCTGGGCAACTCCTTCAGGGCCGTCCCCCGACACGCGCCGCCAACCGCTCCCGGTTGGCGGGGGCTTTTTAAGCTGCACGGCTCGGGCCAAACGGCCCATAACGCCTTTCTCACACACTTTAAGCCTAACGGCTTTTGAGTGAGCAAAGGGGAGGAAATAAACAACTCAGGTTCGTGCTGTACATAAAGCTATTATATTTTCTTACAAATACTATTTACAAATTTTTCTTAAAATTAATATTTAAAACTAAACAGGGAATTCCTCTTCCTCGTCTTCGTCCTGGCGCTCCTCCTCCTCCTCACCGTCCACCTCCATCCGTCGATCTCCTCTCCTGGCTGGCGGTAGTGGCGGGACGTCCTTGTGTCCCCACGGCAGAGTGTGGATGCCGTCGGGGAGGACGCACCGCTTGTCGTCAGTCGGGCTGAGGCTCAGCTTGTCCACTTCCACGGTGTAGACCCGGTGCAAGTGAGACTGGAAGCGGACGTTGGTGGTGCGCTTTTGGACCCCGTCAAACAGGCACTCTCTGTAGTCGTCGGGGGTGAGGACGTTCTTGACAACGCCCTTCGCCACCCCCTTGGCCCGCTTGAGAGCCTTGCTGCCGCCTGTCGCCGCGTCCTCGATGTCCATAAAGTATAATTTGGACCGCAGGCCGAGGTACTCGAATAAGGACAGGCCGTTGCACTCGTCCTTAAACTTTCCGATGACCTTGGCGTTGACGGGGCTGTAGCAGGGGTGGGACCTTGGATATCCGCTGGTGTCGAAATCGTCCAGGTGTTCCTTCATCTCTGCGTAGACGTCCTGGGACACGATGTCAAAGACGAAGCTGTCCGTGTCCATGTAGTCCACGGTGAGGCGGTCACCGTAGCGCTCCTTCATCTTGCGCAGGAACTCGTACATGAGCCACTTGCTCAGCTCCAGGACTGTCATGCCTACGTAGACGGGCTTGTCCAACACGATGTTGACCTTGGACAGATGCACCAGGGCCACGTCCTCCGTGTAGTACGTCCGGTCCAGGAAGTTGGATCTGGCGACGTACTTGGAAAACTTCTCCGGGGTGCACACCAGCTTCACGTTGAGGCGCTTCCGTACATTCTCGATGGTCTTGCCGAAGACCGCGTTGTTCATGAGCTTGAAGAAGTCCTGTTCGAACTTCGTCCTGGCCCTCTTCCGCAGCTCCGTGTTCATCAGGATGTACGGTTCCAACCACCGCGACTGGCGAAAGGAGATCGCCCGATGCACCGCGACCAGCTCCAATCCGTTTTGCAGCGCCTGCTGCAAGACCCTGTAGTGACAGATGTATTGTGTCTTGTCGTCCAGGGTCGTCAACAGTTTGGGGAACTTCCCTGTTGGCGGGCGCTTCGTCTCGCAGCAGTAGGGAAGGTCCTTGTGCAGGTCGTGTAGGCGCGCGGGGTAGTGGAGGTCCACCTCCAAGATGTAGCCTCGATCGGCCTCTGCGTCCAGCGCCGCGACGTCCAACGCCTGGATTTCCTCTCGGCTGAGCCACTCGAAGTCTCCGGTCGGCAGGCGCTGGGACATGGCCCAGCCGTAGAGGTTGTTGGCGTCCAGGTACAGGAGGAAGCGCGTGGGCTCGTCCGGGCGGTAGTCCGGGCACCTGTCGTGGTTGGCCTTGGCGTAGCGGGTGATGGCCTGAGAGATGCCTCCCCGGATCCCCTGCTCCACGAACAGGTACATGTCAAAGTCCTGCAGCGTGTCCAGCTCCACACCGCAGGTCTTGAGCATTACGTCCCAGGCGTAGGACGGCAGGGTGTAGTAGTGGGCGGGGTCCAGCCCGTACTCTGCCAGCGAGGTGTCGCGGAACTGCTCAAAGACATCGGTGAGCAGGGCGATGTCGCATCGCAGGTACTTGTCCGCGTAGTCCTTGAGGTTGTGACACTCGAAGGCTCGCCACACGTTGAGGGCGTGCTCGTACTCCTCGTCCTTGATGTCCTCCAGGGTCATGGAGTTCCTGAACGCCTCCTTGGGCGGCAACTCCCTGGTCCTGTACAACGTGTCGTAGGACGTCACGAAGTCGTAGGGGAACACGCCCTTCCTACGCACTAGGTCGAACAGCCGGTCGTCGGGGAAGCGCTTCCTCGTCTCACGCATCCTGTCCGTGGGAAGTCCCGCCGCCAGGTTGGCCAGGCTCATGGACAGGAACCTGTAGGTGTCTAGGAAGCGCACCGCGAAACTGCTCTGACGTTGGTTGTCCCCGGGCTGACCAAAGTGGAATCGCTTGGTAAAAGCGATGTACCGCTCCTCCGTGTGGGCCAACACGTCCACGTCACCGGGGTCGATGGCCAGCTCGCGCACTACGAAGTGGGCGTCGTAGTTGGATAGGTTGTGGAAGTAGCAGTTGATGTGTCGCTGCTCCCGGTACCTGAGGTTGCACGAGCGGTGGGCGGCTCCTCGGAACTCGTAGGGCGGGGCGTGATTGTGGTCCCGCACCTTGACGTCCTGGTCCGTGAACTCCTTCCCGCAGAGGTAGCAGTGAGTCGCTGCCAGGTACTCGTCCATCTCCTGCCGGGTCAGAGAAGGGTGCAGAGCTCTCATGCTGAATAGGAACTCCCACAGCGCCAGCACGTCCATCTTCAGCCTCTCCATGAAGACCTTGGACGCGTCAGCCCCGAAGTAGACGCGGGGCTCAAACTCCTCCAAGCCGAGCGAGTCCACGATCTGGTAGGCAAAGGCGTACGGGACGTGCAGTTGCAGGGGCCTCGTGCCGGGCGGCGCTTCCGCAGGGTCAGCGGCGACGGGCTGCAGAGCACACTCAAAGTCGGCGTAGACGCAAAAGCGCTCGCGCCGAGTGTACTCGGGGTGGGTGAAGCGGATCTGCTGCTTCTTCGGCAAGTCCAAGCGGAGGGGAGCCTTGGCGGTGCAGTATCGCATGTGCTCCTCCAGACGCTCGGCACCGGACAGTTGCAGCTTGTTGGGCCGGTTGTCGAAGTAAGCGAAGCATCGCTTACACACGTAGATAGCGCTTTCGCGGGACGTCAGCTGGTGTCGCACAAGCCTACTCATGTTTGTGATGTAGGCGTAGTGACTGTCCCCGCCGGTGGTCACGTACAGCAAGTCCCGGTGATCCTCCAATTCCCGCTTGCAGATCTTCAGCGGGAACACGCGGTCCTGGAACTTTGGCGATCCGTCGGGGCGTCTCCCCACCATGGCGCGCTCGATCCCGTACACATTGACGCTGATGGCGTTCCTCCTCTCGAAGACCTTAATGTCCTTCACGGCTACGGGGAAGCGTAGGCCGACCCAGTCGTAGCGTGCCATGACGTCCGGTGTGTACGATGCGGGCCTCTCCGGGTGTTGCGCGACGAACTTGGTCAGGATGGCGTACGCGAAGCACATGTCATCGACGTTTTGCACGTTGATAACGGCATGCGTGTCGCAGATGGTCCTGGGAAGCAGGATGAACCGGGCTCCGCGTTCTCCCAACGGGGTGTAGAGGTTGACGCGGATCTCCAGGTCCCGTATCCGGAGATAGCTCCACCCGCTGCCCACTAGCAGGCACTGCTCCTTCTCTTCCTCCAACTTGTGGAAGGACGCTGACAGGAAGTCCTCCAAGTTGGACGCGGCGGTGAGAGGCACGTTCTTCGTCTTGAAGGCCCGCAGACAGGTGGCTCCGTGAACGTTGGCGAATTCACACTCCAGGAACATGTTGACCTTGGTGTTTGGGTGTCGGGTCCTGACGTCGGCCAACAGTTCCAGGACGCTGTCGAACAGCAGCACCAGCGCGTCCTCCACGGTCAAGAAGTCCTCCATGGGCCGGGACAGGCCGAAGGTCAGGAGGCGTCCGCGGAACCCTCGTTGAATGGTGCGGAACGTGGGTAGTCCGCCACCACCCACCATCCCATCAGGTGCCGTGCTTGGTCCGGGCTGGGGCTCGCGACTGGGTCCGGGCTGGGGCTCGCGGCTGGGTCCGGGCTGGGGCTCGCGGCTGGGCCGGGGCTCGGGTGACAGAACGGGCAGGCGCGGCATTTCGTCCACAACGAGGTTCCTCACGACGGGGCAGTTGTGGGCCTCGTGCTGCGGCGCTACAACCGGGACCAGCACGAGGCCCACAAACTGCCCCGTCGTGAGGAACCTCGTCTGTAGCGCACGGAACCCATGCCGCGCCTGCCCGCTCTCCATGTGCCCCGGAGCCCCTGCCCAGCCGCAGAGCCCGCAATCGGGACAGCGGACCTCGGCGTGCCCAGCCGGACGCCGAGCAGGTCCCGCGCGATCCCAGCCCGGACAAAGCACGGGCCGTGGGTCTCTGAAGGGTGGTGTTGCAGCGGAGGAGGAGGAGGTCGAAGCTGACGGGCTCGCACCGTGGACCGCTTCCATATGGTGGCGAAGATCCTCGGGACCCGCTAGGGCGACGGAGCACAACGGGCACGGATGGCCTGCGAACAGGAAAACAAGTCCTATTAGTGACCCCGATAAACACGAGGGTGAGGAACTGGCAACCTCTTCCTCATCTCAATCGCCAGTTTGAGCCCGGTAAATACAAGGGTGAGGAATTGTATAGAGGCTTGGCGACCTCTTCCTCATCTCGAGCGCCAGTTTACCCGGGTCCTGTAATACAAGAGTGAGGCACAGAGGCTGGCAGCCCCTTGTTTACTACTTGAATCTGTTTACTCGACTAAAGCCGTTTACTCTCTCGAAAACAAGTCATTAGTACTAGCGGTTTCTTGTTTAACATAAAAACCATGCCTGGCGCTTGATCGTGAGGATGGGTGAGGAACTGTATAGAGAAATAACGACCTCTTCCTCATCTCAATCGCCAGTTTACCTAGGTCCAGTAAATACAAAGTTGAGGAATTACACAGAGGCTAGCAATCCACCTTTTCTTGTTTAACATAAAAACCGTACCTGGCGCTTGGTCGTGAGGAGTGGGAGGATGAACTGCGGTGAGGTGGCGTCGCAAGTTGTCGCTTCGCCCGAAGTGTCTACCGCAGACATGGCACTCGTAATGACGGTCGTTGTGGGCGGATGCAGCGTGACGAGCCAGGTTTCCAACGTTTGTGAAGACGCGACCGCAGACCTCACACATACGAGGAACAGCCATCTGCAACATCGGGTATCTATACTCTCCACCCACCACAAAGGCTTGGAAAGCAAAAACCTAATTTTATTTCCCTCAAAAAATTTTAGAAGAGTGGAAATGAATCTATTTTTAAATTTTAAAGTTTGACTCATTAACTTTAATCGTTATAAAACATAACTGTTCTAAGGTCATTACAAATCCACTCGTCTCCATCTGAAAAGAAACAACGACAAGGCTCAGTGTACTGGGATATGTAAAAGTTTAAATATTAATGTTAGATAATTATTTCGCTCAAACATTTAACGAATCGTTTTCCCTAAAACATAATGCGAATTATTCAACTTCTATTAATGGGCCAGACCTCTCTTTACACATTATGACTTCAAAATTGCTGAACGATCATACCTTAAATGAGAATCTTATTATAAAGGGAAATGTAATAGTCTTCCACACTACAACTTATAAGAGCTACATATACTTACGTTTAAAAAATCTCGGAATATGGTTCAGTAAAGACTAGCACAGCACTGAAGTAGAACATCTACATACACTGAGCTCCAAACACAAACTGAATGAAGGAAGCAATGACAATCACTGAAGTAACATAGCTACGTACCGTACAGTAAGCGGTGAAAGTAGTAAACAATTCTCGGAACCGCTAATGAGTATCAGGCTGGGAGAGTCACGTAGGCCCTAGCACGCGCTTCGACACATGACATGCTCATACATAGCACTCCAGTCAGGAGGAGGCCTCATGCGACGCACTTGCCGGAACCTTCTAGAACGGAGGGATCCTGAAGGCCGCTAATGAGTAAACAGGCTGGGACAGTCACGTAGGCCCTAGCACGCGCCTCGACACGTGACATCGCGGAGCCGCTCGCAGTTTGGTTTAGTCAAGCCGGCATACAACGTGTAACGAAGTCACATCAAATTCGATCGGCAAGCAGCTGAGATCCCATAAGGAAAACACGTTTGAAAATTAATAGCGGGCCCGTTTAACGGTGGATTTCAATATTCTTTAAGCGATGGTTTAATTAGGCCGCTGCCCAACATGTGGTGAAGTTTCATCAAAACCGGTCGGCAAACAGCCGAGATCCTATAAGGAAAACACGTTTAAAAATTAATAGCGGGCCCGTTTAACAGTGGATTTTCAATTTTCTTTAAGCGATGGTTTTCTTAGGTCACGGCCTGACATGTGGTGAGGTTTCGTCAAAATCAGTCGGTAAACAGCTGAGATCCCATAAGGAAAACGCGGTTATAAATTAATAGCGGCCTTGTTTAATGGTGGATCTATGGGGTTCTTACGTCATTTGCTTCCCTGGGGATAGGCCTACACTCTGGAAAAAGTCCCGTGGGAATCGGTGGATAAATAGGCTAATTATTAATTTTCGAAAGTTTTTTCCTCATGTTCAAGGTCATCACGAAAAGTGCTGCTGGCGACCGGGGGGGGGGGGGTCGGAGCTTGGCTATTGGGAAGGTCGGGGGGGGGTCGGAGCTTGGCTATGGGGAAGGTCGGGGGGGTCGGAGCTTGGCTATGGGGAAGGTCGGGGGGGGGGCCTTGCATCCTCGCATCCTCACCGCGCCTTTGCTGGTTCTGAACCCTCCAATGCCCCCTACTAATATAATTATATAATTGTTTACCGTAATACCTTTTAGGTAGCATAACTTCAATGTTTACTTCCGTAAACAATTCTGCTTTAAATATTTTACTTAGAAAAAAATATGTAAATAAGCTAGAAAATAAAATGGGAATTATATTTATTATGTTTGTATATCGGTTTTAACTTTGACAATATAAGCGATTCGTTTTATAAGTGTTGCATTTAATTTGATTTGTTCCTTATAAACGACCTTCTATATTATTAAGACGCTATATGCAAACTGTGTAAACAATAAAGCTTTGTTAAGATTTCCCTCCACATATTATATAATAAAACGCCCGTCTAGTTGTGCAGATGTGCAAACTGGGTTTAGATGTTCAATTTAAGTTTCAGGGCTCTGTCCCACGATACTTCCAAGTCCCCATGTTATTCATTTGGAGGATATTTTTATTTGGTTTATGACATATGTACTTATTCTTAACAAATAGCTTGAAGGGGCCAAAGCCCCTAAACCTTTCTCCAATATTATGTCTCATCTGATTGTCAAGCTAAGGAAAATAGGACATTATAAGTAGAATCACATGTTTTAGTGTAAACAATGCAGACTTTTCTAAATCCCCATGCTTTTCGTAAGGGTTACATTTTACGTTGTTTCTCATTTTCTGGTAAATGTTTGGAAATACTGCTACTTTTCCCGAGTCCCTGGGATGGAGACCTTTAATTTGAGCCCATCATCCTAAGATTTACCAAAGGCCCACAATTTTGACTTAAAAATTTCGCTTACAGAATTATATTCCTATAAAGATAAAATTAAATTATATAAACAGTTGTTAAAAGGTTTATACCTAACTACAAACTGTCATCATTGTTTTGTTTAGTATTCAATATTACTATTCTCACTTCTCAAAACGGGATTCGCAAGCTGCACATAGGAAATTCTAGTATATATTATTACTATTAGCATGGATGTTGAATCTAGCTTTTGCTATCGTAGAGTATTTGATTTACATTATCTTATTTATATTATCTCTTTCTTATAATACTGAAATCACAAAAATGCACGTTTGAAATTAGTTTCATATATCTTCATCTTTCCAGAGTAATAAATGATAATTTAAAAAACACATCGTAGAGTATGTAATGAATTACTGTCAGTTGAATGGTTTTGCAGACTATTACTAGACCGGACACATCAGCAAAAAGCGTGATGGATGGACGATCTACCCTTCATTGCTGTTACTCCCGAAAACGTTTTACTTTGTATTCGTTCTATTAAAAATATAACTTTATATAAATACCAATTGAAATGAAACATATATTGACATCAAACTAAGTTTAAGACTTCTTAAATCTTAATTTTAGTTCGACAATTTAAAACGTAATTTTTTATTAGTTTGCGTGTTCAAGTTGTAAAATTGTCTGTTATAGACCTTGTCAATAATATTCATTCATACAGGGTTCCTAAAAGAAATAATATGTTTGAAATATAACACAATCTAGAAGATTGTATTAAGTTTTATAAATTTGGTTTAATAAGTCAGTTTGGTATGAGTTCAAACTTATGGTATGGGTTCAAATACTTAAATGTAACATCTAAAGCTATATTTTGCTCTTTCCCAAGAATAAATGACAACAAACTGCTTCCTAAACCTATCAAATTTAAAAACAGGATTGATGATTTGTCCTAGGAGCCAACCCGATCCTCTGGCTGATAGCTCAAACAACACCAAGAACCGGCCTTATAAACTTTGTTTCTTACGATAATTATAAATGTTCACCTTCTATTAAATGGAAATAATAAATCTTACTCATTCTTTCGAGTAAGCTTTACTAATTTATATTGATTTTGAGCTATGAGAAGCATAGATCTAAAATGTGCTTTATTGTTCATTGTTTACTTTTTTCAAACAATTTTCTTTCCGTCAAGATTGCAATTGATTTATTTTTAGAATGTTTAGTGTTAAGAACTGAGTTGCATTACCAAGTTGCTTACGCAACTTTAGTTGATAGTTCTCAGGAGATGAAGAGAGTAGGTTTACTCATAGCATAGTTTTTATAGTTTTCTATCAAAGGTTACTGCAAAATAGTTCTGCTATTTTAGGATGGGGTTTTGGGTAACAATATCGTATTTATAACATTTATAGAACAGATACACGGATAGCTAAAGTGATAACTGTATATATAGCTGAATACATTGATTTATTGGATGATCTCTAAACATAATAACATGTAGTATATTTAGTTAATACGATTTGATCAAACACGTAATTAGATATGCATTACAATATTACCATGGATCATATATTGGGCATCTGCAAATTGCAGATATCCATTACCTAAATTAAAGCAAGCTAGTTTAATATATTACGATTAATGGCTATGCATGTACATGTTAATATGTATTTATATATTTATACGAACTGCAAAGCGAAAGTATACGAAATAGGGTTGTTAGATGGACAAGGTGTCTTATGTATGCTTCTAAATTTCTGATTAATCCATAATGTATCTTAAGACGCGTTTAAACTGCAGTTTGCAACTATAAAGTTTGTAACTATTAGTTTGTCTTGCAGCAAATTTGTTACAGACTTTTTGGTTTGAAACAAACAATTTGTAAACAAGCGTAAGTTTTCACTTTTGTACATCTTAAAAGTTGCAAACTTTTAAGTTTCATTGGTTGTGTTCAGTGCTGATTGCATATGTGGAGAGCAGAGAACGTAATTGCCGCTCAAGTGCTTGCTGTATTTTGGCTACTCAAAGAACACCCAGACGATACTTGATAAAACCGTCGCTGTAGCAGCAAGAGGGGCAGTGCGCTATTAGAAGATCTCAACATGGACGATGTGGATCCACTGTCAAGGAGCATCGAGGACAGATGGGAGTTTTAAGAACTTTTTGAGAATGGCAAGCAGTGACTTTGAAGATAGACTAGACGGCGCGTGAGTAGTTCAAACAGCTGACAACACCGCTGGAGCGCTGAGCGCAAACGCGCAGCGAGGGAGAAAGTTTGCAACTTTTTGTGCACAATTTTGGTTTGAAACAAATATCAAAGGAAGTTTCAGTAATGTACCGACAACTAATGGAAGCATGAAACATGGTTTGAAACATGAGAATTTTGTTTGAAATTCGTTATGCCTGCAACAAATGTACAAAACGTATTTTTTAAGTTTCAAACTTTCTTCAAAAGTTGCAAACTTTTTAGTTTTAAACTGCAGTGTAAACGCGTCTTTAGGCTAGCCCCTAGTTAATGTGATCGAGTAGTCTATAACTTATTCCAAGCCATTCTAGTTCTCTAGATACGTGTTGTAGCGCGAGACTACAAGATACTATAGGTATAGATACTATAGGGGCAGTCTGCCATTGGTTATACACCCTAGAGAATGTATTATCAATGCAAACTTGCTTTGTAAGCTAATGGTGATAATAAGGTAAATAAACATGTTAGCACTTTTTTCATTCTTCGATGGTTTCTAATTGTTTATCTGGTTAGAATACAGTTTAGATTAGATTGGAATATCGGTTATGACAATGGATTAAATTAAAACGATTTTAAATCATAAAAAGTAAAAAAACAACCGTACTATAGGTACTTCATTGATTTAATTATAAAGGTAGATACGACACGCTATTCTGATAACACATTAACCTTCTGCCGGTCGAAACTGAAACAAAAACTGTTAATATAAAATATAATTATAATTTTTCTTATTGTATTACATTGTATATAATTATCTTTAATTGTAAAACCCGATCATTTTACTCGATATCAGGCGTTAATATGAAGTACCCCTTTATTAAAGCCAGTTGTTCATTGTTACGTGTGGCGCCTTACCTATTACACTGTCTAATAAAGTCTCAATAAACAAGTCAATCTTTAAAATAAGTGGTGTCAAACAGTAAGTGTTATTACAATAAAAATAATATAAATCTATAATTCGTGCAGTAAAACCAAATTGTTCGTTAATTCTTAATACAGTAATATAACAAACGGTATCAGGAAACTGACACATACTTTCTCCCTTTTAGTCCAACTTTAATGAATAAATTACTTTTTATTTACCAAATATAGAATACAAAGCACGGTCGAATGTACAGAAAATCTTGTAAACAAGTTGTTTTAAAAAACATCCACCCAAATCCCTGCTTTGGAGGCACTACAGAATCCATTGCTACACTCGTGGTTTTAAGAGGGGAAATGCCCCCTATTCCCCCCCAGGGATATTAAGGGGCAACATATTTCAAATTTCCACTGTTGGCCAATGCTAACTTAACAAGCATATCAAGTGCGAATGAAATTTATCAGTATATAAGAGAGAAATAGTAATTTTTGTATTCCCCATAAGAATAACATTGGACAACGTACTGCGTTTACCGCAAAATTAAAATTCCAATTTTCTCCGCAACCAGCAATCGTAGAATAGTAATTCAAAATACTAAATTATTTAGTTTTTTGTGCTCTTTTTAATGGTGAATAGTAATATTTTTTTATATTTATATATTTTTAAGAAAAATCCAAAAAACTGAATTTTTAATGTTTTTAAGTCCTGTAATTTCTGAACCCGCATTTTTACAGACATGCGGGTGGTGTCATTTTCTTGGAAAACTAAAGTTCTACAAACGACCAAAGTTTAATCAAAATCGTTAGAGCCGTTTTTGAGAAATTTTGATTTTTCATGATTTTTGGTGGTTTTTGGGGGATAATTACCCTTAAAAATCAAAAATTCAAAAAAATGAAAAGAATGCCTGGAGATATCGTGGATTAGTACCTACATACCAAATTTCATAAAAATCTGCCCATTGGTTAGGGCTCTAGCTCTGTACACATCCACACAGACACACACACACACACACACACACACACACACACACACACACACACACACACACACACACACACACACACACACACACACACACACACACACACACACACACACACACACACACACACACAGACAGACATCACGTAAAAACCACTTTTTTGGGTTCAGGGAGCACCAAAACGAATATTTCCACTAACAACTCAAATTCGAAAATTTTGACGAAAACAATACTTTCTCCATATACTATGTATAGGGGGAGAAAGTAAAAAACATATATCTATTGAATTAAATTTTTAAAATTGTCACTAGTATACATTTTAATTATTTTTAGGTGAGTTTCGCAGCGCATTCATTACGATTTTGGTGCAGTTTATTTACAAACAGCTTCTTAATGATTATTGTACGTGTTGTTAATAATCACTCACAGTATAAAACACTAATTTTACATAATAAACAACACTTTATTGTAAATAGCAACTGTTATTTACAATAAAGTGTTGTGTATGACGTGATATGTGTGTTTGTTTATTTACCTGGAACAAATCTTTATTGTTGGTAGTTACAACTAGTCAATTAGTGAGGTTTGCGCTGCTTTCCATAATCTAGTTAAAACCAGTTGATGAGAGATAAGCTTCTGTTGTAGATCAAACTTCCAAGCTTCAGCTAATGTATTGATTAACTTTTAACAATATAGTTGGCCTCTTACACTATATAACCTTCTATGAATGTAAATATCCACATTGCTAATTACATAAAATGTATTACATCAGTTATTATGTCTACTAATGATCCGTTAATATGCTTCTCTATTCCACTGCAAAGTTTAATTTATATTTAAAATACGACAGCAAGTTTTGGCTAAAATGTGTTTTATTATTTATTTAGGAAAATAAAATGTAAATATTTATCTTATTAGCTCAAATATTCGCCTTACACAATTCTAAAAATTATACATACGTTTACAAGAGGGACAAATTCTCATTGAAAGTTTGTCTGCAGGACACTGAACTGTGATAATTTTGCTTCAGTTGGGGAAATATAAATTATGTGCGTTTAACATATATATATATATACATTATATATTATATTATATATATTTGTACACATTATAAATGTGTACAGCGTAAAATTAATATTTACTGCTAATCTACTTATCTATAATACAATTATATTAATTGAAAAACTATTTTACTTGTTAACAAACTGGCACAGTTCATGAATAAAAGAGTAATTACACTATCAAAACAATGGTAACCAAGATAACCGGCCGTCTGCTAACAAACTAATTTTTCAATCATATCCAATTTTCCCCCTCGTACTATAAATAAATAAAACTATTCTATACATAAATAAAAATTAATAAATTTTTATATTTTGTATATATTATCTATTATGAATACTTATATCATTTACGGTGATTATTATCTGGGCAGCTATTCTTTAATATTTATTCTTCTATAAAAAGTAAATTGATTATTTAATTAGAAAAATTTTAAATTTGTTAATAGTTAAATTTACTATTTTATCAGATATCAGATATATTTTCAGACTACCATTTCGACATAATTACGTACTGTATCTTTTACCCCGCGTTATAATTAAAGCATCTTCATGAAAGAGCAGGTTTAGAGGACGAGGCTCTTAAGTGAAAGTTAAGAAAATGAGATGGTAATTTTACCATAACAGAGGCATTCTCTTCTCTGTAATAGGTTTATGCTAATAAGAATGCTCTTTTGTTCTCATTGGAGGATTAGTTCAAATGTTTCTTGTTTTCGTAGTAAAATAATTTTGTAAAACTTAGGTTTATTTTAAGTATAATGGTGCTAAGAATTATTACCTATATTTTCTTGTGATGTACTATCATCCCAATTGTTTTGCTTTAGCGAATTTCCCTTATAGGAAAGAAGCTATTTCCGTAGTTGGCATGGTAAGACCTAAGCCCGGGACTATGATAACTGTTCGTTTTGAGGTCCCGAGTTGCCAAAAACACCATTCGTTCAAAACTGTTATGTCAGGGCTACTAATATAATAATAAGAATTAAATGAAACATGATTTCAATTAAATACCCTTATAAGAAGGTTTCTGAAAAATAACGAAATTTCTTCTTATAAGAGTACATAGTTTAAATAATGCTTCATTTCATTATTAAATATATATATATATATATATATATATATATATATATATATATATTTATATATATTTATGTATGTCCGTGAGTACGATAACTCTCGTAAAAATGGTCCACTTTGACGAAATTTGGTACAAACGTGTAAACCAGCATTTATGACTTTAAGTTCAAAAACCAGTTAGATCGACCTATCGGAAGAGGTATTTGGGGGGGGGGGTTGTACCCCAATTTTTTTAGTTTTCTACATATCATTTTTTAAAAAGTGAAATTTTATTTTCCCATTGGATTCAGCTTAGAAATATACAAAATTTGGGGTTTTAATCATTGCTCTACGTCAATTGGTTACATCAGAGATGTTGAAAGTGCTAATCACAGTACGTTGTCCTATGTTACTCTTATTGAGAATAAGAATAATTTTATATCTTAATTGTTTATGAAAGTACACCGACCAAACTTGGTATATGGCTTGATCTGGTTGTGGTTTATTGTTATTTTCACTTCACAAAAAAAATTTAACCGATGTTTCCTGTAGCAGCAAACTTGCGCACTCACCACCCATGTTATTCTTATGGAAAATAATTAAAATGTTATACTCATTTTGAATGCATATTAAAGAAGCTTGGTAAGTGGCTTTATGCGGTACTAAGACATATATATATATATATGAATTGAAAATTCGCTGAGTATTCAGGTTTGCTGTGACGAGGGTATTTTTCTTTAATAAAGTCGCCGAATAAAACTATACGCTGATTTAAAAACAAAAAGGCTTCAAAACAGGCTAGGCCCTATATTTAATAACTTAGAATTGTATACTGACAAATGTAATTAAAACAAAAACAAGTAGTATTTGTTTGTTCTATAAGTAAACGTAATCTCCTTTAAATGCAATTGTTAGCAGAGGTAGTCGTTCTTAAAAGATGGTGAATTAAAGCCTAACATTGAGTCATGTTTTTGGTAGATTTTATGAACCAACACTGTGAATGCTGTTTCTTGAGTACAAGTAAAGAAAACAAGATCAAAGTCTTCCCGATTATGCTACATTGATTTATTATATTACGGTTAATGTTTCTTTGGATAAATAATAATATTTTAATCCTCAAATAAGAGTTTTAAAATCCGAAGAATCTGTTAAACCTGTTATAAACAACTTATCAATTACGAAGCCATGTTCATGACAGAATCAGAAACCAACAACATATTAATAAAACGAACATATTAAGGTCAAATAGGCCAGTTCTTGTCACTGACGTCAATTGAGAGTTGCGTGCACATTTCAAATGGTACAAGACAGCGGTATGTTTATTAAAGATTCCAAAGGCTATTCAACAAATTATTGCAAGACATTTCGGCTGGAATGTAAATAAATGAGAAAAATACCTGGAATGGTCTCGCCTGTAGAAGTCAGATTCCAGATCCCGAAACGTCGTAAAACTAGTTTTTCTGTAATCAGTGTTGGAAAATGTCGTACTTTCTTAAATTATTTTTTTTAAACACTATCACAAACGATGCATTAAAAAAATAATTAATGCAATTGTATATATAATTATTTAACTTTTAGAGAAAAATAAAACAGCATACGGACCAGCAACACCAACTAACGATCTTAAATTCTTATAATAAATTTACTCTCACACCATTGAAGGGTAAAACCAATGGGTTTATATCTACTAGAGGGGACACGCAATGAAATGTGAGAGATTTGTCGACGTAGTTCCATCATACGCCTCCAGGGATTGACGCGGTTTTGTTCATCATATTTTTGTTAGGTATGTTTTCGTACAGATTTTAACATGTTTGAATAAATATTTTTTGTGATGGTCATCAAAGTGATATTTTTTTTGCACAGGTCGGGTACGGGGGACGAGTTATCTCGACCTAACGGCGCTGCAGATCACATAGTTATCTTAATATGACGCAAGATCGCAGCACTGCTTTTACTAACTCTGGCTCCCATAAGGTGTCCCCTCTGATAGATATAAACCCAATGGTAAAACTAAAATTAAATGTAAAGGAAGCTATACATATTTTGTCAGAATATTACGTTTTGCCTTTAGAAACAAACATTAGTCAAATGTAATAGGTTTTAAACCCAATAAGGTTTTATCATTGCTTCTTCCACAGTATAAATTCCTCCGCTTGACAATAAATTCAAAAACTGGTGGTTTAACTACTAAATACACTGATTAACAGCATTATCATTTGAAAATACGTTATACCAGATGTATACGTAACTAAAATTCAAATCGGCCATGAGAGTTGATTCTTTTATGATTGTTTGTGCATACAAACTTACTTATGTAATAGTTTTGCCGTCCCGCTAATCCATTGGTTAGAGTCATAAATAGAGTTCTATGGTTAGAGTCTATTACTCGATAACAATTTCTAAACATGATTTTTGAGTTAAGTCATTGTAAATAGGTACGATTAAAAATAGTGTGACACGTTTTCAGTTTGGGCCAAGGGTCCACATAATGCAGGGGCATCAGTCTTTATGAAGGGACGTGTTGTCCCACACAACACAATTGATCAACAATCATTGAACCTCTCTTGTGGACTATTTATCTATTTAATAAACACTATCCGTAATGCATACTTTATTCTAAAATTTTTGGAATTTTTTTAGTAATTGACACTTGAAAACGTATCTTACAACCTATTGATAGTAAAATATTGAAAGACTATAACATTTTTGTATGTACTTTAAATCCATTGACATGTTACTATATTACCGATTTCCTTCGTGTTATTTTTAACTTGATATTATCTGCCAATGAAACGCTTTAGTCGGTTGGCTTCTACTGTGGTAGCCATATATGCATGAATATTTTGATTTTGAATATTTCGTACTTCGTTCTTCGCCTTTTTTGTTTCAAATCAAGACACATTTTGCCTTTAAGGCAAACACAGCATTTAATTCAGTTACAATGGACTCTAACAAACGACCAATCCAGGGGAGGTCTAACTGCATCAGCAATTATATATTTTAAACGTTTTTCTCAATTCAGCCTATGCAGCAGTGCTATTTTTAGAACGTAAAAAACACAGGTCAGCATTTAAATAATGTAATATTGTTGAGTGAAGCAAACCCATATAAATATAGAGAGTAAACTTTTAGTGTATTTGGCCACGTTGAGTCGTGGGTGCCAGATCGATGAAATATACTTTTATATCTAGCACCCTCAACGAATGGTAGTACGTCTCAGGGCCAGGCAAGACGTCTACTCTACGGAAAAATCTGCGCCGCTGCGTGAATATGCATAGTTAATATGGGAAAAGGAGCGTTGCGGGAGTCTGTAGGACCTCCGTTTGAGGCTATGATTATTATTTTATCAACATACTGTGAAAGGGATTCAATAGAAGAAAGTTAATTATACACATTTATAAAAATTTCAAAATAATGTTTTTGTCGTATTTGTAGTTTTAAAAAGCTCATTTTTGTACATTTAAAATAACTTTAATTTGTTTGTAAAAATGCAAATTTGTAAAGGATATTCCCCTCTAATATTAAACTTTAATTTTAATTAAAGGGCTTATGTATCAGCTGTAAAGAGGAATCCTGCAAACTCTTTCCTAGCGCTGTGCTTAAGGGGTAGACCGGAGCCATAAATGTCCCAGAGTCCAATAACTATACTTTGACTTTCTTCTCTATCAAGATATAGGTTACCAAGAATTAGTTTCTCTTCATTTTCGATATTCAAGACTTCTCGGAAATTCCTGCTAAGCGGGCAATTCTTCAAAGTTGAAATATCTTTGCTGCACGTCAATCTATGAGCCGGGACTCTTCCATTGACTATATTGCCACAGTATCTTCGCAGAGATAATAGTTTTAAAGATCCTCAGGAAACATTCCAAGCCTGCAACTTATTCCTCTGCTTCTATCTTAAAATCCTTAAGGATTATTTCAGCTTGTGAAATGAGGTGGATTCGAAGTTATGTTTCAGATGATTTCATTTGATGAGCATAACCATAGCCAGAATAGACATAAAATTGGATTTATGTTTTAGGTATATTTGAAAAAAAGTGTATGAAACTTAGCTTCTGCAATTTTCTGAAAACTGTGCATTTCCTCAAAGACTCCTATAAGGGCCAATAGAGGCACCAACAATGTAAATGGTGCGTATGGAGATTATTTTATATGGAGTAGAGCTTAGTGGATCTTTGCTAATCACCCGATAAAAATATAAATACGTTACTTAACTGTATCAATCTCCTACTCATTAATTCATTTTCACTTATTTATATACTTAAAACGTATTAATGGATCAACATGTTTTTCAAATCAGACAACGTTATTGTAAAAAATATAAATAAACAAATCAACTCAAATTAAAACCATTTAAAAATTAAGTAGTGTGCATAACCATTACCTTTTGTAAATAAAACGATATTCACGTTTGTTCAAATTCGTGTAAACAATAGTATATATATGTGTTATATATATATTTATATATATATATGTATATATTCTAACAATGAGTATAAGGATAACATCGATGGGCACATTGAATATTTAACAGTTTTTAGGGTACACGTAACACCTATTTCGGTCCATCTAACTACATTTCCAACAGTAAGAGAATAAACTAAAACTTAGTCAGCTTTAGTATTATACAAATTCAAATTAGTTTAAGTTACATATTTTAAACCAGAATTATTATTTATGATAGTAATGTTTCTGTAAATGTTCACAAATGTAAATGCATTTTTTCTCCATGTTTGAGAAACTAGGTTGACTTCAGAGTATATAACAGTATTATTTATGAAAAACTCCAATTCTATAAATTGTTTTTTATAAAACGTTATATCACCATAAATAACTAAGATCCTTCTACGGTCCGTCCAACTAAATACGTTATACTCAATTGATCTAGTTGAAAACATTTTTTTTGCTTTATCAATCAGTAACATATATTAGAGATTCAATAGGAATTCATAATCATAACTTTCTATTTATACACACATAAATGATAATTGTTTTATAATTTTCCTCTAGAACCTCCGACATAAGAATATTTGCAGGAAAACATGTATTTACAGAGAAACTATTTTTAATAAAGATATATACAGCCAAAAAGTGGAGACGTCTCTAAATTTAAGTCGGTGTTAAGATCTGAGTGGGATGTGCCTTCATCTCCTAGGACAATGCGTGGGACAAATGGACATAAATAATAGGGTTTTATTTAAATGAAAGACCGCCATTGGAACTATTCCAAAATGAATGCTCGACGTCGAGATTCTGTGTTTCTTTCTCCGCTTCAGCCCTGACGATTTTATAAGCCATGATATTATTTTGTGTAGGATATTTTACAAAATTTGCATTCAGTTATACAAGTAATATTACTTAACAAAAAATCAAATAAGCCCAGATTAACATCTAGTTTACAATAACCATGTTTGGCAATAGGTATAAATTTGGCATATAGACCTACATAAATATTAGTTTTACAGAGGCGTAAAGTACCGAAATAAGTAGAAATAAATTGTCTAAAATATTAATCAAATTGATATTTCATTAAAGTATTGTTTAGTAGAATGTATTTTGCCAAATACGTCATCAAACGGAGGAACTGACCGAAATTAATGGCAGTTACAGCCGGTCAACCTTTTTATTTATATCTAGTTATTCTGAGTTTCAAATTAAACCATATATGCCCTTACGTATTTTTAAAGTACTATCTGAAGCAATGTGTACCTTTAACTAAGGTTTTTTTCAATCCCTGTGCACGTTTTATTTTTAATACAATAAAACTGACGTTTATTCTTCCGGCTGATAGCAAGCTACCAAATGATGCTGTTTTATAAATGATTGTAAAGATAAAAATAATAATATTCACGCATACGTTTGTAACATTAAAAGGTTTATTTTTTACAATTTACTAAACAATTATTTATAACTGTTTCGTTATGGGTGTCTCACGTAAGGTGTCTCAAACCGATTGCAGACGAACCACTTGATCTAGAAGGATGAAATAAAATTATTTTTCACTAAATTTACCACAAGGAGTAACGAAAAAAATATTTTATCTTGTTTAAAATTCAGGGTGTTCCAAAAAACTTGGGTCACTAGTTCGAATCTCGAAACTTTCAAATAAATATTAACATACGTTATGTTATACATATTTTTAAAGCCCATTAACAGACAAACATTTTTGGTGAGAATAAAACTCACTTATCTCTATCGTTTCAAAATGGCGGCTACTTTTGCGAAAAATATTAAAATTTACGGTATTTTACCCTGTATGCATTTACCCTGAATCTGCTAAATCAGAAGCAATTTTTATTCTGAATCAAATTTCTTACTCTTATTGAACTCAGCTGTACTCTGATATACTTACATGCTATTATTGGATACATAGTAAAAAATACCCCCGTAGCAGCAAACCTGCGTACTCAGCGAATTTCCAATGCATATATATGTATCTTAATGCCACATAAAGCCACATACCAAGTTTCATCAATATACATTCATAAATAAACGATTTATGACATTTTAATTATTCTCCATAAGAATAACATGGCAGCTGAGTATGCAGGTTTGCTGAAGCAAGGAACACAAAAAATGGGGTTTTATACAAATATCAATATAACTCATGTAGATAAAGCTACATACCAAATTTCATTAATTTATTTTCATAATGAAGGCAGATAACACGTTACTTATTCTCCATAAGAATAACATGGGCTGAGTACGCAGGTTTGCTGCTACGGGAACCTTTGGTAAAAAATTGTTTTTTTGAGCAAATATCAATGGTCCACAACCAGATGAAGCCGTATACCAAGTTTCATCAGTATACGTTCATAAATAAGCGAGATATAAAATTTGTATTTTCCTCCATAAGAATAACATTAGACAACGTACTGTGTTTAGCACTTTCAATATCTCGGTAACCAATTGACGTAGAGAAATGATCAAAATACCAAATTGTGTGTTTTTTTAAGCTGAATCCAATGGGAAAAACTAAAATTTGACGATTTCCAAAATTATATGTAAAAAATTTGAAAAACCCATTTTTGGGGTACAAAACCCCCCCAAAATACCCCTTCGGATAGAGCGATCTGGCTGGTTTTCGAACTTAAAGTCATAAATGTTGCTTTACACGTTTATACCAAATTTCATCAAAATCGGATAATTTTTACGAGAGTTATCGTGCTCACGGACACACACATATATATATATATATATATATATATATATATATATATATATATATATATATATATATATATATATATACAGTTTCGAACGAATGGTGTTTTTGGGGTCTGGGCACCTCAAAACGAAAAGTTATCATGGTCCCGGGCCTAGGTCTTACCATGCCGACTACGGTAATAGCTTCTTCCCTATAGGGGAAATTCGCTAAAATTGAAATTTGTTTGAAAATTTGTATATGCCCAAAATTCTAAAAAGTCAAATAGTAACGTACATCAAAATTATAAAATTTTAAAGGTCTTTGAAATCCTAACAACTTTCTAATTTACATTAACCTCGTATCTATTTTTGTTTTTTAGCAATCAACAAAAATCACCATTTCACCATATGAAATACATGTTATTTCTACATAAACTTCCACATACTCTGAGGCCTCTTTGATAAGTTTATATATCCAATTAAATTTACTAGATGCCTGGCAATAAATACGGGTAAAACATCGTTCCTGATTTCCTCTCTAATGTATAATACATATATTTTACCTTTACTAACAAACGTGAGTGTTTTAGCTTTATATATTATTAGGGAACGTTTAAAAGTAAGTGGAATGTAAAATTATGCATGCGTTATTGCAATACCGTCTTGAATAAACCTCAATAAAGGTCGATCCTCTGGCATCCATCATTCCTTTGTAGGAGTGGCAAGTGTCAGGTAAAGAGCGACCTTTTACCTAGAAAAATCGACAACGGTCTGCAATTTTACTTAAGAATAAACAGTCCTAAACAAACTTTTCATTTATATTTTCAAAACCCCTGTGAATCTTTCGTTTATTTCACATTTTATTAAACACGTCTTATTTCCAGGGAAACATGTTATTAAAAATAAATATTTATTATGTTATTAACATGTTAAATGTTATTCACATTTATTAACAAGTTATGTCTAGGAAGAAACTCGCCTGGTCATAACATGTTAATAAATGCTATACAAAATAAAGTATTAGTGAAGTTACCTTTAGCAGACTCCCGGCAAACTTAATGTTGTGCTGTTTGTTAATTTAAATTTAAATTCATTTAACAGGTTAGTGGGAAATATAATTTTTTTACAAATATTGAAGTTTATTAGTAGGTGGTTAAGACCCATTAAAACATTATTAAGACGTTACATGCATCTTTTTTATTATATAATTTGTTGTTTCAAACCATAAACCGTTAGATTAAGCCAAAACAGAGTTGGGTTACGAATAGAATTAATCTCAACACATCTTAATAACAACTAAAGTTTATATAGTTGATTATTTTTCTTAAAATATAACTTTATCTTGTCACCTATTTAAAATTATATATAGTGTTAAGAATATTTTTAATTTAATTCCTATAAAGGTTTTGCATCATAATTTAGGTAACATATATATTTAGGTTTCGTATATATGTTTTATTTTTACGTTAATTGTAGTTTGACGCTATTATACTTTGAGTATTTTATATTTATGTTTTGCCATTTTCAGCTCCAACTTCTTGAGTCCAATAGTTTTACACACGGGATCCGACTGAAATAAATTGTGGTAAAGCATCGGTCAAAATAATAAGTCTAATCTCGAATTTGGCTTTTGTCACTGATTTGGCTATTTACCAACTCACTGTGATTCAGAGAGGACTGTGTAGCATTTACACTTGTGATCAATAATTCAAATTTTTATAAAAATATATAAGTTCTCAATGGGATCTCAAAGCAACAGACCACTTGCTCTTGTAATCCACTTAAAATTGAAACGCATTTAAAGGAACTATTGTTTGGGATTCATCAAATGTAATGGAAATGTAAATATAAACCTTTTAGTAAACGTACAGTTATTATTGAAATAAATGGTTCTGGGACTGACCGAACCATCTATTTCCCATTTATTACCAGAGCTTTTTAGGTTATTTGAATATTAACAGCGGAGAGCAATATCCAGGATAGCCTACTGTATAACTCTCCATGTAAATTAATCCTTGCTTTCAAACAGAATACTATTTCCATCACGTAATTAAATTTTACAAAGTGTTCTGCATATTATAGCTTCTTACAATTATAAATCATCTGGCACTAGTTTGATTCAACTTTCAATCATTATAATAAATATTAAACGTAATGTATTATTGAAACATGATTGCATATAGCAACTTTTATTTGATTTAAATAATTATTAATAATAGTTTGTGTTTTAAAATATACTAATTTAAAGCTAAAGAGCATTATATTGCGGTGTTAATTACGAAAATTTAAAGTTAAAACACAAAAAATAGTTAAATGTTGTGTTAGTATTTAAACTAAATACTTAAAATAGATCAACGAAAATAAGCAGTAATTAAATTATGCAAAACCACACTACAAAGAAACGTGTCGAGGATTGGCCTCAAATGTTAATTTAAAATATATATTTGATGGATAAAGAACCTTTTACAGTATTACCATTATTTATAGTCAATGGTATTACTTACTGATGTTAAAAGGTTAATCTATAGTACACTTGGATCATAAAACTTGTTCTATTTCGTAGTTTATTAACCATTAAATAAATAACACAAAAATACAAATATTACATTCAATCGTCATGGTGTTTTCGAATATATCTTTACCAGAAACAAGAAGAATTACTCAGTATTATCAGCTACTGGTTGAGGCTTTTGACAATCAAGTAAAATCTACTTAGCACTTGTTGAAGGCTGATAAACTACCGATACCGATGAAAACACTCAAGCTCCGAGCATGTATCGACCCTCTGTACGAGCTGGCCCTGATACTTACTCTGTCAAACGCGGTACTATCATATTAATATTATAAAGCTACAAGTTTGTGAGTTTGTCTGTTTGTGGCTCAATCACGCTCCAACTACTGAACCGATTGAGCTGATATTTGGTAGGAAGATAGCTAATATCCTAAAGTAACATATATAGGCCTATTCACGTTTTAAAATTCCTTTAGGACTTTGCCCCACTGGCCACTAAACTCCCATGATAAGTTTATCATAAGTTTTATGGGCACTAGCATTTAGTGGATCAGATGATAGCTAAAACAGGTGTTCTGTGTGTGAGATTTTCAACAATAAAAATCAAGCAGGATTGAGTTCATTGTTGTTAATTAAGCAGTATTGAGTTCCGAGCCCATGTTGTCCCTTACCCATGAGCACGAGGTTTTATAATGGTATTTTAGTTTATTTGTGTGTATGTTCGTAATTGTTGTAAATATTCGTTTTTTTAACAACATGACGCAGTTTGCTACTGCAACGCATATCTTACGAATAATTTAGTGTACAGTGTATGGATGCTGATGATAGCCTAGCGCCGAAACGCGTTCATCACGAACAAAAATTAGATTGACGACGTAAGTAAAATAACAACTAATATTTTGAGTTTATTTATTTGTTTATATTTTGGTTCACACTTTTCTTGCACGTTTAACCACGAAGGTACTTGTATCATAATAATGCCGGGGAAACGTAAATCAAATTTGTCTCGAAGTTTGGAAAAAAAATTTAATAAAGTGGCTATTAAAACTTGTGGCTTTAACACACAAAAAACCTCAGGCAACTTCAGCACATATGGAAATTAGAAGGCTTCAACAAGCTCTACGGCAGGTAACACACAGAGTAGAATAAACTCCAGAAGAACAGCCACTTTGACGTGAAGATCAAGCTCAGTGGCAGTTCAGTTTTAGAGCAACTTAATTGCAGAGCAGTAATCTACAGAAACTGTTGAAGAAACTGAAGCTCGCAGACGAGCTATTGCTTGCAATGCCCAATGCCCAAATGCCCAATGGTGGTATTTGTTCACAAGAAACGCGTGGGGCGTCTTTGAAAATGTAGCCTTTGAATTCAACACGACTCTTATCTCATAAACACTATGAAGTGACCACGGGCGAAACCGCACCGGGAAACAGTTAGAATTATAATATAGTAATAAATTAAAGAAAAATATTGAGTAGCATACATTTAAATCTCTCACAGAAAGTGACATTGACATGTGCAAATTTTGGGTGTCAGTTTGTTCTACGACTACGGACACGTATTTCGTTAAACCTTTATACAGATTTTCTCAAGCTTAGATAGCAAATAAAGTTGCTTTGTGATATTGCCTGGTATACCTGTAGGTAACTTTAAATTCGATCAGAAAATTAAGATACAGATTGGTTTAGTTTCGCCCACAATCAGTTATAAAAATAGTTTTGATCTACCTACAGCTATTCCGTATCTAGTTTTAACAACTATTGGGTTCAAGCGCAAAGTGGCCTGTCCCTGAGATAAGATCAAGAGAAAATATTTACAACTCTTAGTAATAAGCCTGTTCATAAATCTGTTTGGCTGAAAAGAAGGTCGCGCCTGCTAAACTTTTAAAACAGCTTGGGACTGTTTTCATAGTACTCTGTTTATGATACGGCTACATAGTCATACCTTTAATTAATTTTGATTTTTGTTACAGTGCCTACTAAATAATAGAGTAAAAACTATTAACTTGTTTGGAGATACCCAAAGTTTATGTTTTTCAGTGACAAACATTTAACTTAATTTGTTCAAATAGGTTTAATCTCTACCTACAAATACTTAAAAGAACACCAAAATAGGTATTTGCCATCACTACATTTATTACATTAATTAATTGAGAAAAGCCCCGGTAGTGCATGGACTACTTTTTTCGTAGATACAAAATACAATTTATAACCACACTTAATGCAATGCTAACATAAAACCACGATATTTTATTTTAAAATGTACATATTTTTACAATTTCAGGTCAGAAACTGAAAGCAGGTTTATCAAGGGTGGCATGTAGGGCAGGTCGGCTCGCGGCTGCCAGTGCCCAGATCAATCATTGTTGAAATGTCGTTCGTCAACGCAGACTGCTGTTGTATTATTTAACGATTAACTATTGGTTGGCCAATAGTGTTCCACATTTCGTTACTATTTTGATGGCTACTCCCCTTTACAGTAATAATAACATAATGTAATTGCTTTTTAATCAGTAGATTTTAATAAGTAATTCCAACAAAGTTTGAACTAATTTATCTGTCATGGTAGTAATATAATTATGAAGGTGTACGTTTTCCAAAACTCAAAAAACCCCATCTTGACACCAAAAGCTTTCAAAAAACACATAAACAATAATTCTAGGCCTAATAGTTTCGCCGGGACCCTGATCACAAAAATAGCCTTATTTGTTTAAGTAATGATTCTCTTCTACCTCTTTTCGAAACGTTTCCTATTGTAAACGAAGATGTCACTGATACAGATTAAGTTCATATTAAGTTCATATGTTTGTACTGTTGAAGGTACATATTAAGTTCATATATTGTAGGTTCGCCAATTTATAAAACAATAATGGATAGTTTTCAGACGAGAAGAAAAATCTGTAATGTATATCTCCCTACACTAAACGATGAATAAAAATAAACAATTGAGTGTGACTTAAAACTCAGCCGCAAAGTGAGGATCGTGATTATAACATTGTAACATATGTCTAGAGCGAGGGAGCGATAGAGAGAGATGACTGCGCGTTGTATCGTCTCGCGCGGGACACCGCTAACTCAGAACTTCCTCTAGTTCATTGTCTTAGTGTCGCCCAAATTAAACCATGTCGGACCTTGTTCTGTGGTGCCTTCTTGAGCGACTAAACGTTTGTATCTTATTTGAAACCATCAAGAGTACACTTCAACTACTAAAACAAAGCACTGCATGGTAACCAAAACAGTGTTTAAGAAACCCATTTTTTACTATATTATTCAATACTAGAGGCTTGAACGGGCTATAGCGCCTAACCTTGCTCCAATCCTCTGATTTATCTGACTTTTTTACTCTTTACATGCTGAGTAAGATAAAACAATATAAGTAGGAACACATGTCAGTTCGTAAACAAAGTAGACACTTAATCGCATGGTTTATTGTAAACAAAACACTCGTTTTTAAATTCCCATGTTTTTCTTATGGGGGATGTTTTACGTTATTTCTCGTTTTCTGGTAACTTTTTAGAAATAGGCCAACTGCTATTTTTCTCGTGTCCCTGGTGTCAAGAACTTTAATTTGAGCCGTCTTCCATCATCCTCCAATTTGCCAAACTCCCACAATTTTGATTTAAAAATTTCGTTTAAAGAATTATATATTTAGATTTTTCCCAAATAGATGAACTACTGCTTTGTAGACAGAATGTGTCTTGCTAGTTTGATAGAAAGTTCGTCATGAAAATTAATCCATTCCTCTGACAGCAACTCGCTAAATTTTATTGTTTTATGTATCTAAGTCAAAGTCAAAGGAACGATCACCATTTTGATAAGGAACAGTTCAAATTCTAGTCTTAGCATTGTTATCTTATTAAAATCCATCATTGGTTAGTGTCTCAAGGGAAGTTTTTTTTTTTTTTATTTGTCACGTCTAGATTAATAAATAATAAAAATTAAAAAATAATAATTAATTAAAAAATAATTTCTTAACACTGCTTTACATTTTGTGCACAGTTCTCCAAACAGGATGCAATTTAAGGACATAATTTTTTAGCAAATATGTAAATAAATTTGAATACATAATTTCTTCGAATTTGAAAGCCTTGCATCTCTAGCTATTTTCTCATAAGTACTTAATAATAATTCGTTTAAAAGTTCTCACATAAATTTCTATTGGCATTTACACTAAATCCAAATCTGCATCTTAACGGTCCAGGCGTGAATGTGTCATTTTCACCTGCCCACTGACCCATTGTATTTATATGAACGAACGCTTACGCATATAATTGTCATTTGTGAGCATTTCGTTCAACATATAATCAACATATTATAACGATATAATCACAATTCATCAAAGTTCTTTTATATAATTTTTTAACGTCGAATAGTTTTCAAGTTTCAAATTGAATTACACTGTTTTATTGCTGTTCAAATATTAATTATATATTCTAATGATTTCCAAATTGTTGAAGTATTTTAACGAACGCTGGTTATATTGTTGAAAATTCCAGAAATATTGAGATAACCTTGGTTACAGTTTGTCAGTAAGTTTATGACTTCAAGTAATCCCATTATCTGTAAATAAAATACGATGTTTAAAATCCCTCCAATTTTTTTTGTCACTCTGAAAATATCTTAATGCCATATCAGAATGTTAAAACGTCTTTCATTATATAAAATGAATAGTTCATTTTGGCTCCGCTTAGATGAAAATTCCTGGCCACGATTTATTGGAATCAATGAACCAAACGTTGATTTAAACCCTTAGCATTCCAATGGTCTAAATTCGCTCGTGTTTAAGTGAAAGAGACATTAAAGCGGTTTGATGGGTTTGTTTTTAACTCGTGTCAACACATTGGTGAGCCCTCGTTGTGTGTTTGTTTGAAAGCAATCCAGCCTAAATCCTAGGCGAGTTCAATGAGATTAATAAATCTTCATTTCTGTAACATTTTGTCACTTTGTGCATCTAAAAATGAAAAACATACTAATATCGTGATGGCCAAATTAACTGTGACCAATTAGGTACAAATTTAAAGGGGATTTTTGCGGCCTTTAAACATTATTACACTCTAAATTTTAGAAATATGCATTATTAGCATTCTATTATATACGAGATTATTAAGTTTAAACTATACATTTTAGCGATTATCTTGTCCTCGTGATTTGGTTAATATGTATTTTATAACATTGTGAAATACATTTACATTATTATCTCATCCGAACAACCGTGAACAAATGTTAATTATACGTTTTGATATATTTTGTGTAAGAATGAAAGTGGAATAATACATTTTCGTACATTTATACGATAAATATCCACCCTAAACTTAATGCTAGACCATACAAATATTCTATATTATTTAATTATTTCCCCGCTTAAATGCCTGAGCGCGTGGAGAAATTAGTAGGCCTATCCAAACAAATAGAGCTATCCAACAAGCATTTGATTGCTTAAGTCATGACCTTATACCATAAGTAAACCAGAACTCTTGGGAGTATGCAATACTGCAAATAAATGGTTTGAAAGCCGCCTGGAGGGCTGACAAAAACTAGTAGAACTGAAGCACACAATAAGAGGAATCAACAAATAAATACGATCTCAATCTGTCCCAGTTCAAAGAGGTTCAAAGAGGCCCAAGGATCGGTGTTAGGGCCAGTATTTTTAATCTGGTTTTTTAATGACATGTCACAATATTTGGAAGAACTTTGCACTCCCTTTATGTATGCTGATGACACCACCTTGCTTCTAAAGGACAATCAGCAGACAATCTTGCAGTGTCATCCTACATTGCCCTTGACATGACATACCAATAATGTAACGGGAATGACCTGGTTGCAAATCCAACTAAATCTAGCCAGCTAACTTTCGGAAGAAGAGCATTCAGAAGTTAAAATCATTCCTGATATACAAATGAAGCCACATGTTAAGTTCTTGGGATTAACTATAGATGAATATTTGACCTGTACCACGCACATAGAAAGAGGCTGTAAGAAACTAAACACCAGCTTAAACATGCTAAAACAAATTATATTCCTCAGTAACACTGTAACAGTAAAATCAGCTTATTTCTCTCTCTTTGAATCTCAACCAAGATATGGCATTGTGGAATGGGGCGTCACAACAAAAACAAACCTCAAAATATTTCTGATCCTTCAGAAGAAAAAAAACACTATGACGCCAGCAAGCATTTGTTATTGGGACTTTAGGGATGGATTCAGGTCACTAAGAATTATGACAGCAGTTTCTTTGTGCATTCAAGAATTAGTGATGTGTGTGGATGGAAAAGATATGCACTTGAAAAATGTCTTCAAGTAAATTTCCAAAACTAACTAAATTTCTTCTTTGTAATCTTAATAATTGAAAATAAATATAATTCTGATCCATATTCTGATGCATATTGTTTAATTTTGTGTAAGGATTCGAATATGGAGTAACATATTTTATTATACGATAAATATCTGCCTTAAATTTAATGCCACGATATAAAACGATTTTGTCGCTCGAAGGCTTGTGTGCACGAGGTGAGAATAGTAGGCCTATCTACAGCATCATCGCCTTGACGACACGGAACGCGGCACTGGGATGATATAATTACACCTACACGCCATCTCTGTCGCCAATTCTGTTTTTACCTCACTCATTAGTTACTTTTTTCTGGCAATAATACAAGAAGATTGTTATCAAAACACGTGTCTGGAGCAACAGCTGCAGTTGTGCCATAAATATGAATACTATTTGTGATAGGAAGTTTATAAATACTATGAGACCCTTTACTTTTCCTCTTATTGGCTCTTATCGCTGGAGTAGTTATGAGATGAAAATATAATGAAGGAATATACAGGGAAGCAGATACAGATTTTACACTGACTGTTAATAATAACGTTTCAACAACTATAAATTATGTTCTTATGATTTTGTTCCGTTACAGATCATTTAAATGAGTCAAAAGTCAAAACTAATTAGTAAAACGTTCATAATTAATAAGTGACGTGATCGCATTTGCAATAATAAACTGTATATAATCAATCTGTTTATAAGTAAATTACTTAATGTCCTTGTAAGCCTGAAAGATCCTAAAACTCAATTATTTTACTTGTTCATACTTCCTATTTTTAGTAATTACCTGATACTAAATGATTAACCTACTATTTACATTCAAGTCTTCAGTTGTTTCATATTTTCACTGATGAAAAACCTCAAAATCTGGTAAAATCACGTCTTATCTAACAGTAAAATATATCTGTGTTGAATGTAATGTTAAGCTCTACATATTACGAATTAGATAAATCTGTTCAATTAATCAAATATCATTGAAGTGTGTACACTGCATTGACAATCACATTTCAGAACCAATTAAAACTTGGCAAACCGCCCTCTGTGATGAGCCGTTAAATTGGTTATGCTAAACTCTCTGCTCATTAGTAGATGATTAATCTAAGATATTAGGAAAGTTTCACTATTATTCAAATAAAAACCAGCTAAGTTTTTCCTAGACAAATGTTAGACTACGTAATTATTACTAAAATAGTAAACCAAGTTGTTTCAATAATACTAACTGTGTTATCACACATTTAACACCTGTGTGTAATGTTATATTAGTTTCCAACATTTATAGATTCGTTAGAGTATAATTTTAATGCAGTAAACAAATGGTTAATGATTATTTTACATCGTTTAACCATTGACTACATATACTAAAGGAGACATCCCATCTATGTGGCCAGCTGCTGTCCCTGTCTGGTGTTAGTAAGAATTTGAAGTGGACGTAGTTTGATTAGCTCACCGACAGACTGTGCTGCTGTCAACTACTTATTTCAGTTGTTTGCGTAAACTTTTAAAATATCTCCATCCAAGAAAACAAGTGATAATCAACTTATGTTTGCTTCCTAACACACCAACTGTTGTACTATCCCCTCCTTGACAGGATAAGTAATAGTTGACAGAAGTGTACTCTTTTGTTGATTAGTGTAACTACGACGGCTGAAGAGGGCCCAAGCGTCCTAAAACAGCCACAGTGGGCCAGGGACTTTCCCGCCCACTGGAATTTCACGAACGATGACGAGTGACGACGTCCAATTTGAATCCTGCACAAATACATTTAGGAATATCTTTTACAATGGTAATGAGAAGTCTACTTTAGTTTATATAGTCAAAGGTTTTTCGGATTGTTTCTTAAAGAAAATTACCTATTGAAATATTGAAATGGAACAAGATTATACGGTAGAGTAAAAATGTATTTTTACTGTTCTTTCAAAACTATTATTGCCGTAACCTGCTACACGAGTTTGACCAAAATTAAACTGGTAAAATCATTTTATAAAGTCGTGTATAAATCATTATTTACTTGGAAACTTCTTAATACGGTGTAGGCACTACAGAACGGCTCACAAGGTCAGATAACGCCTGGAGATGGGAGATACAGCACAGCCAGGTGCGTGTGTGAGTCATCGGACTGCCTACAGACCTATTGTGTTGTTTATAGACTGGCTGTCTCCTCCCGCGTGGCCCGCGTACAAGCACATAAACCTCTACCTTCGCGAGCGCAATATAAACTGTCAACCGTTATGTAGAAGAAGAGGAAATGTAAATGTAAACACCCACACATGTATATAGGCCTACTAAGTTAAAACACACTTGGATATTACAAATTGAAAATGTAGAATGCTATAGGGTATCCCGTTTTGTTTGTTTTTTTGTTTTTTTCAAGGGGATCTCAAAACTTAAAGAGTGATTAAGTTAAAAACTAAAGTAAACAGCACAGTGGCAACACAGTCTATAGATTGAAATGTTTTTAAAAGCTGTTTATTTAAATTAAATTAATTAAAATTATGAGACAAACATGAGACGAAAAACTCAATTAAACTCAAATAAACAATTAAATTGGCAGTTAGCCCGGAGACCTTGTGCCCAAGGGAAATATAAACTTCTTTCAAACACCTATAGGATAGGCCCAATAATTTGACACCTCAATCGTTAAAAACCGTCATAAAATAAAAACGTATCTGGCCACACAATTTCATAGGGAATTAAAAACCATAAAGATGTAAAACTCCTTTTTTACATATCATTTTATATTTTGTTAATTCCAGTTTCCTGTAACCGTAGATGATTTAAAGAATAATCCGCCGACTTTAATCAATCTTAACGAATCTAAAGCTCAATTCTAATACGATTGTTTGCGTTAGATCAACAGTAACGCTTCAACTAAGTCCTGGTATGATTTTTTTGTAATACTTAAATAACGGTATGTCGTTTTGAGGTTCTGTATAATAACTTATGAATATATATTTATTCATAATGTTAAAAATGTGACTTAAAAGTGATTTTTCATCAAAGAGTTGACTAAATTCAAAGTTCTTCTATAACTGAAGTTTAAGCTTGTTTCTACTCGAATCATCTGCTACCGGGTTTCCTCCTGCTCGACCACTCCCCCACTACAATGTGCAGCCAAATCTGTATAAGTCGAGAATGGGGATTTCTGTTACCCGTTGGGTTTCCTTGTCCAATTTTATAAATTTATCTCTAAAAATGCACTCTTTTATGTGTGGAAGTCTTGAAATTAGTCAGTAGTAATATGGGTTCAAGTATGACCTAAAAACAGCTGTTTGATAAATCAAAGCTATTGATTAGCCCCAATCAGAGCTGAACTGAGTAGATGACTTTTTAAACTTGAACTGATCTCCAGAATACTGACCCAATTAGACTGGGAATTTATTGTTCGACCAACAGAAAATAAATGAACTTTGTCAGAAATGGACCAGTAAAACGTGTTGGGCTGCTGTCGTTTCGGTTTATTTTATAACAACATCATTTTAGCAGTTAACCACGCAATTATAATGTGAAAATAAGATTTATATGCTAAATTATTTTACTATAATTATTACTTTATAATTCTTTTAATTGCATTTCGTGGGGTTTAAGACAATAACCAATGTCTTTAAATGTTTTATCGTGAGTATATACAGTTTTAAAATGCATAATCATCTGTAGATTTTTATATATGTCTGGTCTGTCGTAGTTAATAATAATATAATTGTAAAATCAAACAGAAAGTTATAACGCACCGTTTAAAAATCTCCACAAGGACTAAAAAGAAAAATTTAAACGATTCCTTTTTACATCAAATAAAGAGATAAGGTATATGACAACAAGTAAAAATCGCCAGTCAGGTTTGAATACCAAAGCCGCGACAATTACAAACAGCCAGAAGCAGGTCAGCCGTATTTCTTGCAGCTACAGCTTAATGAACTTTCCATATTTGACCAAAACCGGTCACCTGCTTCCGCCACATTGGCCATAAAGGACGAAGAAACTCGCAGTCTGAAAGTGCGAAATCCTTTCATAACCTGGGAAACAACAGGAGTGTAATTGGCAAATGGAATCATCGTAGTGCAGTTTCAAACTAGTACAAGCTATTCATATCTGTTTATGAAGTACTTAGAAGTACTTAACTAACTCGATGGGAAAAGAGAGCATCATTAAAATGAGTTGGTATCGATATATTTAACATCAAATGTAATTAACATAAACGTAGGGTTGGTAAACAAAAATATACATACCAGCTACTAAATTCTCGGGCTAATCACCTCAAAATAATGTTAAAAATTATAAAGGAGCTACAAACAAATTCAATAAAATGTAAACATCCCAAACGAAACTCAAACAGATTGCAGGTGAACTACTGGACGTGGAAGGATGAAAACAAATGATTCCACAATAAATCCACCAGCAAATGATTCCACCAAGGAATAACGTAAAATTATGTTTAACCTATTTTAAACACAGAGTGTTCCAAAACTGCGGGCCACTAGTTCGATTCTCAGGATATTCTAATGTAAACATACGCCATTTTGTACATCGTTCTAACTATACATTGTCAATAAACTTGTATTAAACTACTTGTCCTTGTATGGACTTTAATAAACTATACACATTTTACATTTTAACTACAACATAACTACCTCCAAATTTGTTGTAAAGGCCACCAACATGTAAAGTTATATAACTCCTTTTCCTCCGATTAACTATGAATCGTTCTCATTCTTGTAAGAAGAATAACAACAATTTCTCCTCAATAATGCCGACTGATGAAGTACCTACTTAAAGTGGGATATGAAAAATCGAGAACATATTTGACTCAAAGATGGCACGACGATCTAGCAATCGCCGACAGCTGAAGATGGAAGGCTCTCATATCAGTTGCCTCACCTGTCAAGCGCGTAACACAGACAGCCTTTCGTAACGCTTATCGTCTGCGAGGCACGCTTATCACCGCGGAGGCACGTCGCCGCAAAGTCACGACCTTCTGATAACGTCGCCACCGCACACGCTGCCCGCCGCGCCGCACACTGATAACAGAATTACGTTTGCGACTTGGGCAAATTAGAAGTAATCGGAAACGTTTGTGTGGCAACTAGTTACGAACATTTTCTTATCTCCGTTTGTTTTAGAGTTGCTTACGAAGTACTTACGAAGGAATACACACGTTATTGGTCTTTGTAGAGGACCACACAGGCTATCGGGACTGTATTTTAAAAGGTTTACATTTTTAAATACATGATTGTTTAGTTTTGTCAGTAATTAAGTTGCAGTTTAGAGCATATAATATCAACCAAACTCCCTGACTCTGATTAAAAAATAAAGCTTTTGTTGATCTCTCATGAGGCTGCACTCAAGTTCGAATGCACTCCTAACATTGGAAAGGCCAGTTATTGTTATACAGTACTCTAGATGAAAATACAAAACAATTTCTCAGCCGATCCTTCACTTTTGATTTTCCTGCTGATATTCTAGACACGAAATAGTATAAACTGAAGATTCTCCTTTGTATAATTTTTGTAATTAATCCAATTAAAACTAAATTACAAGTTCGATTCTTAGAACAAGATACGTCGATTTGGTTCGTTAAAATCCTTTTCTAATTGGACGGCTCGTTTATAAGGCTGGCCGATAAATTAGTTTTAGTGTTTATGTGGTTCTAGTTTATTTGTGCTGAATAGCATGGAGTTAAGTTTAATTAATGTGTTTGTTTTGAATCAGAGCTGTTAAACTTAACGATTTGTCTACTTATTTTTAACTACAATTATGAATTTAACACGGAACACAATAAGCGAATTTTTATATCGCAAATAAATAATATTAGCATTAGTATATGAACTTACTGTAATTACCACCAGCTCGATCCTGATCAAAATTTTAAATTATTGAACGTTCGGTTTTGGACCTAACTGTGATTTGGAACTGGGCTATTAATTAATATAAAATATCGACCTTATATAGCAAAAAGACCAGAGTTTGGATAATTTCCTTTAAAAAGGTAAATAAGTGATTCTGACCATAACATAGGCCTACCAATCAAACAATATATTTCAAACGGTGGACCATCTCCACACATTTTTATTACTTTTTAATGTCATATAAAATCAGTTTATATGTTTTAAAGTTATTGTGATATCAACAATTCGAGTACTTTTCAGTATTTATTTTCTCACGTGACCTCTTTTTCCCTGATGTAAACAACGCTGAGTAATTCAGTTCAGTTTAAAACTATATTCCCTTAATATTAAAAATTCAATTTTATGTTTATTTTTTAATAAAACTAATTTTTTTTAGCTTTGGAGACAAATAATGATACATAAAAGGCTCGAATAACAGTATTTCATGAACGTAAGTTTTATTTATATAAATCTGATGAACAACCTATGTCAGAGTTAGGTTCCTCAGGACTAACAATGTTTACATTTGAACGTCTCGCAAACTGTTTCCGTACTGACTCGTTCCCTCTGGAATATATAATATTGAGATATTTCCATCTCAGGGTAACTACACCTTCTCGAAATAAATATTATCACTTATAAATAAACAACATTTATAAAAATACGTACTTTTTCAGCAAACCCAAAGTATGTTACAGTAGATAATAGGTTGTTAATTCGAAATGTTAGTTTAATATCCCCAAATCAGATTATATAAAAATATTAATATATATATATATAAGTGATAGAATACATCAACCTTTTTATAATTATCTAGAAAAAACAACAAGAAAGTCTTATAACCACTTTTTTATCAATGTCAACATATATTTTCCGTTGGAGTGCACTTTGAATACACCGACGCGACGTTTATGGCTCTAGTACATTTGTCAATTGTTACACTGCAACTGTTGCAATAACAGATTCCCTAATAAATAAGGCTCCCTGCAACTGGTATACACTTTGTTGTGAACCCATCCCGGCAATCGTTCACCGACTGTCAAAGGCAACTGCAACAGTTGCACACCAGTTTCATAGCAGGATTTGCACTGGTGAAGGTTGCATAGTCTATCACATGCGAACTATAACAGAGACCTTAGAAGTGTTGCTTTCCATAAAGGAGATCATAAATTTACGTGAGTTTTCTCTATGTTAAATATTACTATTTTTAATTTCAAGTCCTGAGTTGTTCAGCGTTTTAGAAATGATTATTTTAATTTTGTATAGCATGTCTTAGAAAATTTATAATACAAATTTAAAATAAACTTCGAATAGATTTAATTAGTGTAAATTATATTTAAAATAAAATATTGTTACATACCTTTCTCCGACACCATGTTATTAGTTAATTTCCAATGGAAAGTGAACTATCAGCATGACCCGCGCGGTGAGACTTAAGCCCGGGACCACCATAGAAGTTCTTAACATGACCCCCTGAACACGTTTTGGGGGGTCGTTCAAAATTGTTTATATGTGTGTGTGTGTGTGTGTGTGTGTGTGTGTGTGTGTGTGTGTGTGTGTGTGTGTGTGTGTGTGTTTGTGTGTGTGTTTGCACTCTAGCGGTCGCATTTTTTGTCCAATTTACTTCAAATTTGGTAGGAACGTTCCTTTCTGTAACCAGTTAGACGAGTTCGTTGGGCAAAACAATCAGAAAACTCTTAATCCCTTTTTTGGGGATTAATCTTTCAAATTTGTAGTTTTTGGGCCCAAAAGGGGTCAGAAAGGGCCCGGATGTACAATTAATGTAAAAAGATTGGAATTCATGAGGCGAAACTTTTAATCCCTCTCTCGTAATTCTATTATAAATATTTACCGAGTTATTAAAGAAAATGGGTATCGAACAAACACAGTACATTGTCTTATGGGGATTTTACATTAGAAAAGCCTGTTATTCATATGTTGGTGTACTTTTATTATCCCCAGCAACCTCACGCCTACTTTCAAGCCTGACTGGACCTTCTCCTAACCTTATAATGCGAAAAATTGTATTCCCAGCATTGCAGGTAAATGAAACCAGGAGGATCAGAACAGCCAAAAAATCAATGTTTTCAGATTTCAATAAAAAGTGGTATAAATGTATATTTTTACACTCATTTTGAGTTTTAAAAGTTGATTAGGTGGAAATTCACTATACTCATGTCAGCGTGCTGCGTGCGAACTCGTTCAAACTGGCGTCGGAAAAAGTATGTAACCAAATGTTTATATAAAAACTAGTTTAGAGCTAAAATGGATAGATAGTATAACAATGTTTAAGGTGGTTCAGAGTATCATGTGGTGGATTTCAAAATATTTAGCTGAGCTCAAGTTCACAGCCAATCCTGGTTAGTGACTACGTTAAATAAATATAACCCAAATGTTTCCTAAACAAAAGAGATACTTTTTAAAAATGATTTATTTCAGTAGTTGGTAATATTGAAATTGTGTGAAGATAGTTTAAATGTAAACTTTGCTGATAATATCAGCCACTTTGTTGTTCCTTTAACTGTAAATTATTATGATATACAGTTCCCGGGTTAGAGTCCGAAAGAGTAGAGGAGGTTTTTAGTGAATAAACCACGTCCGGCAAGAAGCCCACACTACAGGCTGGCTACCTGTGCATAACGGCATATTATGCCTCTCCCTCAACAAATTATTGTACATTTTTGCTTGCTTTTTCTAGAACCCTCACAATTGATCAAAGTGTGAAAATAGCCATAGACGCAAGTCTAGAGAAAATATGCTAATATACGATTTTAGGTTGAATTCAAGCCAAGCCACTGTTGAAGCTCAAATATAACCAAAACGATAAGATTGTAGCGAGTCTAGATGCAGAAATATGTCTAGGACATTTTACTATGGACTAAGTTGAGCAAATATCTCCTTCTAGTCCAAGTTTTCTTGAGAAAAGTTTCAATATGTGCTCAACCAACTGCCGTAGATGTATTGTACTCGCTGCACAAAGGAGTTTTATTATCCGTGAACGATAAATGTCATATCATAAATAAGCTTTTAGATTAAAATATTGAAACATAACAATGACTAACATAACAGGAAACTTTATTATCACTATCCCATTGCATTATTCATAAAACGTTTGTGAAGATGAATAATAATATTTCCTAGTATTTGGGATTTCCGAAATTGCCTCTGATAAGCGTAATATGAAACCGGTTTTTATGTATTATTCAAATTGTAGCAAACGAGGGACAACTGGAAACACAATTTGTCATAAAAACGAAACCAGTTTAATACACCAAAGCTTAGTTGTTAACGAAATTACTACTAAACTATTCAGCAATTAAAAAATAGCAACTGGTAATTGTTCTAAGAAATTCCTTCTAAATTAAGCACAATAACTAAGACTTACTGACTTAATCACTTATTAATCACGATAGGAGACGTTCAGAATAAATTAAAACCCCAAATAACTCCACATGTAGGAAGTGGGAAGCTATTTTGGTTGGGGGCTGGAGCGTCATCGCTCTCTGGGAACTCGACGAAACAGCTGATAAAGTGTGGACAGCATTGGACCTCAGGAATTCGCCAAACAGCGATAAGATATGGACAGCATTGGACCTCGGGAATTCACCAAACAGCTGATAAAGTGTAGACAGCATTGGACCTCGGGAATTGATCAACCAGCGATAAAGTGTGGACAGCATTGGACCTCGGGAATTCACCAAAACTGCGATAAAGAGTGGACAGCATTGGATCTCGGTAATTCACCAAACAGCGATAAATTGTGGACAGCATTGGACCTTGGGAATTCACCAAACAGCTGATAAAGTATGGACAGCATTGGACCTCGGGAATTGACCAAACAGCGATAAAGTGTGGACAGCATTGGACCTCGGGAATTCACCAAACCAGCGATAAAGTGTGGACGGCATTGGACCTCGGGAATTCACCAAACAGCTGATAAAGTGTGGACAGCATTGGACCTCAGGAATTCGCCAAACATCGATAAGGTATGGACAGCATTGGACCTCGGGAATTCACCAAACAGCTTATCAAGTGTGGACGGCATTGGACCTCAGGAATTGATCAAACAGCGATAAGGTATGGACAGCATTGGACCTCGGGAATTCACCAAACAGCTGATAAAGTGTGTACAGCATTGGACCTCGGGAATAGACCAAACAGCTGATAAAATGTGGACAGCATTGGAACTCAGGAATTGATGAAACAGCGATTAAGTGTGGACAGCATTGGACCTCGGGAATTCACCAAACAGCGATAAATTGTGGACAGCATTGGACCTCGGGAATAGACCAAACAGCTGATAAAGTGTGGACAGCATTGGACCTCAGGAATTGATCAAACAGCGATAAAGTGTGGACAGCATTGGACCTCGGGAATTCACCAAACAGCGATAAATTGTGGACACTATTGGACCTTGGGAATTCACCAAACAGCTGATAAAGTGTGGACAGCATTGGACCTCGGGAATTCACCAAACCAGCGATAAAGTGTGGACAGCATTGGACCTCGGGAATTGATCAAACAGCGATAAAGTGTGGACAGCATTGGACCTCGGGAATTCACCAAACAGTGATAAATTGTGGACAGCATTGGACCTTGGGAATTCACCAAACAGCTGATAAAGTGTAGACAGCATTGGACCTCAGGAATTCACCAAACCAGCGATAAAGTGTGGACAGCATTGGACCTCGGGAATTCACCAAACAGCTGATAAAGTGTAGACAGCATTGGACCTCGGGAATTGATCAAACAGCGATAAAGTGTGGACAGCATTGGACCTCGGGAATTCACCAAACCTGCGATAAAGAGTGGACAGCATTGGACCTCGGGAATTCACCAAATAGCGATAAATTGTGGACAGCATTGGACCTTGGGAATTCACCAAACAGCTGATAAAGTATGGACAGCATTGGACCTCGGGAATTGACCAAACAGCGATAAAGTGTGGACAGCATTGGACCTCAGGAATTCGCCAAACAGCGATAAGGTGTAGACAGCATTGGACCTCGGGAATAGACCAAACAGTTGATAAAGTGTGGACAGCATTGGCCTCGGGAATAGACCAAACAGTTGATAAAGTGTGGACAGCATTGGACCTCGGGAATTCGCCAAACAGCGATAAGGTATGGACAGCATTGGACCTCGGGAATTGACCAAACAGCGATAAAGTGTGGACAGCATTGGACCTCGGGAATTCACCAAACCAGCGATAAAGTGTGGACAGCATTGGACCTCGGGAATTCACCAAACAGCTGATAAAGTGTGGACAGCATTGGACCTCAGGAATTCGCCAAACAGCGATAAGGTATGGACAGCATTGGACCTCTGGAATTCACCAAACAGCTGATAAAGTGTAGACAGCATTGGACCTCGGGAATTCACCAAACCTGCGATAAAGAGTGGACAGCATTGGACCTCGGCAATTCACCAAACAGCTGATAAAGTGTGGACAGCATTGGACCTCAGGAATTCGCCAAACAGCTAAAAAGTGTGGACAGCATTAGACCTCCGGAATTCACCAAACAGCTGTTAAAGTGTGGACAGCATTGGACCTCGGGAATTCGCCAAACAGCTTATCAAGTGTGGACGGCATTGGACCCCGGTAATCCAACAGAACAGCTGATCAAATGTGGACAGCATTCGATCCCGAGAGTTTAACTTACAACATAAACTATATAGTCAATGAATAGCTGGTTTGAAGCAAATGGATTAAAGTTGAATATAAATCAAACTAATCTGATTCAATTTAAAACTTTCTTAAAGAAAACCCATCGTGAATCTTTAGAGTTGAGGGAGATGAATATAGAATCTATAGATACATCAAAGGTACTGGGTATACAAATTGATAATAATTTAAACTGGAAAAATAATGTCGAGTTTATCAGAAGCAGATTGAATAAAGCATGTTTTAACATGTGATGCCTGACCAATTTCGTAAACATGGAAACAAAACTATTGATCTTCTACAGCTACTTTCAATCAATAATAAATTATGGAATTATCTTGTAGGGGACCTCAGAGGAATGGAAACAGATTTTTAAAATACAAAATAAAATAATTTGAATCTTGATAAAGTCAAAGAAAAGAAAATCTTGTAAAAGAGAATTTGGAAGGTTAGAAATTGTAACGCTACCTTTTCTTTATCTTTATGAATTGATAAAATATGTAAGGGCAAATTTGAGAACATTCGAACTTCATGGTTTCGATCATAGATATGAAAAACAATCGACTCAAAATTCCATCCCACAGATTAGCTGCGTATGAGAAAAGTCCCCATTATATGGGAGTGAAGGTGTTTAATAAACACCTCCGTCCGCCTCATGGGCAGTGGGGACTCTACCTTCAAGAATAAATTGAAACAATTTTTCTTAGATAAAAGCTACTATTCAGAGGCAGAATTTTTTGCAGACCTTGATGTGGCAGCGTTATAGTATTTAAGTTACTTTTTTAATTTGCCTTGTTTAAAATCAGATATTTACTGTCATCTTAAGTATAGATTGCTTGATATTATGAATATAGGTATGTGGTACGTTAATGTAGTACACTTTTATTGCTTAATTTATTATTGTTATTATTACTATTATTATTAGCATCGTGTAAGATATATATTATTCAATTATTTACGACGAAATGCCTGTATTTAGCAGACTCGTTCTGTATGTAATATGTTTTGTATTAATAAAGTTCTTGCATCTCTTGTATCTTGTTTTTATCAACACAAAAGCTGATCAACTGTAAACGACATTGGACCCTGGGAACTCAACATAACAGCTGATCAAGTGTGGACGGAATTGGACCCTGGGAATTAAGCAGGCATTGGACCCCAGGACTTCAACTCAAAAGCTGATTAAGTGTGGACGGCATTGAACCCCAGGAATTCAACAAAACAGCTGATCAAATGTGGACGGAATTGGACCACGGGAATTAAACAGGCATTGGACCCCAGGACTTCAACACAAAAGCTGATCAAGTGTGGTCGGAATTGGACCCCGGGAATTCAACAGAACAGCTAATCAAGTGTGGACGGCATTGGACCCCGGGAGTTCAATAGAACAGCTGATCAAGTGTGGACGGTATTGGACCCCAGGAATTCATCAGAACAGCTGATCAAGTGTGTACGGCATTGGACCCTGGGAATTCAACAGAACAGCTGATCAAGTGTGGACGGCATTGGACCCCGGGAATTCAATAAAATTCTGATCAAATATGGACGGCATTGGCCCCCGGGAGTTCAACAATCAGCTGATCGAGTGTGGACCCCGAGGATTATTTACGTTAGACCTCGACACGTGACTGGTTGGCGAGAAAGTCATTAGAAGCGGTTCACACAATTAGTCAAGCCCCCGTGGGATCAGCGACTGAAACCCCACGAAATTAGAAGTGTCAACATCGAAACTCTCCCTTTAGGCCCTGCTTTTTCACTAAACCTCAAAAAATTTTATAGAGGGGTCGAACCATTCGTAATAACCGCATAAATCTATTGTACAGTTGTGATCCAAAATTTAGTTTATAATCTTTAGAATTCCACTGAAAGAACTGTAGGCAATAATGAAGACGCATATGCTAAATAATATTAGTTCATACATGTATGAGTGAAGTTACCTGTAATGTATTTTAACTGAATTGTTATCGACCATCAACGATTGAAACGTTGTTTATTTATATTTAGATAATAAAATATGTTAATAAAGCTTTTTCATTAATGTTGTATATATAAGATCAGAGAACCATTTACTTTTACGTAACTGCTTTCAATATACAGTATAGTGTAAGTACATATCACGTATTTAAAAACAAAATACATAAACACGACAAAATTATTTTAGAAAAACTATAATTTTCCTAAATAAACCTTAAAGCTATAATCAAAATACACCTTTGAGCAGGTACTAAAACTCAATGAAGGGTTTATTGTACATAAACTATTAAATTGCACAGTGGTAATCACATTCCAATATCCCTACAATATTTTCTTTCAATAGGGTATAAATAAACATATATAAAGTATATAAAGTGAGCAATGTAGTATTTCAAAACAATCCAAAGGCAAATGATAGTAGCTTGCACCCAAATGTTACGTCAAAATAAATTTTAAAGTTCTTATCGCCAATAACAGTCCTTTAATAATTTACCTAACACGATTTTTGTAATACGATAACGTTCTATAATGTTGAACTTGAATTAATTATGTTTATGGAATTTCTCACAGTAAGTCATTATATTGTTTTGAATATATTTTTAGAGTATGTTAGAATGTTATTAAAGAAATTATTGGACTTTCATGAATAAATTAATAATAGGGCACTTTTAAAGGCGTAAATAGCATAACAATTACGAACTAATATGTGCAAAGTAGTAACCAGCAAACGTGCCAGTATAATTACCTGCTGTATGAGATGCGTGTCCGACCGTAGGGCCAAGCCCTCCACCGCGACCAGGTACGACGAGCAAGTCCCCAGGGACAGCATGACACAGTACCGCAGCCTGAGGGGCAGAGTCACATACAGGAGGTAGTCCAATAGCAGCACCCATCCTAGGCTGGTGCGGCCCGTCACCTCGTTCTTCTGGAGGAAGAGATGCGCCAAGATCTGTAGGTTGGCCAAGTGCCAGGCCAGGTGGGGCAGTGCTGCCCACAGGCGGGACCGCGACCACAGACACCACGCGAGCAACGCGACGTTGGCGACGAGGAAGAGGAGGGTGACACTGCGCGACGCTAGGTCCTGGCTCTGGGGCACCACCAGCCAGTAGGCGTCGTACAGGATGGCGGCCAGCAGGAAGCACTGGAGCGCGGGCCGCTTCTGCTTCACGCTGTAGGACTGGTAGAGGTGCTCGAGCGAGGGGTCCGCGAAGCCCGAGCCCGAGACGTCCCGCTCCATCCCGCTACTGAGCGAGGCCCGGTGCGGTCGATACCCGCGCGCCCGCGCACTCCGAGGAACTGAGCGTCTGGCGCGCCGCTCCCACCGCTGCTCATTGCGCTCACTCACGAGCCGCTCACCGCTCACTCACTGCCTCACTGGCTCACTGGTCCTCTCTCCGCAGCCGCGGCGCTCCACAATCGCTCCTCCCCTCTCCTCGCCTTCTGACCTCTCTCGGTCTAAGCTTACCTTCCTAATAATAATTTACAATGATTGAATACTTGTTTAAATTATTTTCTATAAGTTATCAAAAATAATTATTGATTAAGTCTTTATTCGTACATTTCTCATGCAAAGTGTACACAACGAACACAATCTCATTAATTTTGTTGTCAAGTCTTTCTCTAAACTTCCCTACTTGACTGTGGCCACTACATGTATACTCTTATTCGCTAACACCTGGGACACTGTTATTCCGACTGCAATTTACTAACGATCTCCAACTGGTTACTTACTCTCCGCATCCACATCTTACTTTTTATTCCTGTAACATTCATTCTTCCTCTTCTCTCTCCATCTCCACCAACTCTCCGCATTCAGATCTTACTTTTCTACTCCTCTAACATTCTCTCTTCCTCTCTCCCTCACCATCTCCACCCACTCTCCACTTCCACATCTCACCCTCTACTTTAGTTACTTCCTCTCTTCCTCTCCCCCCGCCTTCTCCAGCCAATCTCCGCATCCATTTCTCACTCTCTACTCCTGTAACATTCTCTCTTCCTCTCTCCCTCACCATCTCCACCCACTCTCCACATCCACATCTCACCCTCTACTTTAGTTACTTCCTCTCTTCCTCTCCTCTCTCCATCTCCACCAACTCTCCGCATTCAGATCTAACTTTTCTACTCCTGTAACATTCTCTCTTCCTCTCTCCCTCACCATCTCCACCCACTCTCCACATCCACATCTCACCCTCTACTTTAGTTACTTTCTCTCTTCCTCTCCCCCCGCCTTCTCCAGCCACTCTCCGCATCCAATTCTCACTCTCTACTCCTGTAACATTATCTCTTCATACCTCCCTCCCCCTTCTCCAGATTTTCTTGACAATTATATCGCTATGTTTATGACTTCACAATGATTATAATTATAATTTTATTTTAATCTTAAAATTTGATCGTATGAATAATAAATAATTTACATTTGAGCCTTCATCACCCTCTCTAAACATAACGCAAACTATCTTACCTACTCTCTCTTCTTTCCTGGTACACTAGTTTTTGTGGCAGTTTTACACATGTTCCCAAAGACGTATAAATATAAAGCTATTCTACAATTGATTCTTTGACATATTCCTCAAAATTAGTATATATACAGTTATTCTCCCTCTATTTTGGGGAAAAGCTCCGCCCCAATGGCCTTCTAAGTCCCCATGCTATTCGTATGAAAGAGTTAATGTTCTGGGCTTATATCAAATATGTTTTATCGTTAGTTTCACTGAGTCAGGTTCATTTGAGTTTGGAATTATTTTAAAATCTGTTTGCGACGTTGGTTTGAGTGAATGAAAATGCAATATTGGGCCAAAACGTCCCATATAATAACATGACAGCTTCAGGTTCTCAAAGATTTGGGACATAAATTTAAAAAAAAAACTTTTTGTAACACTTCTCGGCTCTTATGCAATTGTAAAAAACTTGCTTATTACTAATACAAAAAGAAGTTTTTGACACATTTATTTATCAATGTAGATTCATGTTAGATAGTTATGATCTCAGTATACTAAAAAACCTCCATGTACTTTGGAAAAAGAAAATATTGTTAAATAGGTCGTTTAAATATTTCTTGGTAATATCACTTTATACTTTAACTTTATTTCCACTATTGTATTTCTAAACTGTATATACTTCGTAAATCGAGGGGTAAACCTTTGTAGTATATGTTACCTCGACGCTACGCAAAATAACGCCACTGAATATTGAGTTACCACGCGGATGATGAGAATTTGTTGCAAGAGATTTTCGTCCCACATTTTCACAATTCTAAAAATCTTTATTTATTGCAATCTTGAAAATTTAGTAGTTGAGTTTACTATGTAGTATTTAAGGTTATAAGTGACTAAATATTGTGTACAAGCTCGTTAACCTAAGCGTAAATATATTACATATGTTTCATCATGTCTTATTCCCTTGCTATATATCTTTAACGTATGACGATTAGTCTGGGAATATAAATTAATCGATATAGAGTATGATTCAAGAATTGTTTAACTAACTTAGCGTGTAGGCGTCCAGTATTGCATGTTAGCTAAGTAATTTATGTCTTTTAAATACAGCTTTAACTTTCTACTTCACAAATTGTTTATCTTCTCAATAACATATAACATATTCTGTACTCCATTATGTAAAATAGACAAACAACAAAACAATAAACTTTCCAATTAATGGATAGTTTTAAAATCTATTACATAAAACTGTCCTATTTATTTGAAGAGACAATATAACTTATATTATTACAAAACTTTAAAGAGATTTAAATATAATTATTTTAGTAATAACATTGTTGTCTCAATTAAAGTATAATAGTTTTACTATTAAACAACTTTATATACAAATATATATAATCCACCAAAGTTATTTTGGTCATTACTTACGTAATTTCTCTAAATATAAAGGTGAAACTTATTAAAAATTAATGAGAACATTAAGGAAAGATATTAGTTTTCTTTTCTTAAAAAATATAAAATAATATAAACACATTTAAAATTACTTGCAGCTGAGCCACCGTGCATGATTAGGTTATTTTTAAATAGAATAAAAATTAAAGCTTAAACGACTAAATTTAAAATTTAAAACATCAAATCAGTAATGTAGTTTGTTTATAATACGGGGACAAGGCCTTTAGTTGACAAAGTAAACATCAACAGGTACCAATTGTTAGGTTATAGAAATTTGTTTAGACGTATCATCATCATCATCATCATTGTTGCGGATTATAAAACCTCAGCATAGCTGCTAGTCACATCTTTCACAAGCGTGAATATTGCACAGGTTACCGGAAAGATAGGATATAGCAGAAAAGGAAAGGGTGGGTTGGGACGGCAGCCAATTTTAAGCAGTCTAAGGATTTTTTGTTTTATATTCACCCCCCCATACAGGGTGAGTTTTAAATGCCCCCCCTACGTTTTTATTTATTTATTGAGATATCGACTCCGGACCACCGCCGATCATTGTTGATAAACTTATACTTCATTTTGACTTATTCATATTTTTGACCGCCATCTTGGATCCGCCATATTGGCTTAAAATTTGTTTTCAACTTTAAAGGTGGGGTTGTAACCTATCATATATAGCTACCTTTTTACGGTGAAAATAATGCCAGAATTCATATTTGAAAATCATCATACCTTCTCAAGATATTGGTGATTTGAACAAAAATTATTTTAAGGAGAATGTTAAATGCCCCGACCTAAAAACGTGCCCATCTTCTCGTCATTACGACAGATAACGACCATAAACTACTACCAATCATTGTTGAGGGGCATTTGCTTCATTGAACTAATTACAATGCTTGGCCACCATCTTGGATAAGCCATTTTGGAATGAGATTTTTTTTCAAATGTAAAGGTGGGGTTGTGACCCATTATTTCCAACTATGTTCCCACGCAGAAACCAATGCTGCAATCCGTTTTTTAATTTCACTTTTCGTTCTCTTCATATTGACCCTTTTTTAAATGTTAAAACAAAAATCTGTCAATATCATGAGAACGAAAAGGGTTGTTTAAAAACGGAGTGAGGCATTGGTTTCAGCGTGGAAATACAGTTAGAAAAGATTGCGGCTAAGAATTGTAATTTTTTAAAATGAATCAAATGCCCCTCAACAATGATCGGTAGCAGTTCATGGTCGTCATTTGACGTATTTTCGAGAATATGGCACGTTTTAAGGTTGGGGCGTTTAAAATTCTCTTTAAAATATTTTGTTTAAATCACCATTATCTTGAGAACGAATATTGATTTTCAAAAACTGTTGCGGAATTATTTTTACTGTAACAAATTATTTCTAATGATTGGTGACAACCCCACCTTTACATTTGAAAAAATATATTTTAATTAAATATGGCGGATCCAAGATGGCGGAAAAAAGTATGAACTGAGTCAAAATTAATTAAAAATTAATCAACAATGATCGGTGGTGGTCCAGAGTCGATATCTCAAAAAATAAAGGAAAAAGTAGGGGGGACTCATTTAAAACTCACCCTGTGTACAGAAAATGCCCATATAGGTGTGCAGAAGTGAAAAATGGCTTCAGATTTTCGATTTAGGCCTCAAGGCTCTGCCGCACGGGACTTCCAAGTCCCATGTTATTCATTTGGAGAAGAGTTTTATTTAGTTTACGTCACATATTTTTTCCTTGACTCAATTAAATTAAATAAACAGCTGTTATAATGATTATATCTAACTACAGAATGTCATTGGTTTGTGTACTATTTAACTATATTTACTATTCTCACTTCTCAAAACGGGATGCGTAAGCTGCGCATAGGATATTCTAGTAGTTAATTAATTTCGAAACTGATATTTCTTCGTGAACTTCAAATAATGTTTTCTAGACTTCTTAACTTGTTGTTTTCTCTTGTTTTAACTATTGTCTCTGTTAAATATGTCAAGTATCCTTTGAACATTGCTATTCATTTTATCGTTTTTATTTTGTTTAGCTTTTGGTAGTAAGTTTTTCTGCAAGTCTATCGTTCATTGATTGGAAAACTGAAACTCTTTGTTTGAAAGGAAGGTATCAATTGATGGAAATGAACGTTAATTTTTTTTAGGGTGAGCTCATCCAATTTGCAGGGGTCCTTAGATATGGCCACTGGTAAGATTACGCTGTAGTCAGCTCCAATAGTGTTTCCAGTTTTAAATTGAGTTTAAGTTTTAAGTTTACATAAAAACATTCAAAGTGTTTATGAAAAATTAATGCAACTCGAAATTTTGATTGAATTGTCTTCTCCTGATATTATATGTCTATCTGAGCATTTCCTTCGAAAGACTGAGTTGGATGTATTATGTTAGCCGGGATACGGAGGGTTTTGTCAGGATACTGTCGCTCAAAACTGCTCAAGGGTGGTGTTTGTATGATTCCTAAATATAAGCATAATGTTCAACCTATTCATGTTGCTGAGTATTGTACACAGGGGACATGTGCATTAGCTGCCGCCAAAGTCTCTTTCGACGGTGCTGGTCTCGTGAGCGTTATCATATTAGCTGTCTACAGACCTCAAAAAATAATCGTTGCTGATGTTAATGTTTTTATGGATAATCTAAATGGGTGAATCTAATTGGTGTATGGAACGCATTTTTAGCCCCAACACAATGCTAATTGTAACTGTTAATTTTAATTTCGATTTTTCTGGCGATGACGACAGCTCAAAGAATCTTTTGAATATGATGCAGTAATTTGGACTTTGCCCCACAATTGTTTCATTTACAAGGGAGTTTTCTGGTTCCCAGAGTCTAATAGATAATAGTCTAAACATCGATCAATCCATATATCAGTCACATGTTTTTATTTCAGCTATATCTGATGCCCATGCACCCGTTGTAAATATCACAATAAAGAAAACAGTACTTAGTGTCCCACAGTTTAGGTATAAAAGGTTCTTTTCTAGAGATAACATCTGCATTTTTAAATGTTTGCTTAGAAATTAAACCTGGGATGATTTGTTTTTGCCTGGCAATGTTTCAAATAAATGTCAGTATTTCTTGGACGTTCTGTCTTATCATTTTATAGTTAACTTTCCAGAAAATAAAATTGTTGGCAAGAAGAAAGGATTTGCTACGAAATTAGGCTAAGACTCTTCATTGTTGAAAACTCGAGAAAGATTGTTTCAGCTTTACAAATCAACAAAGGATCTGACAAAATCGCATCCATTGAGGCAAACTTACTTGAATCTGAGGAAAGAGTACAGAGAAGCTAGTCGATCTGCAAAAGCCCAAAAGGTTATCGTCCGTCTTCTTAATTCTCAGAACTTAAACAGGGATATGTGGAATTTTGTAAAAGAGATAATTCCTAAAAAAGGTTCTATGCATTTCTGATTTAAATCAGTTTTTGATGATAAAGGTTTATTGGTTAGGGATCCAGAATCTGTCTCAGAACTGTTTAATAAATACTTCATTGAGGTTGGAGGACGCTTGGGTAATCTCAACCCCTCTTCTACTAATGATCAGGATTTTGGAAGTCGAACTGTTGGGAAAGCCATGTTCATTACCCCCACAGATGAAACAGATATAGTTTATGTAATGAAATATCTTAAAACTGGTTTGTCTGCAGGCAGAGATGGAATCTCCTCAAAGCTATTAAAGGCATGCGCAGAGGAATTGGCCTTTCCGCTTGCTCTACTGATCAACGAGTCTTTTGATTCTGACGAATTCCCGTCTTCATTAAAATTATCAATAGTGAAATTTTTACTCGAGTCTGGTTCCTGTCATGAGCCGCAAAACTATAGACCTATCTCTATTCAGTCTATTTTTCAAAGGTGTTTGAGAAAATCTTTTTGAATCGTCTATCTTCTTTTCTCGAAAATAATGAAACGTTGTTTAGTAAACCGTTTGGATTCAGAAAACACACTTCAACATTGAATGCTATGTTCGACTTAATTTCTAGCATTGTTACTTCCATAGATAACATGGAAAGAGTATTGGGCCTGTTCTTAGATTTGAGTAAAGCCTTTGATGTTGTGGACCACTTATTGCTTCTGCATAAGCTTGACTGTATGGGAGTAAGGGGAAAGGCTCTTAGTTGAATATCTTCATTCTTAACGGATCGTAGGCAGACTGAAAAAATACTTGTTACCTCGACAGATTTGGTTGTGTTCAAATCCACGAGTCATGAGATGAAAATCATATCAGGAGTCATTCAAGGTTCATTATTGGGTCCAATACTGTTTTTACTTTTCATAAATGACATTAAAAGTAGTGTTGACAAAGGAAATTTGTGTTTATTTGCAGACGATTCTGATCTCCTGTATTTCTGTCGTCTGCCAATCACTGATATATACTGTCTCTTCAGTATTTCAAATACTGCTACGAAGAAATTGGAAGTTGATATTTTCGTTCAAGGAAGCTTATTGTTACAATGGTTCATCAGTAACAAACTTAATGTAAATATAGGAAAAACCAACACTGTGGATTTCAGTCTAAGATCAAGGCTTCAGAAAGCAGATTTTTCAAATGTTCTTATGAGTGAAATGGAGCTAAACACTTGTTGTGGAACAAATTTCTTGGGTTAAGTTATCGACTCAAAACTGGATTTTTCTGGTCATATTGATAAGGTTGATACAAACTAAGTAGTTGCATTTTCTCACTGAGGAGATTGTCTGCCTATGTGAACAAATAAATCCTTATCCTTGCTTATAATGGGTGTTTTTACCCTCACATTCATATTCTTTACCAATTTGGGGATCTGAGAGTTGTAGAACGAAAAGAGTATTTAAACTCCAAAAGAAAGCCATCTGAATTATTTTTGGCCTAAAGAAGTTCGAATCATGCAGAGGTATTTTTAAAGATAACAAGATATTAACATTTCCAAGTCTACACATCTGCGAATCACTGATCTTTGTAAAAAAGAATTTCCACTTTTTCCCGGAACAAACTCTTTCACCATACAACCTTAGAAATCCGAAGTCACTTAAACTAACAAGTCACAAAACATCCTTCTTCCAAAAGCAGTGTTTATATTCCAGCATTAAACTTTATAATGACCTTCCTGTTAATGTAAAAGAAATCAATTATTGTAAGACTATACTACTTACATATATTCACGTCAAAAAAGCTCAAAAGTTCAGTGAAATTTCAATTTCAAAATTTTCAGTTCCCCGATTGACTGATAACCACGATACGACTGGATAAGCAAGATTTTCAGTCTGTCTCTTACTGCCGGTGCGTGTGTGCTATCTTTGTGACAGGCCTGTCTAGTTTTAAAGAATTATGTTTTGTCGTCCGTTTGTATTAGTGTTTTATGTGTTTTTTGACAAAACCATCCGGTTGACAACTTTGCATTAATTATAATTACCATCAGAAGCAGCTGAAGATGATATATTTATATTGAAACATGTTCTGACGCACCAGTTACCAAATTTTGAGCTGTTCTGACGTGAATATATAACAGTAGTATAGCCTTACTATAATTGTTCCTACAGCTCAGGGGCTATAAACATGGATTTTGAATATCTAAAATATATCAGTAGCACTACCAAGTTCAAGAACAGTTTAAAGGACTTTTTGATTAAACACGATTACTATAGTGTGCAGGTTTATTTAGGAAACAAGAGTTGACTTTAGTTATTATGTTAAATAACATACTTGTTTTATCTTTTTTAGTTATAAGTAGGACTTGTCAATGCATACTTTTGTTAAATGACAATAAACAGATTTGATTTGATTTGATTTTAAATGTACTACAGATTTGATATTTTAATTTTAAATTTAAATAGCAATATAACTGAGTATGCCGGTTTTCTACGATTGCTAAAAATCAATGGGCATGTAAATATCAACAAACCCCGACTATGTGAAGCCACACACCTATTTTTATCAATATATGTTCACAAACAAGCGATATATAACATTTAAAATATATATATATCAGAAAGAAGAGGTCTTTCAAGAAAAATAAACGACTTCTCACAACACTACAACATATATATTTACCCAAATATTTTGACGGAAACAGTGGAGATTATTGATCCAGTTAGTTTATGTCACGACCCAATAGCTTAGGTCACAGATACTTAGTTATTAATCTGACATCTTGGACTTAATGCTCACATATTATAAGTTAACAGGATAAACATTAAAGGTTATGGTCATAAAATGTAATTGATAGTCTTTTGTTAGATGGTAAAAACGTTCAAAAGAGTGGTAAGAGTGGTCATAACTGCATCATGCAATACGAACAGTTCAAACACTTCTATGTATATTTACACTCTGTACGCACACATAACACCTTAAATATAAACTATTATAATGTGCTTTTACAAATGTACTGCAAACAGCAGCAAACATGATGGAATATTGCTGTATATCCAAATCCTAAAATAGCGTGGGAGTTAAAACTCCAACACTCGCCTTGTTATAAATTTCGCAGACACTTACAAGTTATTTTCCTTTGATCGGTCAAATAATAAAGCGATCTGAAGTGCTTAAATTTTAATGTAATGGAAAGGTTTAGGTTAATTTATTTTCCTTTGATACAAATAATAACAAAGAGGAATAGTTATATTTTTCTGTATAAGTACATTTTACAATATCACTAAAGATTTATCGAATCACACCTACCGGAGTATTTTTATTTAAGTTTGCTTTGTATAACTTTTACTTATGAATTTATGTAATTGGGATAACACAATATCTGATATTTGTAATATATTAGGATATCAGTTTACTGAATAATTATTAAAATACCTGTAAGATTATTAAATTTTTGAGCTTAAGTTTTGAAATCAAATATATTTTCCCTTCTAAGCCAACGCCACTTGCAATGAAGACATTGACGAAAATTAAGTTTCCTTCTTCGGAGCTCAAATCTCCGCTTTCTCTCCGTAGCAACACATTCTGTTCCCTCTGGAACATCTCTCAACTTCAAAACCTACTTCTGGCACGTTAAATCATCCAGTTTTGTAATAATTGGTTATAATTTTACGAACACTGGTGAGTATCGCTCAGTTTGTGATTCATAAAGACTGTCCCAAAACCTCATCAATCACTCTCAAATTGATCGAGCTAGAAACGATATGTAATAGATTCCCAGGTAGTGAACTTGTGTATATAATACTTAAATAACTAATACAAGTTAGTTAAAACATTGTTTATTTAAAAGAAATTACGAGTATATCCAATTTGTAAACGTTAACTATTCAAAAAAAAAACATAGTCAGAATGGTAGTTACATAATCAGCTGACATTTAGTATAATATTGGTAGACAATATAATATTGTATAGATAATATTGTTAGATGATACAGTTTGAGCCACGATGCTTGGCGTCTCGGGAAGGCGAGAAACAACTCAAATTTATCGCAAATAAAAACAAACAATAAAGAAAATAACCAAAACCAATGTTTTAAAATTTAATTAATTAATTTTGCTTTCTGTTGACAAAAATATACTGTAACACTAACGGTAATAAGCCAAATATAAGCCAAAAGTCATTCCAGAGCATACGCTAACCAGGCGTCAAGCACTGTGACCCGAACTGTATTTATAAATTATCTTTGTAGTCCATGAGTTATTACTGTACTACTCTCAATATGTAATCCTGGTGGAAACTCCCAATTATCTTATATTAAAATGTAAATACAAATATTTATATTTAAAGGTCTTAATGAAAAATACGAAAACGCGAACTCAAGGACGTTTTAGCGAATTTCCCCTATAGGGGACCATGATAACTTTTTGTTTTGAGGTCCCCAGATGCCAAAAACACTATTCGTTCAAATTTATATATATGTATATATATGTGTGTGTGTGTGTGTGTGTGTGTGTGTGTGTGTGTGTGTGTGTGTGTGTGTATGTGTGTGTGTGTGTGTGTGTGTGTGTGTGTGTGTGTGTGTGTGTGTGTGTGTGTGTGTGTGTGTGTGTTTGTTTGTTTGTGTGTATGTCCGTTAACACGAAAACTTGAGAAAAAACGTCCGATTTCGATTAAATTTGGCTCAATTGTGTAAAGTGACATTCATGACTTTAAGTTCGAAAACCAGAAAATTCGGACCACGGGAAGGGGGGTTTTTGGGGGTTTTAAATTTTCCAAAAATCAGATTTTTGCACTTTTCACCCTAAAATTTGTAAAACACTCAATTTTGGTTTTGAGCATTTTATAGAGCTTAAAAAACAAATGATTTGGTTTTTTAAATTATTAACCTAGGTAAAGTGGTTGCGGAGAATATCCAAAAAACCTGCTCATAATATCTCCCATGTTAATCTTGGGAAAAAGGTTTTTGGCTTTTCCTGAGTTAATTTTAATGTAAAGTTCATATTCGCTTTAACCAATCACTTCAGCTCTACAAAACAATAATTTTTACCGATTTTTACAAATTCGCTTAGTATGCAGGTTTGCTGCGATGGGGGTATTTATCTTGCTCCCATCCTAAACGGCAGACGTTTTAAAAATGTTAAATGAGTGATAATTGAACAATAATCATAATCCCAATCTAATTAAAATCTCCAACATAATAAGCACTATAAGTTTGCATTACATTTGGCTTTAAAAATACATTTAGGTGAGTTAGTATTGCTCAATAATAATTTTGGGGTTATTCCTAATTTTTTTTAGGGAAATAACTACTTAATAATCTGTTTTAAAAGGCCTGTTGAGTAAACACAGATACGCGAACCTACGGACGATATCTTATTCCAGTTTACAGTTAAATCTCTTTGAATTATTATTGATAAAACAATATAAAAACTGCCCCGCAGACGTACTACTACTACGTTGGTATTACAATGGCTTAGTTAAAAATAACAATAAATATAACCAACATTAAAATACAAAAAATGCATAATATAAGCGTAATACATCGATATTTTATTACGAACACAAGTATCTTCATATACAAAAGTAGTGCCCGATAAACAGGGAATAATTTTTCGATGGTATGAACGGTATGCGTTGTTTTTTACAGATTAGGCCATAAAAATAAATGGCTTCTTGATGTAAGCTCGTATTTAAACAATTTTACCAGCTCCTGAATTTGTTTTTTTAAGGCTGAATTATTATGCAGTCTTACAGCAGTCTAGCTATGTATATATTAACTAGCCAAATTTTACACACCTTTACTTCCGATTATACTGGAATCCAAACAAAAACATAACAATCGGTTATAGTCCTCTCTCTTGGTTCCCAGGAAAGATTGAGCACTGAATCTAACAACTAAGTAATTATGATAGTTGGCCTATATGACCTAGCTAGCAGATTCAGTTAAACCATCTTGACCTACAAACTACAGTTATTGGGGAGGGGGATCAAACAAATTAAAAACCTATGTAATGTTGGTTAAGTTAAAGTTTCGCGATTTAAACTGCCAGTTGCATCCGATAGCACTCCGTACAGTTGTGTAAGGCCTGTCACCTACAGAATAAAAAGAAGGCGCCAAACAATCATACTCTGCTGGTAATTCCAAGGCTGTTATGCTTGCCTCCAGTAAATTAGTTTTATTAACTACTTTAGCCTTTTAAAATATCCATAAGGTTGTGTTAAGGCTTAAAAAAAAAACAGTAAATATATCATTATTTACACTTGTATTATGAATATATTAGAGTGTAACATACCAAACCACGTATATTATAGTGCGTTGAACGAGTGAAAAACCAGCCGTCCATAAGACTAGCGTTAACTTTAACATTGGGCTTTTGGACGGCCTGGTTTTTCACTCGTGCAACGCACTTTACATCTATTTTAAGGGGGCGTGTTGTTGCCGTATGTATTAGATAATGTAATGTTTATTTTTTTTAATTGGCCTTTATTTATTTTGACTGCCTTAAATATGCATTACTGAACTACTTTTCTGTAGTATAATCAAGTTAAAACTGATTTTAGTTATTTGAACTTTCTGTTGCTAAGATGGTGCCACCAGTATGTTAATAAATAAATAAGTGAAAATCACCGATAAAATTATCTTTTTAATGGTTTTAAATTGTTTGCTTTTTTCACATTTATCCGTGAAGGATATTCAAATGATGGCTAAATAGTGTTTATGAAGTATTACGGAATATATAGCGAACAAAAAACACCCCGAAAAATAATACATCAAGACAGAAGGAACGAAGTTTACAGAAAATTCGCTCTTGGATTTGGGGTCTAGCCGAATGTGTAATTCCTTCTCAGAAGGTCCATCATGTCCGCTTTAGCGCGAACTTGGCTACTCAAAAACCCACAAATTACATATTCGCTTTTAAAGCTCAAGAATAACTAACACATTGATTGATATAAAGCGAAAATTTGTTTTAGCCGTGGCAGTACTCAAAAGTAGTTTTATCCTCTAAATATCAGGGTTACAGGCGTATTACATTTTCTCGAAGACTACATACAATTATCACTTTTATAAAAAAGCACTTTTTTTAAGCAATAATATATGCTACATATGCCATTAATGATTTTTGTGATCAACTTCCAGTACAAATTTACTTCTAGAAAAGTATGCTTCTGTTTCGATGTATTATGTGTTTGAGTCTTGGTTTACATCATTGTCTGCAAATATAAAACATTTATCCACCTTGATAATTTATCCTCTCTTACTGATAATGAAAATATAATTTTAGATCTTGAAATATGCAATTAATAAATAAACACTGGAATTAATGATCAAAATTTAAACTCATATTTGAAATTGTTTTATATTTCCAAGGATTTTTCAAGAAATAATGCAGAAATAATACATCCAATTATTTTTACTTACCTGAGCGTCTGCTTTCCGATATAGTTGTATAACTGTTTTCTAAGCTTCTAGAACCTCGTCTAGTCCCACCTTATAATTTTCTTAAAACTACACACAAGTATAGAGATTTGGGGTTTTGTATTTAGAATAAATTAATACAAATTTAGTATTCAAACAAAACACATTTATTTTTGTATAGAGCTATCAACGAATAATAGACAATATGAGAAACTAAAGGAACCCAAATATCATTGTTAACAATGAAAATAACAGAGCCATTTGGCTTGTTGTCGTATATTATAGCAGAGTGTTATAATATAACATTTTTAATACACGTAAGGAATAAGTAACTAAGTACCTTTTCTTAATTTATAACATCACGTTAGACGAAACAAGGCTTAAACATTTTACAAATTCTAAATTACTATACAATCATACACCATAAAAATATTGTGCGTATAAAAGAATATCCTTACTGAACTATTTTCTTTCTTACAAAAACATCGATATTTATAAACTGAACACATACAAAAGTAACTATAACGTTAACGCTATATAACACATAATAAATTGATATCTCCATTTCTATAATTCCGTGATATAGTATTTTAATTTTAAAATATTGTTTGAAACACACTAGCAAGAGTCACTCGTGGAATTAGCCAGAACACAATAAACGAAAAATCACAGCATTATAACATGGAATGCAACTCTGGACCTTTATTATTTTAAGATTGATTGAGAGTATCAATTAGCTTACAGTAGCCATATGTGTTACTTTATTGTGTAATAATACTGATAAATCATTAAAATTTTAAAAAAACTTTGTAATATAATCAGAGTTTAAAATGCAATAACACACTACAAACTCAACATATTTGTATTATAAACTGTTTTAAATACGTCGATAATAATTTTAATATACTTTTAGGTTTGGCTTTTTTACTTATTTTCTTAAATTACGTTTTAAACATTATTCATATGTTTGTTAATATTAAATACCTTTTACATCAAAGTTTACTGGGCTTACATTACTTACTATAAGATAAGCATCGGTTTAAGTGATTTTAATTGACTAAACCGACATAAAGCGTGATGATTCGTTCAAAAATAACAATGTAGGATCATCAATAGATCACCATCCAGAACTCAACAGTTATTTACATACAATAACAATCCTCAACTACTCAAGGATGGACCGATTTTGGATATTCGTATTCGCAACAACACCAAGACGAGTTAGTCACAATAACACAACAATAGAATTCGCTGCAAGCTTATTTACATGTTACTAAAGCAGGTCGATTTCTTCCTTGTCGGATTGCTCTGGTTGACGCTTGTACCCGAATGAATCCAATTCTGGAATATAAATGTCAATATTCAGATAAATAAATTTGATTAATCATATAGCTTAGTAGTTTCAAAAGTATACTACTGTACCTTTATTCAAGAAAGGCATAGATCATCGATAAGAAAGTTTTAAGTTTTATAAGTTAAACTTTTTTGGATAAGATAACATAATCATCTACTCGCGCAACTTTGCGTGGCACTCTTGTAATGCAACAAATACTGTAAACACATGATTAAAGTTATAATATAGAATATATTTTGTATTAGATTTTATATTTCCATTTTAAAAATCGGCTGGGAAATATTATTCATAGGATAATTAATAGTAACTAATCGCTTGAGGGGCTAACCTGCTGTCTAAGATCATGTTAGTCTAAATAGGCGAAGTGAAAATTGGAGTTAGTTCTAGATTTTTCTCTCCGTATTTACCTAAGTGAGAAGTACATTTCTCGGTTTAGAAATCGCTGTGGAATTTAAAATATTTAATACACAAGCATGTTTTTAAGGTGAGATGTAAAAACTGCACCGATTGTTATGATTGATGTATAATTTTAAAAAGTAACATTTTATTGCCATCGTTATCCATTAGATACTCATTGACGCCTTAGTAATATTTGTCGTCTAACTATAGTTATAATAGAATTAAAAATCTAAAAATCAATACTTTAAAACATTTGTTTGGTCACTCAAGTTAAATGTTTAGCAAGTTTACTGGTATAATTTGCTAAAAAAAATACAAATTATTTTACCTCTACAATTTTTATGACGGATTAAAATTCAGGAGTGAATAAAATTATATTTATTAATGTATTTAAGTAGGAAGCACAAACAACTGAAACATATATATTTAATCTTCACCGATTGTGATCCTAATCGGCGAACTGTAGTAATTTATTTGTGCAGAGCAGAGCATGAGCGAGGCGGTCGGTGGGAGAGCCACAGTAATAATGACAGTAAAGTTGAGAAGGTGCTCGAGTAAAGTAGAGGGGGAACCTCGGCGCGAGGGTCTCATGATGGGGTTGCTCGGACAAATATTACTCAGCTTTGTAAAACAGAAAAAAAAGTGAATAAACAACACGTGAAACTGTTTAAAGTTGCATCATGGTTAGATGATTTTTCTGATGAGAATTTCAAACCAAAAAGTATTTAATTTCGATCTATGTTTAATTTTGGTATTACTTAAGAGCTATTGTGTTGGGGGTGACACCTTCTATCTCAGAGAAAGAGTGTTAGCCTCACAGGTCAGACCAGCTTTTTCATTCCACAAAGCTTTTTTATCCCTCCATCTGCTATGGAATGTCCCTTAAATTATCCCTCAATTATACGTTTGAGTTTCTAGCATTTACAGATTTAACATTGTCTATGGCTATGGCTATATTTTGTAGGACAGTTCATAATGAAAAGAGTACAAAAATAATCTGCTCCATGGAGTAAATAAACGGATTAGTAGCTTGATACCTATGTTGCTTTTCCTTGTTTCCCGCTAAACATCTCTCCGCAAGCGATTCACAAAGTCCGTCCAGCTTATGGATGAACGGTCCCACTTCACAAGCAGTTGACCGATCTTTGTTACAACATTGTCCATCCGTCCATTGGACAACGTATTGAAGTGGCCGTGTCAAAGCCATGCCACGCTTGTGTACCAGATCACTAAAATAACATTTCTGGAAAATAAGTATTTAATCATTTTAATAAATTGTTCTGTAGCACGGTAGAGAGGCAAAGTTTGTTGTGAGAGCGCGCGGGTGAAGTACCAACTTTCTCCAACTTCTGAAGCGCTGTTTCCACCAACTTCGATCAATTTTCCTTGTTCAACCTATTGAATAATTCTATTCTGCAGACATTCCCTAAATTAATACGGATTAATTTTCAGCTCAATATGTGTCCAAATAGCAAAATCACGTTTTTTTACTTGCTATATGATTTAATTTGTGTCTGAATGTAGTATTGAAATTCTTACAAAACAAACTAAATGTTACAATACTCTCATGAAATACACTCTTTAGTTGATATAATTATAATCTTTGTAAAAACGACAAGATGTCCTCATTGTAATTATCATTCAAGCGTCATTGGTCTTATAAAGTCGTATATTGTTGTGCGAATTAAAAAAAAACCTTCGTATTTTGTATCTACTTTAGGTAAGCGAAGGCCCTTATAGGCTGGGAGAGATGAACGGTGAGTTCGACCGGTGAGTTTTTAACGTTTCCATTATGCTAGAAAAATACCCAAAACTTTGTTCACTTTATTATTATAAACTGTAGTTTAAACATTAAGAGACGGCTCCAGCCCACTCTCACTCCTGCTTAAAGTCAAGCTAATCCTAGTGAACCCCTCATATTGACACCCTTCAATTACAGTGACGTATTATAGTGATCAGGGACATGACTGTGTTTCAATCAGGTTTCAGCGTGTTTTGTATTATAGCACAACGTTCAGTTTAGTTCTGCTTTGAGCCGCACTGGCTGTGTTGGCTGTGTTTCACCTTATTCCTAGTTACTTTCCTTGATGAGTTTAAAAGATCATCTTTAATTTAATAGCCTCCATTTTTTAATTCATCACTTTAAAGGTCCTAAATACATTTCCGATATTTTTTATATTTATATCTGATATTAGTAATCGTGTTAATTGCAGGGGCCAGAGCTCCAACTAGTCATATTATATATATATATATATTCCTAATTTCCGAACTACAGACTTTAATAAATCCTTCGTTTCTTCCGCTTCTAGACTTTTGAATTAAATTCCTGACAGTATGAAGATGATGGTGCTCAGGAACTAAACCCCTTTATTATCTATTTGAGTAGATTTGTAAATGATTATCTAGTCCTATATGTTATTTAATAAATTATTTCGGACGTTTGTCATCACTAAATGAGGAAAACAAGTTTCACGAAGTTTCGGGAAATTAAATCTGATCCTGTCTTCAAGTGAAAAGAAGTGGCAGTGCCTGGTTTAGATTTGAAGAAATTATTTTGATTTTTACTATTACAGTTTTCTGTTTTTTTTTTGTTTTTTCCGTAAAGCTTGGTTTGTGCTACTAATTTTGTTGTTTTCTGGGTGATGGGATCAAATTACAGATCCCGAAACGTAGACAAATTTGGTTTTCTCATTTAGTGATGGCAAATGACAAATATTTTTTTCAATAGCATTCACTCACCATCACCTTCAGTAAGCTTGAAAGGGTTATCCCTACGCGCTGCACTAGGAGGTACTCCCACCCCTCTACCCACCCCTACACCTACCTCTCTACCCAAACTTGTACCCTAGCCCTCTACCCACCCACGAACTCCTCCTCCAGGTCCAGTAGCTGTTGCCTCCAGCGGGTGTTGTCGAACTCGCTCTGAAGACCGCCGTACTCCGCGGGGAGAATGGACTGGTCCACGTAGGAGTGGAGGGAGGTCAGGTCTTTGCCGTGGAGGTATATCTGGAACACAAAACACCGTAAATGCGTCTGAAGAAACCACGAGAAGATGCTGGAGAAAAATATAATATTTTGAATAGTTTGAAACTGAGTGAAGTAAATGTCACTGTATTTATTATTACTGTAATACAATAAGTCCTAACTGTAAGATATTGATCTTGTAAAATCAAAAGTTAAAGGGTTGAAAAATAAGTCTGCATTTCAACACCTGAAATCTAGAATATCAAATGATAAATGTTTAAACAATTCTTTAGTAGGTTATGACAGGTATGGTGAACCTTCAACTATTGCTTTAAAACGTTATTTTCAATGGATTTAATACTCACAATATAAAAGAAAAATTAAACAATTATTTTATGAATTATTCAAATTACAAATTGCTGTCATTACAGTGGATAGCTATTGTATACTTTCTGTGTTTAAACCTATAGTAAAAGGAAGGTAGATGAACGAAGAAAATTACCCCGTCATAACAAAATATTAAAAAGGAAATTAAATCAATTCAGCTACGTTGTTAAATGTGAATCCAAATGAAGATACATTCGCACTTTTACAGAAGAGTCTTGACTAATTCGCCTTTTTTGAGAAAACGGAAGGTAAAGCAGAAATAAATACGTTTGCATGGAAATGCAAATGAGGTTAGCAGATATGTTATGGGGAAAATATCTGTTTTAATAGCAAAACTACTTAACCTAATTAGTTTTTAATGTCGCGCAAAGATTAAAACCATCGATTTATAATTTTCTACCGCCGCGCCGCGCCGCTCGGCAAATCTAACAAATCTAACACCCATTAGTCAGAAACATACATTTATTTATATTATTTTAATTAAAAATATTACTTAGAGGTTTGTGTTTGGCAATAATATGCGTTTTAAAACAGCTGCTCAACCACATGATGCAAATGTCATAAAGCTAAATACAGGTAAATCTTTGAGAATATATTTAACATATAGTTTTTATTATATTGAATTACTATGATGCCTGACAGCACTCAAAACTAACTAAAGTCGTTTCCGATGAACTAAAATGACTTAATAATCATGGAAAAAAGTACTTTATATCTTACAAAACACTAATCATAACTCACACAGTTGATATAACCTATCCCATACATACTTACCCTTTGTCTTATCTTTTCTTTAAGAAAAGGTTTGAGAACAGCAAAAACAGCGTCAAAGTAGAACGGCTGGTTTACTACATGAAAGCCCTTGAAGCGAAGTGGGAAGGTCTCCTGTGGAAATATTTTCCAGGTGTTAACTTTTAAAATTACAAGTCTATTATTCTATTTACATAAACCTGCTAATAGACAACATATGTATTTTACATATTTTTTACTATGTATTATAGTATTTGTCGATTGTTAAAGACCAGTTATTTTGGTCTCCTCGAATATGTTAACTGAAGGATTCCTTATTAAGATATTTAAAAGAAACTCAAAATGGATTAGTAACAACTACAGTTTAAAATACCTGTTTTAAAGTAATTCTTCGTTAATTATCTCTGTTTAATGCAATAAAAAACCTTAAAGAGTAAAGCGAAGCAATTAGATCAATGTTTAAACGAGACTGAGAATGAAGAACAACGAAACTTGAGTAATTACTGAGATAGACTGAGAGATGATTCATTTGTCCGGACCCCTGGGGACCCAATCCCGCACTAGTAGCTTATTGCTCGTCTTCCCGAGGGATTTTTCCATTTCATTGCAACCATCAATTGACAAGGCTTACCTCACTAATAACCACAGGATTTTTATGATTATAACGTAAATTATATTGACTCGCCCTGAGTGATTTCTCGTGGATTACTTCATTGGAGTATTTGGTAGTAACTATCTATATGTAGTTTCGTAAGGCAAGTTGATAGCGTCAAAATGACAAGCGTTACACTTCACTTACATCCTTTGGTGGCTCATTTCAACTTGAGGGCCAAGGAATGTGGGAAAAATATCAGAAATGTCAAAAATTACAGGGCTACGCCCCCCGGACATCAAAGATCCACTGATTTTCTTCCGGAAATATCACTACAGTTATGATTATTTATAATGGAATTTAATCTTCTGCTTTGTTTATGTGTTCGTACTCCTCTAAAGATTGATTTTCCCTAGCATACAAACAGTAAAATAAAACAAAATTTTAGAGGCTACAGCCCCTACAAGCCACTACTTTTATATTGCAGTTTGTATTAAGATCAATATACTGTAGTTCTTCCCTCAAGTCTGGGAAGTTCAGGAGACGCGAAGGAAGATTTCTATCTAATGCCATATATATATTTCCTTTCCAAAGATTTTTGTAGTACAATTGTATAATTTAATAATAATAATTGGTATCATAATTAATTTAAAATACCTTCAAAACAATCTATTATAATTATTAATGATTGTTCTACAACAAATAGTTGCAGAGATAATTGTTTTGAGTTTGAGATAAATAAAATATTTTGTAAAATTCAATATTTTCTTCTGAGGTAATCATGTTCAACTACTCAACAATGCTACAGTTGATATGTTTGGTATGGTTTCGCTCTTTTGGTTTTATTGTTTAATTAGGTTCGGTTTAAGTAATAGCTTTCTTAAAATGTTACTAAATAATTATTGTAGAAAAAACATAATTCATACTGTAAAATATGTCTCTTACATTTTTTTTGTTTTATAAAAGATTAAACCAAGTTATGAAGAGTTATATAAAAATAATACTGCCCACATATTTTAATATATATATGTCAATATTAAGCTACTGAAATGGGAGTATAGAAATAATATGTTGTACAAATATTTTAGCTTACAAAGTTTGTATTTATATTTTTCTCAGCATAATTCAATTATTTATAAAATAAATAACTAGTTGTAAGATTTTTCAGTTGTAAATGAACCATTGGCATTAAAATGGAGTGTTTTAAATAAGGCGGCCTGACCTTTTTTTGTGGGATTTAATAATAAAGCTACGTTACTCTCAAAGGAGAAGGTTTGAACTGGACCTAGCTGTCATTTTTCATTGGGTTATTAACTAATTATGCTTTCTAAGAACAGGTCGACTTTAGATAGTAACAAGACCAGGGTTTGGACCGTTCCCTATTAAAACGTTAAAAAATGCCATTGGCGTGGATATACAAAAATACCCCCGTAGCAGCAAACCTGCATACTCAACGAATTTCCAATGCAAAAATATGTATCTTAATACCACATAAAGCCACATACCAAGTTTCATCAATATACATTCATAAATAAATAATTTACGACATTTTAATTATTCTCCATAAGAATAACATGGCGGCTGGGTATGCGGGTTTGCTGAAACAAGGAACACAAAAAATGTATTTTTATACAAATATCAGTATAACTCAACTAGATGAAGCCTCATACCAAGTTTTATTAATTTATGTTCATAATTAACGGATGTAACATTTCACTTATTCTCCATAAAAATAACATGTGAGCTGAGTACGCAGGTTTGCTGCTACGGGAACTATCGGCAATAAAATAGTACTTGTGAAAATATCAATAGACTACAATGATATGAAGCAATGTACCAAGTATCTTCAGGATAAGTTGATAAATAAGCAAGATATACAATTTTTCTTATTCTCCATAAGAACAACATTGGACAACGTACTGTGTTTAGCACTTTCAATATCTCTGCATCCAATTGACGTAGAGCAATGCCCAAAACACAAATTTTTTTGAGCTGAATTCAATCGTGAAATGTAAAATTTGATTTACTAAAATTTCATATGTAAAAACTAAAAAAAAAATCATTTTTGGGTTACAAACCCCCCCCAAAAAAATACCCCTTTGGATGAAGCGTTTTGGTTTGTTTTCGAACTTAAAATCATAAATTTTGCGTTACATGTATGTACCAAATTTCATCAAAATCGAATCATTTTTACGAAGGTTATCGCACCCACGGATACACACACAAACACACACACACACACACACACACACACACACACACACACACACACACACACACACACACACACATATATATATATATATATATATATATCAAAACATTAAATTCACAGATTAGGGCTACTGATAAATATAATAAACAAAAAGTAAATAAACTTGAGTACCCTGGTAAAATCATTTTAATTACACTTACACGTGTTTCAGCTCTTAGGCCATGTTCACAGTGTTAGTTATAATACCTAACCTTTAAAACTAATCCTTATCATCAAGAATAAAGATTTTCACATGTGACTATAAATCATATGATGAATTTTTATCAGTGCAGGTTGTTAGGAGCACTTCTAATGTGTATTATTTGGTCGAAAATTGGGTTTTTTGTCTGGACTTGCATCGAGTTTAAAATGTTATTTTTGTCAATTTGATAATTTTGATATATATAAAACTCTTCTTTGATATCCATTTTGTACCCTTTATTTTGGATGTCAAGAACTGTCATATTTTCCTCAATATTTTTGTAATTATGATCAGTTGTTAGTATATGGTCAGCAAATGCCGACTTTTGACTTGTCCTATTGTTTGATTTTATCGCCTAGATATGCTCATTGTATCTTTTCTTAAAGTTTCTGCCTGTCTGGCCTATGTAATATTTATTGCAGTCGCTGCAGTTAATTCTATAAATTCCTGAACTTTCATAAATATTGGATTTTTCTTTCTTATCACTGGAAAACTTGTTTATGAGTTGAAATGAGTTACTCCTTGTTCTGAAGCTTATTTTATAATTTGATTTCTCAAACGTCTTTCTGATGGCTTTATTAAGTGTTGTACTATAAGGAACACACATATACTCACTTTTTGGTTCTAAAATATTTTCTTTTTTAGCTTTTTCTCTGCTTGATCTTATCATTTTGTCAATCAATTTTGTGTTATAACCATTTGCAGTGGCAATGGACTTTATAGTTCTTACTTCTTTATTGTAGTTTTCTTCATTCATCGGTATTTTTAATAATCTGTTGATTAATGAATGGAAGGATGCCATTTTTTGTTGCCACTGCAAATGGTTATAACACAAAATTGATTGACAAAATGATAAGATCAAACAGAGAAAAAGCTAAAAAAGAAAATATTTTAGAACCAAAAAGTGAGTATATGTGTGTTCCTTATAGTACAGCACTTAATAAAGCCATCAGAAAGACGTTTGAGAAATCAAATTATAAAATAAGCTTCAGAACAAGGAATAACTCATTTCAACTCATAAACAAGTTTTCCAGTGATAAGAAAGAAAAATCCAATATTTATGAAAGTTCAGGAATTTATAGAATTAACTGCAGCGACTGCAATAAATATTACATAGGCCAGACAGGCAGAAACTTTAAGAAAAGATACGATGAGCATATCCAGGCGATAAAATCAAACAATAGGACAAGTCAAAAGTCGGCATTTGCTGACCATATACTAACAACTGATCATAATTACAAAAATATTGAGGAAAATATGACAGTTCTTGACATCCAAAATAAAGGGTACAAAATGGATATCAAAGAAGAGTTTTATATATATCAAAATTATCAAATTGACAAAAATAACATTTTAAACTCGATGCAAGTCCAGACAAAAAACCCAATTTTCGACCAAATAATACACATTAGAAGTGCTCCTAACAACCTGCACTGATAAAAATTCATCATATGATTTATAGTCACATGTGAAAATCTTTATTCTTTTTGATAAGGATTAGTTTTAAAGGTTAGGTATTATAACTAACACTGTGAACATGGCCTAAGAGCTGAAACACGTGTAAGTGTAATTAAAATGATTTTACCAGGGTACTCAAGTTTATTTACTTTTTGTTTATTATATATATACAGGGTGAGTCAGACCACCTGTCCAGCATGTATAACGGGAGAACGGTTTGGTCCAATGTCCTTAAACAAAATTCTTTCACACTAAAACGCATACGGGCTATCTACTAAAAATATTTTCATCAAAACTTATGTACAGAATGTTCCAAAACTGAACGGGTTCGAATCTCAAAATCTTCTTATATAAACATAGGGAATATTATACATCATTTTAAAGTTCTCGTTAAAATAAATATTTCAGCGAAAACAGAATTCACTTATCTTTATTCGTTTCAAAATGGCGGGAATTTTTGTGTAAAATATTGACATTTACGGAATATCCTGTACTTTCTAAACCATTACTCGTATCTTTTATCCGACTTAAATTTCTTACTCGTGATAAACTTAGCTTTACTCTGGTATGCTACATGACAGGTTTTTTTGAGAAAATCTATATTTCAAAAATTATTTATTTTGAAAGACCTAAATGCCCAAAATTCAAAAAAGTCAAATGCTAGCGTATGTCAAAAATCATACCATTGAGAAGGTCTTGTAAATCCTAGCAACCTTATAATTTACACCAACCTTGTATCTCTTTTAGTTTTTCTGCAATCAGCAAAAAACATTATTTCCCCATATGAAATGCATGTTAATTTGCTTAACACTTGCATGTATTCTGTGTCCACATTCGTTTTATGTCTTATGTACAATTAACATGAATTTCATATGGAAAAATAATGTTTTTTGCTGATTGCAGAAAAATGAAAAGAGATACAAGGTTTGTTTTAATTTTAAAGTTGTTGATTTACAAGACCTTTCAAATGGTACGCTTTTTGACATGCACTACCATTTGACTTTTTTGAATTTTGGGCATTTAAATATTTTCAAAATAAATAATTCTTTGAAATATAGATTTTCTCAAAAAAAAGCCTGTCATGTAGCATACCACAGTAAAGCTGACTTTATCACGAGTAAGGAATTTAAGTCGGATAAAAGATATGAGTAGTGGTTTAGAAAATACAGGGTATTCCGTAAATGACAATATTTTACTCAAAAATGGCCACCATTTTGAAACGAATAAAGTTAAGTTAATTCTGATTCGCTGAAATGTTTATTTTAACGAGACCTTTAACATGATGTATAATATTCCCTATGTTTACATAAGAAAATTTTGAGATTCGAACCCGTGGCCTTCAGTTTTGAAACATCCTGTACATAGATTTATGAAAATATTTTTAATAGATAGCCCATATGCGTTTTAGTGGTAAAGAATTTTGTTTGACGACTTTAGACCAAACCGTTCTCCCGTTATACATGTTGGACGGGTGGTCTGACTCACTCTGTATATATGTACAGTTTCGAACAAAAGGTGTTTTTGGCCTCTGGAGACCTCAAAACAAAAAGTTATCATGGTCCCGGGCCTAGGTCTTACCATGCTGACAACGGTAATAGCTTCTTCCCTATAGGGGAAATTCCCTAAAAGGTCATTTTGAAACGTCAGTAAATTTGAAGACTTTACAAACTAACCCAAAACCTTGTATACTTTTATTCGAATATTAAACTATATGTTTAACCTGTAAACCTCTTGATATAATTAATACCCAGTTTAATAACGTGAATAACCGATCCAATGCGATTTAGCAGGGAACGGTAGGAGCGATACAATACACAGAGCCGCAGAACACTGTGGCGAGATGAATTAATCGGATCGTGATTTAGGTCACCAGATGGGGCTCTCTTCATCAGCGGGAATTGTTCTCTTTGTGACTTCATTCAGGTAATAAATAGCTTGGTTTGAATTTGTAATCCCCTTTAAAATTATGTAACTATTTTTTTTAAATATACGTCATCGTATATTATTGGCAACTACTTTCACATTTAAATACTCGTTCAACTGTGAAAGTGTGAAGTATGAAAGATAAATAATTGTTGAGATAATAATAATAATAATTGTTAAATAAAAATAATAATTGAAAATAATAATTGAATTGATAAATTGATAAATAATTTAAAGATAATAATTGATTTTTGCCTGGTAAACAGTTTCAAATCAGTTTTATATCATATTTTAAAGTCAGGTTTTCTATTTTATAACCAATTTATGATATAACATTTTGTCATATTTTGCAACAAAGTAAAGTTATCATTGACAATTTAAAGCAAATAGGTTTTAAACTAATTTAATTAATAAAATTGTGAAAGTATCATAAAAAGTCCTCATCATAAAAATATTATTTTCAAATTAGTTCTTAAACTCTCATCACCAAACGTATTAGCTAGTTTTAGCTTTATTACTCAGCTATTCATCATACAAAAAGAAAAATTATATTCTCAGGGTCTTTAGTTCCTTACATCAATAATCTAGTTGTATATTGCTTAATCATAATGAAGAAAAATAAATTTACTTACTATAAAAAAAGGAATAAATTAGATGTATAATCTTTCAGTTTAAAATACCATAAACAGGTCCAAAATATTATTAATAAACGTATTTTTATTTTTAAAGTAGTAATTTTTTACAAGACTTGAGTAATTACAATTACTTAACAAGTTATTTAAAGTAATTAAAGATGATTACACATTAATTAAATAAACACTGCAACCTTAAGAGAACATAGCTTTCACCCATTTTTAGCGAATTTCCCCTATAGGGAAGAATTTAGCGAATTTCCCCTATAGGGAAGAAGCTATTACCGTAGTCGGCATGGTAAGACCTAGGCCCGGGACCATGATAACTTTTCGTTTTGAGGTCCCCAGACCCCAAAAACACCATTCGTTCGAAACTGTATATATATATATATATATATATATATATATATATATATATATATATAGTATATATATATATATATGTGTCCGTGGGTGCGATAACTCTCGTAAAAAAAGTCCGATTTTGATGAAATTTGGTACAAACGTGTAAAGCAGCATTTATGACTTTAAGTTCGAAAACCAGACGGATCGATCTATCCGAAGGGGTATTTTGGGGGGGTTTTGTACCCCAAAAATGGGTTTTTTGTGTTTTTTACATACAATTTTTGAAAAAGTGAAATTTTATTTTTTTTTATTGGAATTAGCTTAAAAAGACGCACAATTTGATGTTTTAATCATTGCTCTACGTCAATTGGTTACTGAGATATTGAAAGTGATAAACACAGTACGTTGTCCAATGTTATTCTTATGGAGGATAACAAAAATTGTATATCTCGCTTATTTATCAACTTATCCTGACGAAACTTGGTATATTGATTCATTTCATTGTGGTCTATTGTTATTTGCACAAAAACCCATTTTTTTGCCCGATAGTTCCCGTAGCAGCAAACCTGCATACTCAGCCCCATGTTATTCTTATGGAGAATAATTAACGTGTTATCTCCTTTAATTATGATCATAAATTAATAGAACTTGGTATGGGGCTTTACCTAGTTGAGTTACATTAATATTTGTATAAAAGCCCATTTTTAGTGTTCCTTATTTCAGCAAACCTGCATACTCAGCCGCAATGTTATTCTTATGGAGAATAATTAAAATGTAATAAATCGTTTATTTATGAATTATATTGATGAAACTTTGTATGTGGCTTTATGTGGTATTAAGATAAATTAATATGCATTGGAAATTTGCTGAGTATGCAGTTTTGCTGCTACGGGGGTATTTATTTAGTACATTACATTTCATGGTAGATAATATAGCATTATTATGGACCCATAAAATAACAATTTGTCTTCCCTGATAAAAAGTATTCATCGGACCTTCTCTTCGAGTACAGAACTTTTCCATTAGATTTTAGGAATTTCCGTCATGATTAATAATTTTAATAATTTTTACATAACTTACTATTGCTTTATTGCAAACTTATGATTACTTTTTCGATACCTTAGAGAATAATGAGTGTGCATTTAAAAAAATATAACACTCAAAATTATTACATTTAATTAATAAATTGTTTAATTTCTGATACCAGACATGGATAAAATAAGAATAGTCCTTGAACTGGAGCAAACCTCAGCTGAAGTTATTTGTGAATGTTCCTTTTTCTCCACGGTTAGAGGGCCAGCAAGAACATCTCTTTTTCTCCATGGGTAAACTAGGTAGAAAAACGGAGCCTCTAAAACTTTACTCTTTCTTCACGAGAAGAGAGGCTACACTCCCCCTCCCCCAAACGCTCTCCTTCGCCAGAGGCGTGGACATGTGGGCACCGCTATCCACCCCCGCCACTTGCGTAACTTAGTAAATGTATTATTTGAAATGCAAATATTTAATATTAATGAATCTCCCTTAAATTATTTAAAATTAAAGATGGAAAATGCAAATATGCTAGATAGTGCTATACTGGTCAGCTACTGATATTTTCTAGGGTATTTTTCGATTTTTACTTGTTTTGAAAATATGTTGTTGCACCTAGTTGTTCTGAAATGTAAGTAGGTAAATGTTGAGTAGTTGGACGTTCGGTTGGGTGAAAAATAAGGAAGGGAAAATATTCCCAACTAACTATGAATAAGCCAATACTATATGAACCTGCCAATGCCAATGGGTTCGGCCGCTGGAGGGGAGAATATGTGGGAGGGAAGTGTATCCCTTTCTTCTCGTGGAGAAGGAGTAACGTTTTACGAGCTCCGTTTTCTACCTTGTTTACCCATGGAGAAAAGGTGATGTTTTGAAATGACCCTCTAACCGTGGAGAAAAAGATATACAGCCGTTATTTCATTCCGAATGGTCCTAACCTGAATAACTTCTACGGTGCGGCGGGCGTAGTACGGCGACAGAAACTTTGCGTGTTGCTGCAGACCGAAGCCCGTCATGTCCACGATGACGGTTATCCCGGCCACCTGGGTCTCTGGCTCCCTGACCACGTACTCCAGAGCCAACACGTTCGTGCTGAACACGTCCTCCACCGTGATGAGGGACGTGTCGCACTTGTCTGCAACCGGGGGAGTGAGCATACAGATAAGACCGGGTGGGGATGATAGGCGACTGGGAGAGGTGGTGAAGAGAGGTGTATAATAGGGGAGATATATAGGGGATACATAAAGGGGTGTAAACAAATGAGGATATGAGAAATAGAGTGGGGAAGAGGAGGGTGTAAGACGGGGTACAGAAGAGAAGGTTGTAAGTGGGGATGGTAGACAGGTGAGAGAGGTTGGTGAAGAGAGGTGCACGTATAATAGGGGGTGTAACATTTGGGGGTATAAGAAATAGTGAGGAAGAAGGGGGTTGTAATAAAAGAGGGTTTTAAGGCGGGGTGGCAAAGAGGAGGTTATAATGAGGGGTGGTGATGTTAGGCAGGTGAGAGAGGTTGGTGAAGAGAGGTGTATAATAGGGGAGATAAATAGGGGGTGTCTGAGAGGGTGTAAAATATAAGGGATTAAGATGGGGTCGGTAAGAGGAGGTTATAAGAGAAGGTGTGGGAGGGAGTTATAAGAAAGGGTAAGGAGGATGGTCGTATTTGAGGGGATAGTGATGAGGGTTATGTAATATGGGGTGAGAAATATGGGATATATGAGGATGAGTGAAATATGGAGGGATGTGACATTGTGGGGAGGGAGGAGGTTGTAAAATAATGTATGGGAGGGAGTTATAAGAAAGTCTTATGAGGATGGTCGTATTTTAGGGGATGGTCATGAGGGTTATGTAAAATGGGGTGAGAAATAGGGGATATATGAGGATGAGTAAAATATGGGGGTATGTGAAATTGTGGGGAGGGAGGAGGTTGTAAGAGAATGTATGGAGGGAGTTATAAGAAAGTGTAACGAGGATGGTATTTGAGGGGATGGTGACGAGGGTTATGTAATATGGGGTGAGAAATAGGGGATATATGAGGAAAAGTAAAATGTGGGAGTTGCAGGATAACGCGGTAGAGGGGTCATAAGAGGGGTGAAAAGAATGGAGTATAAGATAGGCGGGATATGAGAGGGGTGGGTGAGAAGGAGGGGTAGTTACGATAGGCATGTAATATTTAATTACCAGTGATTATAAAATGATTAAGGTAGGTAAACAAGCAGCTTTATATTATGAATACTCTTCATTTGTGTTTTGAGTAGATACTTGGCAATACTGTATTCCTAATTATAATGGTTTTTGATATTTATTGTTACAAAATTAGAAGTTTGTATACCAATTTGTAAAAACTATACGTTTCATGGGTAACTAAACTAAATAGTTTCATGGGTAAAAAGGACTGTAGTTTATCCCTGCATATTTTGAACAGTTTATTTGTACATTTAACTCATACAATAATTAATGTATGTAGTTTGAAAAAATACTTTGTTTTCTTCTGATTTTATCACATAGGTAGTATTATATTGGGGATATCTGATGGATGATACTTTTTCTTTAGAGGATAAAGGAGTTTTAACTAAACAAATTGTATTTTGTAATATTTGAATACTCTAAAATAATTTACTATACTATTTAAACGTAAACAGCTAGAGTAAAGTGAATTACTACATTTTAAATTATAATATCAAGTTGTCTTAAGTTTATAATCGTATCCTTAACATTCAACGTATTTTTGGTTTCATATTTGGGGAAAACGTGAGATAAGAGAATGGTTTTATAGCAAATCTACTACACTCATAATGTTTCCACTTATACTGTTGATTTGGCACAGTACTGAACCAATTTACTGTCAAACTCGTACTAGTATTCACAGTACTATAAACTATAAGGAACTCGTATCAGATTTGTATCCCTAAGACAGAAAGTTAACAAGACCCACTTGAACCTCTTTAAAAATCACGAGTTTATATTTATTTGTTAACAATAATAAACAGTTGTGGAATTGAGAGAGTTGGGAAAATTATACGTTTTGAAGGAATGACATATTTTTTTTAACGTGTAAGCGATATATTGCATTGTTTTCAAGGTTTATTAAAAATACTTACAATAACTATTGTTATTGCAATTCCCATGATACTCCTTAAATAAATTTTAAAAATATATAAAATCCATCATAACGGATTTAAATTGAACTGGTCTTACAACTACGCTATATTTATTGTATGTAATAGTATTAATAAACACCATTGCTAAAATCCTGTGAAGACTAAAGCAACTTACAAACATCATATAATCAAACATAAAACTAATATGGTCTTAATGACAGTGATCGAAAATTGTTAAAATATAAATTTCTGCGTGTTTGATGCTTTCTTGGATGTTTTCTCATATTTAAAAGATGGAACGTATCTTGGAACTATTTAATCATTTTTGAACTCTCTTTTTAAGATATTTAACTCACAAGTCCAACTGATGGAGTTTATCAAAACTGCAGAACATTGTGGGAGTTATAGAAGAAAAAATATTATTATTTTCAGTGTGTTTACAATCAGCAACGGTCAAAAGCTCTCTACTTCACAAATTAATGCTCTTAATAAATATAATATTGCAAACTACTTTTAGCTTTAATCATAAAATGCAATACAGTTTCTTTTAATACTTGTCGTAGTACACCTTAGTAGCTCTATTGCGAAGGAATACACTACGTGTAACGAAGCTCAAGGGATGTAAATATTTAATACTGTAATTACTTCTACTTGATAGAAAGCAACTAGTAACAGTTTACATAAACTACTATATTTATAAACTACTGTAAACAAATTCACATTACCTTCTTCGTTTGTTTCTGAAGGTGGCTGTTGATTTAGCAAAGCCTGAGCTTTTTTGGCAGCAGCAAGAGAAGTGAATTTTTTAAACTGTCCTAAATAAAATAAATACGTAAACTTGTGAACTATAAAGGTCTTAAATGTATTAATTAAATTTACGGTCTTAGTTTATTAGGATGTAGGATAGGTAGTTTCCCTGGTTCCGCAAATAATAACCAAATTTTGTTTCGCCACTTACAGTTATTATTTGTATTGTGGCTACAGTGCATTATGAACTTAAATTGTATTTGTTGATTTTAATATGTGAAACCAATGTCACTGAGCTAATGGTACTCTTTCTAATGTTTAGTTGACAGGTAGGCTTCTAAACTGCATGGTAGTGTAATGGAATCGTTGGCAATGAATTTCAAAAATATGATTTCAATTTCTCATAAATCAGTTAGTTTTAATATTTGTATTGAGAAATTTAATACCTCAAAAAAGGTATGATGCTGCATAGTAGAAATTTCCACGATTATTCGCATAAAATATGTGGACAAGTGTAAAATACCTAGTGTATAAACCGATACAGTATAGCAATCTTAAAAACTTGATTTCAATAAAACGCATTTAGATTTTTATACTTTACTTGATTGAAATGCATGATATATAAGTTTGTTAAATATGATTTTAATTCATTACTATATTAACATATTTAAAACGTGTCCAAGTTTAAATTCATTAAACTTGTTACTGTGGACACATACACGATAATACACGATACTATGTGTCTCAGTAACGAAAAATACTCCAAACACTATAGAATTATACCGGGTGTTAAAAAAGTCTGGAAACCCATTAATATTTATTTTATTAATAAACGAAGAACAATGAAACTCTAGGATGATGTCCTCACTTTTTGGCAATTTTAACTTTTTTCGCTTTATGGGGACGTCCTGTGGAGGAAGTCTAAAAATCTTAAATGTAAGCATAGGTATAAAGTTATATCTCATTTCAAAGGTCTTTACTAGAGGAACACATTGCCGCAATTCTGACTGAAAAAGGACCATTCGTTTGGAAATGGCAGTCTCTCAAAGTTTGTTTGATTTTAATGCTAATGCAACGGCAAATAACGTTCTTGGCAGAACTAATTATTTGATCATTAAAATTATTGATAGCCAGGACATCAAAATTATTTCTTTTTTATATAGAAATACCATATTATTTAGTTCTTGCGGTCTTTTAAACTTTACTGAAACTTAAAGAATTACTGTCTTGCAAAGTAAGTAATTTAAACATAAACAACTGACATACTGTGTGTTCAATTTTATTTATAATGATAACTGCCCCCAATTACATCTATGCACTCCTAACGTTTTTAAACAATTAAATCGAACATTACTGATATTTCCTATCCCTCCACACTCCAGCTGTGAAATTCTCAGTGTTAAACACTAACACTAACACGGTTGAGAATTCACTTCTGCCTCTTATTCTCCGCAAAGTACAGTTAACAAACTTTGAGAGGCTACTATTTCCAAACGAATGGTCCTTTTTCAGTCGGGATTGCGGTAATGTGTTCCTCTAACAAAGACCTTTAAAATGAGGTGTAACTCGACCTACGCTTACATTTAAAATATTTTTACTTCCTCCACAGGACGTCCCCCCAAAGCGAAAAAGACAGTTAAAATGCTCAAAAAGTCAGTAACTACAGTGAGGACGGAATCATAGAGTTTTATTGTTCTGCGTTTATTAATATAATAAATATTAAGGGGTTTCCAGACTTTTTGAACACCCGGTATAACTTTTGTGACACGTAACAGTAAAAAAACATAACTTAGATGTTTTAAAAATTGTATCACTATTTTACAAGCACTACTAAAACAATAATAAACATTTATCGTAGAGAGCAATAAATTCTTTATGCAGTAAAGAGTTTTAATACGTTATGCTAACATTATGAACCATTCAGCAGCTGAATTGTTTGCAGATTCTGATGTGGCAGCATTCTAGTATTTTAGCTTTTTTACATGTTCAAAATAACATATTTCTATTGTCATTTTTAGTACAGCGAGAATTTAGTTATAAATATAGGCATGTGGAAGGTTTATGTATTACACTTTTATTGTTGAATGCATTACTACTTTTAGTACAGTGTAAACTGTGCAGTACAAAATAATTCATGAAAGATGCCTGTATTTAGCAGTCGCATTCTGCATGTAATATATTTTGCACAAACAAGGCTCTTTTATATTTTAAAGGCAGATCTGTAAATGCTCTTGGTAAATGTTCGTTGAGTAAACAGGTGTTCTTTTTCACTTCCTAAAGGTCAAACTAATAACTAATGATTCTTTAAGCTTTAAAATCAACTAGTTGTTATTTTACTTACGTCGTCAATCCAAGTTGGTTTGTGATGAACGCGTTTCGGCGCTAGGCCATCATCAGCATCCATACATATACTAGATTCCTTGTGAAATCTGCGTTGCGTAGGTCTAGTAGCAAACTGCGTCATGTTGATAAAAAACGAATATTTACACACATTAAGACCATATACACAGAAATACTAGTATTTTATATTTATATTACTACTAATAATAACCCTACTAACCCGTTGTCTATTTAGCTACTAATAATAAAAATACTTATATTATGTAATTTTAAATATTATACTAGTATTTTTGTTAGTCGTGTATATGGTCTTAATGTGTGTAAATATTCGTTTTTTTTTTAACATGACGCAGTTTGCTACTAGACCTACGCAACGCAGATTTCACAAGGAATCTAGTATATGTATGGATGCTGATGATGGCCTAGCGCCGAAACGCGTTCATCACAAACCAACTTGGATTGACGACGTAAGTAAAATAACAACTAGTTTGTTATTATCAATCCGTGCTACAAACCGCACATGTAAAATCAACACTTAACAGAAATATTTAAATATATATTCAATGTGTGTAGTACTTTAATATTCATAGTTCATAACATACATTATAAAATATTAATAACGTAAATTTCAAAAATAGTGCATTCAAGATAAAACTACCACAACTATTTTACATTTTAAAGCTCTACTGCGTCGATAAATAAAAACTACCAGCATGCAAGGATTTTTTTATAGTTAATAAATTTAAAACTAATAATAAAAATACTTATACTATGTAATTTTAAATATTATATATCTTATATATGTATGTGGACAAGCAACACTAACAGTTTCAGAGTCCTTTATATTCTATGATTCTTGGTTTTTCCAAAAGTAAAGAGAAGACATGTAATACTCGTTATAAAAAGACAAATTCTCTTCTTTATAGGATTATATAAGTAAGATTGTAAAATAATAAGGTATTCATATTTCTAGAGTTAGGCCGTCGATAGCAAATTATCGTTGGTAGGACAACCTTTTTTCAACGGAAAACTGAGGAAAAACCTGAAAAACTGTGAAAGCAAACGCTAAAAACCTCGCATGTCAGTTTGTGGCCAAAGAATGGAGCCCAACCTTATCTGTCACTACTTTTAGCGCTTAAGTGTTCGTCATGTGTACTTATCTGACTTATCTTTCCACCGTGGATATAAACTTTACTGCAGTAAATAACAGTATTTTGGGAGCATGTATGTCTGACCTGATGGACATAAACTAACATTTTAGAGAGTTGGAAGATTTTATTATGATTTATGTAAACCAAAAGTGTAATGAAGTACAACGTTTTTGTAAATTATTTGATTTTGTTCAAAGTAATTTTTATTGATTTATCTTCCTTACAAAGTTTGGTAAATACGAATCACGTGAACAAGTGGAGTTCACAGATCAAGATAGTAATAATATTTCGCACGTACATGAACATGCAGTGTTAACAAATGTTATCGTTTGTTTATGGTGATGTGCTTAGTTTAATGTCTTTAAACAGTACAACTTAATAATTAGTAAGGTTATTGGCACGGATTTTAAAATACTCGGCTGACATTTGAGTTTACTCGAGAAGAGAGTTTCCTTTTCCTTTCCAAACGTGTAATTTAAAACACTAAAAGTAAGAGGGAAAGATCAAATAAATGTCAGTTAAAACCCCACTTTAAGGAGTTACACTACGTTAAAGAGTCAGTTTTAAACTTATAATATTTCTATATCTCTTACAATTCCCAAGCTAATATTTCGTTCAAACTCAATACACTACCTAAATATAATCTTACCATAATCACGCACATCTCCTTAACCCTATGATACATTGACAACTGTACACACCTACAGCTCCTATTATCCCTATTATTGTTTTAACGACTCATCTTTCTCGGAAAGCACTTTGTAACTGGTGACGAATGTGATTTCAATACTGTTACTTGCAAAAATTAAACACGCGTTTTTTATATCACAACTTTAATTATGACTTCCTATAAGTTCATATAATACCTATGCACGTCTATGGATCAGACGACCTCTTACACAACAATATCCCCTCCCTAAGCCCTCCTATAACGTCCTATGCCATTCTAATACCAATTAACTCCTCCTACGCCCTCCATCTAAGTCCTATGAAGTCATAAACCTACTTTACCCTCCTGTAACCTCCTCTACCCATATTTTATATGCTCTCCCATGACCTCTTCAGGCCTCCTCTCACATGCTCTCATATAACCTTCTAAGCAATCATATGACCTCCGTGCTCTCCTTTGCCTTCTAATGTCCTTATAACAATAAGAGGATGTCCTCATATGCCCTATTTTGTGTTAATACCCTCCTCCTATGCTCTCATTTGACCTTTGTTAAACGTCACATGCCCTCCAGTGACTTCTACAACCTCATTGTATGGTCTCTATTGCCCTCCAAGTACCCCATATATCTTCCTAACTACATCTCTCCTACACCTACTATACCCCTACTATGCCCTCAGACCCATTCTATCACCTTCTACAACCTCCTTGTATGGTCTCTCATGCCCTCCAAGTACCCCATATATCTTCCTAACTACTTCTCTCCTACACCTACTATACCCCTACTATGCCCTCACACCCATTCTATTACCTTCTACAACCTCCTTGTATGGTCTCTTATGACCTCCAAGTACTCCATATATCTTCCTACCTACTTCTCTCCTACACCTACTATACCCCTACTATGCCCTCAGACCCATTCTATCACCTTCTACAACCTCCTTGTATGGTCTCTTATGCCCTGCAAGTACCCCATATATCTTCCTACCTACTTCTCTCCTACACCTACTATACCCCTACAATGCCCTCACACCCATTCTATCACCTTCTACAACCTCCTTGTATGGTCTCTTATGCCCTCCAAGTACCCCATATATCTTCCTAACTACTTCTCTCCTACACCTACTATACCCCTACTATGCCCTCACACCCATTCTATCACCTTCTACAACCTCCTTGTATGGTCTCTTATGCCCTCCAAGTACCCCATATATCTTCCTACCTACTTCTCTCCTACACCTACTATAACCCTACAATGCCCTCACACCCATTCTATCACCTTCTACAACCTCCTTGTATGGTCTCTTATGCCCTCCAAGTACCCCATATATATTCCTACCTACTTCTCTCCTACACTTACTATACCCCTACTATGCCCTCACACCCATTCTATCACCTTCTACAACCTCATTGTATGGTCCCTTATGCCCTCCAAGTACGCCATATATCTTCCTACCTACTTCTCTCCTACACCTACTACTATACCCCTACTATGCCCTCACACCCATTCTATTACCTTCTACAACCTCCTTGTATGGTCTCTTATGCCCTCCAAGTACTCCATATATCTTCCTACCTACTTCTCTCCTACACCTACTATACCCCTACTATGCCCTCACACCCATTCTATCACCTTCTACAACCTCATTGTATGGTCCCTTATGCCCTCCAAGTACCCTATATATCTTCCTACCTACTTCTCTCCTACACCTACTACTATACCCCTACTATGCCCTCACACCCATTCTATTACCTTATACAACCTCCTTGTATGGTCTCTTATGCCCTCCAAGTACTCCATATATCTTCCTACCTACTTCTCTCCTACACCTACTATACCCCTACTATGCCCTCACACCCATTCTATCACCTTCTACAACCCCCTTGTATGGTCTCTTATGCCCTCCAAGTACCCCATATATCTTCCTAACTACTTCTCTCCTACACCTACTATACCCCTACTATGCCCTCACACCCATTCTATCACCTTCTACAACCTCCTTGTATGGTCTCTTATGCCCTCCAAGTACCCCATATATCTTCCTACCTACTTCTCTCCTACACCTACTATACCCCTACAATGCCCTCACACCCATTCTATCACCTTCTACAACCTCCTTGTATGGTCTCTTATGCCCTCCAAGTACCCCATATATCTTCCTAACTACTTCTCTCCTACACCTACTATACCCCTACTATGCCCTCACACCAATTCTATCACCTTCTACAACCTCCTTGTATGGTCTCTTATGCCCTCCAAGTACCCCATATATCTTCCTACCTACTTCTCTCCTACACCTACTATACCCCTACAATGCCCTCACACCCATTCTATCACCTTCTATAACCTCCTTGTATGGTCTCTTATGCCCTCCAAGTACCCCATATATCTTCCTACCTACTTCTCTCATACACCTACTATACCCCTACAATGCCCTCACACCCATTCCATCACCTTCTACAACCTCCTTGTATGGTCTCTCATGCCCTCCAAGTACCCCATATATCTTCCTACCTACTTCTCTCCTTCACCTACTATACCCCTACTATGCCCTCACACCCATTCCATCACCTTCTACAACCTCCTTGTATGGTCTCTCATGCCCTCCAAGACCTACTTCTCTCCTACACCTACTATACCCCTACTATGCCCTCACACCCATTCCATCACCTTCTATAACCTCCTTGTATGGTCTCTTATGCCCTCCAAGTACCCCATATATCTTCCTACCTACTTTTCTCCTTCACCTACTATACCCCTACAATGCCCTCACACCCATTCTATCACCTTCTATAACCTCCTTGTATGGTCTCTTATGCCCTCCAAGTACCCCATATATCTTCCTACCTACTTCTCTCATACACCTACTATACCCCTACAATGCCCTCACACCCATTCCATCACCTTCTACAACCTCCTTGTATGGTCTCTCATGCCCTCCAAGTACCCCATATATCTTCCTACCTACTTCTCTCCTACACCTACTATACCCCTACTATGCCCTCACACCCATTCCATCACCTTCTACAACCTCCTTGTATGGTCTCTTATGCCCTCCAAGTACCCCATATATCTTCCTACCTACTTCTCTCCTTCACCTACTATACCCCTACTATGCCCTCACACCCATTCCATCACCTTCTACAACCTCCTTGTATGGTCTCTCATGCCCTCCAAGACCTACTTCTCTCCTACACCTACTATACCCCTACTATGCCCTCACACCCATTCCATCACCTTCTATAACCTCCTTGTATGGTCTCTTATGCCCTCCAAGTACCCCATATATCTTCCTACCTACTTTTCTCCTTCACCTACTATACCCCTACTATGCCCTCACACCCATTCCATCACCTTCTACAAGCTCCTTGTATGGTCTCTCATGCCCTCCAAGACCTACTTCTCTCCTTCACCTACTATACCCCTACTATGCCCTCACACCCATTCCATCACCTTCTACAACCTCCTTGTATGGTCTCTCATGCCCTCCAAGACCTACTTCTCTCCTACACCTACTATACCCCTACTATGCCCTCATACCCATTCTATCACCTTTGACAACCTATTCTACCTACCGACTCTGAAGATGTAGACGCGGCTGCCATTGTGATCCCGGTCGTCCAGGACCCACTGCGCCTGCATCTCCAGGATGTGGAGTCTCTCTGAAGGTCGCGGGATCCGGAATAGCTCCGGACTCTCTTCCTTCATCCGGTAGTACCTCTGTAACTGCATATGGCTGTGTAGAAGTGAGGCTTATTCTGGATGATGATAGTAAGAAGATATTGATAATATCAGTTATCTTTCAATATCAATCATTTCCATTACCGAATTTACAAAGCCCCCTAAAGGGAGGGAATCCTTGGTTGAGTTGCCTCATTTGACACCCAGAAGCATAGGTCCACCCAAGGTGAAAGACTTCTGTTTCTGAGGTGTAAATTGCTCATTGATGATGCTCATTGGCTGATTTTTACATCTTGCTAGCCTAACGATTAGAGTCTTGGATTTCGTTTCTAGGGGTCGCTGGTTTAAATCCCAGGGTTTCCACCCAATTTTCAGTGGTTTGGACCGCTTTCCCTAAAATCGTTTGTGTGCTCTATTATCAAAAATGCCTTTGGCGTTGAATTAAAAAATATCTGTATATACTTTTTCTATCAAATAATTTGAAGAATCACTTGGTTTTTGCATTTTTTAGATAAGCTAACCATTAAATTTGCTGTACCAACATTTGGAGCTGTATTATAAATGGGATTAAAAAGTCTGTGAATTCGAAAACTATAAACAACACATAGAAAATTAATAATTTAATATAGTTAAACCATTTAGAATTTTTCTGTCAGATCGGTTAGTTTATAGCAGTGTGTTGTTTCCTGTTTAAAATATCAATAGAAATCACAAGTTGGGAAAATTAAAATGTTTAACTTTCAATAGATATATATTTCTGTTGTTAATATTTAGTTCAAAATTAGTTACAAATTGATAAGTAAGATATGTAAACAAATTTTAATAGTACTTATTGTTTTATATATTATTTTAAATACTGTATGGTTAAGATGCAATTGTTACTGCTGTAAAGGTCATACAACTATAATATTATTCTTAATATATTGATGAGTTTTACATAGTTACCATCGTAAATGCTTTAGATATATTGAATTTCCTAGCTCGAAGGAACCGAAGGAGAAACACATCATCCGTGCATGCTTGCAGATCAGGTTCGTCTGAAAAGAATTCTGTAATTAATTTTAACTTGCCTTCCTAGTTCATTATTTACGTTATAATTGTTGTCCATATGGTTTCAAACTAATCTTAACCATGCCCTTGAGGAAGGGGCCATAATCTGCATACCTTAAGTGTTATAAAGTGTGTAAAAAAAGTCCGTCCCCCCTTTTAATTTTTTTGTTTGTTAAAACAATCAAATCACCTTTGGGGAACGATAATAAATTAACCCTAAGTATCTTTTGACGTTATCGGAAATTTTGAGTGTCCCCCAAAAATGGGGGATTTTGGGGGCAACTCAAAATTTGCAAATGTAAACCCCTTTTGAGTAACCTCTCATTTTAAAGAGCTTTAAAAAATAGGCGAATGGTGGAAATTGGAGGTCTGTATCGTGTTTCTATCCAAAATGGCAGCTTGTCAATATTTTGAATACAACTCATTCTTAAAACCTGGTGTCTAAGACTTTTAGAGTTTTAATTTCACCTTTGGTGACTTAAAATTGAAACGACTCTTGAAGAAATGCTATTAAATGAAGAACTAGTCTCTTTTGGTGTTTAAAATTTTGAGAACCCGCAAAAATGGGGGATTTTGGGGGCAACTCAAAATTTCCTAATCCAAACCCCTTTTTAGGGATTAAAATTTACTTTTAACTAACAACCTTCACCTAGGTTTAAAAATCTCTTTAAAATGAGGGGTCACTCAAAAGGGGTTTACATCAGAAAATTTTGAGTTGCTCCCAAAATCCCCCATTTTTGCGGGACACTCAAAATTTTAAATATCACCAAAAGAGATCACGTCTTCATTTAATAGCATTTCTACAAGAGTCGTCACAGTTTTAAGTCACCAAAGGTAAGATTAAACTCCAAAAGTCTAAGACGCCAGGTTTCAAGAATGAGTTGTATTCAAAACTTTGACAAGCTGCCATTTTGGATAGAAATACGTTACAGACCTCCAACCTCCACCATTCGCCTATTCTTTTAAAGCTCTTTAAAATGAGGGGTCACTCAAAAGGGGTTTACATTTGAAAATTTTGAGTTGCCCCCAGAATCCCCCATTTTTGGGGGACACTCAAAATTTTCGATAACGTCAAAGATACTTTGGGTTAAGTTAGTATCGTTTCTCAAAGGTGATTTGTTTGTTTTAACAAACAAACCAATTAAAGGGTGGGGGACGGCCTTTTTTTACACACTGTAAAAATCAATGGCGATGTATTGGCGATCTGCGAAAGCCATATGATTATTTGTATTAAAATTAAATTTGTACGGAATTTACGGGGCTTAAATGGATTAAAATAGGTAATATTCAACTTACAATTACTTTTAATGATATGATCATTACTTAACCTAAGTTATTGTTGTTATTATAAGTATAATATTTATGACCTGACCTATTGTCTATGCTATATTTAGTCTGATGACAATAAATTATTTGATTTTATTTGATTTGTTGCTATTACAGTAAAATGTAAATAAATAATTTGTGAATCTCGTTAAATATTGAATAACAGTGTTCTTGAATATTACTGTAAATGGAATGGTTATCCTGAGTGAACATGTCTTTATTTATTTATTTAAATCACAGTACATCGGACGTCATCTCGAAATAATGTGTTGTAATGATAATAAGCTCGTAGAGTATCCATTCAATGAAAATCGGTGGATCTAGTTAAACTACTTTAATTTATTGAAAACCAGTATCCATGCATATTAATGAAAACTGTAATGTAACTGTAACTGTAACTGTAATGTAATGATGCAAAATGTAAACTGAACGTGATTGCATATTTATTCATTTAAATGCCAGTACATAGTGAATTCTTCTTCAGTCAAATGATCGCTTAGTAGTGTTTCACTTTGGGAAACTTTTAGAGTACATCCTTTTTAGCTACAACTTAGGCACTCTAGAAGACCTTTTTTTGAAAAATCTGCTAGTTTACGAGTGATTCTTTGGCCGCAAGGTAGCTATTGTTATTTCAAACTCTTATGCCGCTAGTCTGGCTTTTCCAATGGCTCGTAATTTTGTCCTTTCTTATTCTTATCGTTTTGAACGACACCCCGTAGAGATCAGATCACTATTGTAAATCTATTCAAACCTTAATAGAACTTAAAAAAAGAATTTCAAAATACAATTTAATTCAATATTTTAATTTTGTAATGCCATTCAGTCTGCCAAATATTAATAATTCTTCATTATTCTCTTTACTATATTATTACACTATCAAACGCGGTATATAGACGATACACGAATATCAATTTCATTGCATTTATCACAGTCTACAACCGGTCACATTACCTACGTATAATGTCACATATCACTATCAATCCATTAAATAGTACTGATTAGTTAGTTTTCTGTAATTCAAGCTTTTAATTAGCTATGCTAATGATGATAGCAGATTTTAATTGAATAGAAAACTAGGTCAGTGAGTGAATAATTTGGATATCTCAACAACAATCTGTCGCTTCCGAATCCATCCTCTCTTACGCTAATGTTAGTTCCTTTTCAACTTATAATTTTCTAATATTGAGTTGTCAAACCTGAAAAACGTCTTTTGCTCCGTCATTGCTTCATGTATTTTAACAAGTAAATCTAATTTTTAGGTAAACTTGTGGACAAATAAAAAAATGGAGTGAAAAGAATAGTTTTCCCATTTTTGTAAACTATTTTCCAGTTTGCGAAATAGGAACAGAAAAATTTAAATCAACCACAACAGGAACAGGAGGAAAAAATTATAATAAAAGCAAAATAAAACAATCCTTTCTAATAAAGATATAAGGGTAATAAATGCAATCTAATTTTGTACAGCTTTTAGTGAAAGGAGTTCTCCAATTTAGGGAAAGTTCGCCTAGCCTTTGAGACCTATACATTGTTGTTTTCTATATAGGTGGACCTTCGGCTTGGGTGGGTCTCGAACCACCGACCAGCTGCATTATCACGTTGCTAATAGTCAATGGTGCTTGGCAGAGATCACATCCTGGCCTTGCATTCTAACTACTCCACCAGGCCGCTCAGCAGGACGATTTCTTATACAAAATACGGTTGGAGAAACAAAAGAAGTATTTTGGTATATAGTACTATATGTGTTAAAACTGAAAGCCTCTAAATATGCTTGTCATTAGAGTTTATATTTAATTTTTAGAGGTAGTTTTTAGTGTATAGTTAGTTTCTAAAACACTTGGATGGCTCAATTTGTATAACATGGCCAATACATGTTGAATAAAATACTTTCTTCTCAGCGATATATTTATAGCTTAAAAAGTAAGGTTACATACCTTGTCGTCGTCAATCCACTAGTTTATTAAATTAATAGTTTCGGGACTAGTATTGTCTCATTATCAAATAAATGACACAGAAGCTAAAATACTGTCATCGTCTTGGGGTTTAAAAAATATTTTCAACACTTAACATAAACTTGTATGTGACACCAACAAATATTAAAAATTTAAAGTTTAAATAGAGTACACATTTATTCCCCATAAGTGGTCGACCAAGGATAAGAGCAAACTGACCAAAGTACTAGCAATTTAGTACTAGTCCCAAAACACAAGATTACTAGTCTTATAAACTAGTGGATTGACGACGACAAGGTATGTAACCTTATTATTTATGTCATACAATCAATCCAGGAGGAAAATAGCATGAATGCAACATGTTTATAATTATTTCAACTAATGGACTACGTCAGCTTTAGTTTTTGTTCATTTTTCAAATTTCTCGACATAATGTGCTAGGTAGTTGTTAACTATTAAGCGGTCCTCTATATGTATTACAATTTCCAAAACAATGGCCCTTGGTGCATATAATTAAGGATTAAAGATAATTTTTATTTTACTATGAAAGGTATAGTTTTACTCGAGTCTGCCAAAGTGATCCAACTTGTATTCATTAGTTGTATCCAAATGTATCCAATAGTTGGATGGCGAGGATTTCAATCCTCAAAACGCATTATCCATTTAAAGAATACTTGCTGAATCACTCTGGCAGATTCAGGTGGGATTACATACTTTAATCTCATCATAAGTGATTCGGAGGCAAGACATCAAACAATTAATTTGTTATTTATCGTGAAAAATCAATCCCAAATATTGCAGCGATCTTTCCATCATCAATAGGTAAAGGATCGTGGTGTGGTATTGTGATCAATCATGATTGGGTTCTATGGCCAACAGCACAAGCTGATGACGTTTTGAGTGATGCTGAGGCTAATTACCCACCACCACTCACGCGGGGCAGTAGAGCGCTGAACGCAGAAGCCAAACACCCCACCACCACTGACGCGGGACAGTAGAGCGCTGAACGCAGATGCCAAACACCCCATTACTTGATTGGCCACCAACACTGACGCGGGACAGTAGAGCGCTGAACGCATATGCCAAACACCCCATTACTCGATTGGCCACCAACACTGACGCGGGACAGTAGAGCGCTGAACGCAGATGCCAAACACCCCATTACTCGATTGGCCATCACCACTGACGCGGGCCAGTAGAGCGCTGGACGCAGATGCCAAACACCACATTACTTGATTGACCATCACCACTGATGTGGGCCAGTAGAGTGGTGAACGCAGATGAACGCAGATTGGCCATCACCAAAGGTCCTTGAAATTAAATATAATTCATTCGTAATAATATTTGCATTCAATCCTCTTCGATTTCTATGATCGTTTATTACGCTCCATTTAAAAATAATCAATTTTGAACTAACTGTGGATATACGTAAACTATGACTTATTAATTATATAAACCCTTTTCTATATCGCAACGTACCGTTGGAGCACCCCTCTCCCCAACTTGTATTACATACCATATCTATATGTAGTAGGCATTCAATTTGTGAACGTACGCCAAGTTTGTTTCAAACTACAAAAAAAACTGTTTTCGATACATCGACTTGGTCCGAAAATAAATAGCACACTAAAAGTCAGATAACCATAATTTAAGTATTTTTAGTGTACTAACCTCAACCTCCTGTAAAACACACTAAACGACATTAATACATCTTTGTATTTTGAAAAGGCTTAGCTCTTGGAAGGACTGTGGATTTAAGAACCGTCATAGTTTGGCTAGGATACCCCGGGGTCGACAGCCTCTTTACATACCTTTCGACTGTTCACAAGGCTCTTGACAAGCCAGAGAGGGCCTCTTATATAGTCGAAGGCTGACTACCCCTGAGGTGAATAACAATACAATGGAAATTCCTTTCAATATTTTTAACAAAGCGAACAGGGAACTTTTACCGAGTGAATACCGAGGATTGTATATATTGGAAATTGGAATATGTAAAAGTTAGTAGGTGGATTTCAAGGAGTGTATACACCACTTGAGGAGTGTGAATACACTCCTCGAGTGTATTTCAAGGAGGTGGATGAAAGACAGAAATGTAAACATTATAAATTATGACTTTTTACTAGTTTATATGAATTGTTATTGGTATTGAATTATCATAATAATTCAAATCACCGACTTTATTTTATTTTATTTCAAAACACAGAAGACTTTTGCAATATGACAAAACATTTTGCTCATTAGTCGTATCAAAAGTGGCTTTCAATGATTAATCGTTTTTCCGATAATGGCGGAAACACTTCCTTTCACTCCTGGTGGGGAAAACTGCTTACTTAGCATTTTACAATTACACAGCATTTCTAAAAGTAATAAATTAATGCAATTTAAATTAAATTTAACCGTCTTATAGACTTACATTTAACTTGTATAGGAGATTAATTTAAGCAGATAGTCAATCATACGAATAATTTATTCATAAGTTTAAAATTATACGTCAAATATATTACATTGATTGATGTCTTACAACCATGACCGTGTAGACTAATAGTAATACTAGATTTTACACATAAAAACTTTTCCATTTGTGGTTTACTTTCTATAATATTTCCATCTATTTTACATTTCACCAGGCTGTTGTACAGTAAAACAATCATCTTTACTCGAGATGGAGTATTTACCTGTGGTTGGAATGGGGAGATTTACCTGTTATTCTGAGCTTGAGCTCGTGCAGAGCTTCCACGGCGGCCTCCGGGATCTCATTGAGCTCGACGAACGCTCTCTGAGCCCACTCGCCGGGCAACACCGGCAACGCCACCTCCGGCTCCGGCACCGCTGGGAACTCCGGCATGACCTGTGTGGGAAACAGACGTTAGCTGGAGCCATTCGAAAATACTCCGACGATATACAGTTCTTTGTTTAAAAATCGTTGCTGATGGTGGTGAGTTTATGTTAGTTAAGCAATCAGTACCAGGGAGACTAAGCCATGCTCGGTGACATTTCATTAGTTTTTTGGGTGAAAAAATGTATATATTCAATCTGTATTCAATAGTTCTAGTCACTATTCTCAAGAATAAGTCACTTACTCATACTTTACCATCTATAAATGCTACTTTGACAGATCACTGGGTATTTATTTACAGCTGTTATAATTCTTTTGTTTCGATCCGAAACTCCACAAGCAATGTTACAAATGTATTACCTTCTAATGAGTTTTTTAACAAACTATGAATTTTCGCCGACCGGCATTTTACATCTAAAAGCTCCCAATTCCTAAGTCTAAGCAAAATACTTCCGATGGATTCCGCGATAGATTTTGCAAACCAACAGACAGACAGACAGACATTGCTCGTATTAGAGTGTAGGATTGCGGACATTTTCCATCACTTATTGGGAAAACAATTTGAACAACCGCGCTGTATAAATGTGCAGTAGTGTTTTCTTTTGGGTGTTTGACTTTTGTGTTTCTGTCAGTTTGTATTTTTTCACTGCTTTTATACTTCTCTTTTTTGGCCTTTTTGTAATTTGTCCAGCTTTGTTTAGATTGTGCCACTAATTTGGTATGTTCTAGATTTTTCCCACCTGATGGCAGGATCGGATCCCTGACCCCGAAAAGTCGTGAAACTGGTTTTTATCTATCAGTGATATAAAATGTCCGCAATCATTTATTAAATTATTTTAATATAGAACACAGCTCCAGAGAGGGCGGGCCTGTACGCCCCCTCCACGGAGGACAGGAATGGAGGGGAACTGTGATGAGAGGGTATTACTCCTCTCACCAAGCTTCATCCTGGTTAGCTCTATCTGTACTTGTACACTGTCGTATGTTTCAGATGAACTTAACATTCAAAACCTGACATGTTTATTAAGGTAAGGTGTTTAAAACAATATTTGTAACATATCGCAATCCACGAATGCAAGGATTCTACAGACATGTTCAATTTATAATTATTTTGTTTCTGCTAACTGACAGAAGGTCAATCTCACTAGAAAAACGTCATGCTAACTAAAAATATAATCTTCTTGCGAGCCCATCTTCATAATTTAAAACTTGTACTGAACTGCCATTGAAGCTTTAATTTTTTTATTGTAAATTTGAATATTTGTAGATGTTCAGTTTAAAAAATCTATTATTTAACATTCTAATGTTATACTAATAAAAGTTGATAATCAATGTTCAGGTTCTTTTTACAAAATTAAAATTTTCAAAATGTAACATCCTACTGAGCTCACAAAACATGTTGAATACCTTATCACTTTAAAATGAACCATAGTTTATTGATACTAAAAATTATCAAACATAGTAATTTTTTTTTTTTTCAAATTATGTCAACAAATTGCTGACTCAAAGTCTAATATTATATTATAAACTACCACCTTAAATAACAACATTAAAGGGGTTGTAGGAATACAGAAAATAAGGAATAGAAATAAGAGAATTATTGTTGCTGAACTGATTTGTCTGCGTTTTCTCGATCGAAACAATTTACTTTCAGCCAATTTGTTTGGGATGAAAAGATCAGCGATAAAGAGCAACCGAGCATTCAATAACTTCTGTAATCACGTCTTTTCACTTCGTATCATAATTCTCTAAATGCCACCTTCCTTTTGTTTCTCTTTACATTGTGTAAACAACTAGTCATTTTATTTAAGTACGGATTTAAATTAAACTAAGTAGCTTTTCACTCTAAAAATAATTTAATGTTATAGTTTTTGTGAGATATTTAAACAATTATTTTAGAATATTTAGCTTCTCACACATCGCTATAGTTGGCGTTTCATCCATCCGATAATTAAAAGGAGTCTTATTGAAATAGTATATTTAGCCTAGCCATTTAGAAATTTAAATTACATTACGAAATACCCCAAACCAAAATTTAAACCGAATTTCCAAATACTCCTTGTAATTAATATATTATAGGGACGGGTAGCCAAATATTCTCAGGTAATGTCAAGACCGTCACAAATAACTCTTACCATGAAGAACAAATTATTGGTATAAAACATACAAACATACATGTATACAAACATTTTTATTGTTCGTTTGTATTAAATATGTGAACTAGGGCGAGGTTAGCAATTGTCTTTCAGTAAAATGTTTTATCTCTTCCCTAGTCCTGAAATATTATTTGTATATTCGGAGATTCCTTTTTCAAATAAAACAAATAGTACTAGTGTATCTGTTGCTTTAAATCTAGCAATCAGCTGTTCTTACTGTTTACCTGTATTTTACTGTATCATCGCCTATTTTAGAATGCAACTGAATTCAAACTACTCCCCATGTTATATTTATGGGGAAAATTGCACTTTGAGGGCATCCTGTGCCCTTCAGCAAAACAGTATTGGAAATTGAAAACCGGTTTCCACAACTAAGATTTTGGGAAATTTGTTTGACACCTTAATCGTCAAAATCGGTCCAGGAAAAACGGAGTTATTTACAAAAATCGGCTTAGCGTACAGTTCGGGTCACATGGCTTGGCATCTAGTTAGCGTATGCTCTGGTAAGACTTTTCACCTCTATTTGGCTTAGCACCGTTAGTGTTACAGTATACTTTTTGTCAAAAGGAAGCAAAAATCACTTATTTAATTTTAAAACATTTGTATTGAATGATTTTGTTAATGCCTACTTTTATTTGCAAGGAATTTCAGTAGTTTCTCGCCTTTCCCAGGTGCCAAGCACCGTGGCCCGAACTGTATTATAGATAAAATATGATGTTATGATGAATTCCGTGAAGACTAAAGAATTATCTCAAAATACCCTGACTTTTTCAGGAATCAGCTTCCAATCTCGGTGCAATAGGTACCGTATACACGTTTTTTATCACGGACACACGTGTTGCTAAAGCGGGAGGTTCGGATTGCGAGATTACGAGATCTGAATTCAATCCCTGGAAGAGACAATGGCTTTAGCTGTGATGTCACCGCTCTCCGGTCGTCACAACTTAATATGGTAAGTAAATTTATCTACAAACAAAATATTATTAGGCCTCTGAGTGAGGACAATTTTCCACTTAAGACATTCCTCTTTCTATAAGAAATTTATTTACCTTAAAAATTAAAAAATAGCCAACAAGGAACTAAATTCACTATGTACAATTTTAAAACTAACCTTATTTGACCTATGACTTTGGTTTTCCTGCTGGTAAAATGCCATCAGTATAGGAGAACGATGTTTCGCACTATTTCCGGTTTTAATATTGATGTGGCGTGTGATAAGAACGAGAAGGGAAGGTAACAGAACTCGTCAGATAGATTGCCAATGTCATTTTGGCGATGATGATATGTTATTTAGTGTGTTCGTCACAATGACTTGGGAAAATTACAAATGGTGTCCTTTTGAATAAAGGGATCGTTGAGTGTAATCAGTTTTTAATTTATATAAACTAACTTTCGTTTTACTTCATAAAAATGTTTCCCAATACTGTGGTTATTTATTATAGTATTAAAATTAGTTTACTGAAATTTGTTTATGATACATAATATTTGTTTAGAGACGTCCTTAAGGAACACTTATCAAACTTAATATTTATACAAAGCCTCCTATTCATAAGATCTTTTTAAAAATATTTTTGAAGGGTGTTACCTAAACTTTCATACAAAAGGTGTATAGGTAAAAACTAGGCTTTTTATATTGCTTGAGTAATAAAGTAAACAGAAGTAAATTAATCCACCGTGTTACTCAATCATTACCGTGTTACTACTTGAAACATTAATCTATAAAATGAAACGAAATACATGATCTGTTGGTTTATATAGTATTTTTATATGGGGTTCTACTTAAACTTTATAATTAGATAAGATGGCTAGTTCAGATGTGCAACTTTGGGGTTAGGGATATAGTAGTCTTTAGGCCTTCACCTCATAATATTTTAGAGTTGCAAACTCAGTCGAATGAAAAAAATACCCTATTCCGTTCAATAGTGGATTACTCAGACGGGAGTTATTTTTAAATGTGCTCTGATATTACATTAATATTAATACCTATAGGCATAGAACATAGTACAGATTATGTAACATCGTTGATTGTTGATTGTTGATTGATTGTTGATTTTATAAGATTATATTCTATTCACAAAATTGTTTTAATGATTACATGTAGCTTGTAACAGAATATGATCCATTTTCCAGTGATTATACGAATGGTTTTACATATAAAACAGAACATTGACCGAAATAGATAATAAATCTCTTGTATTAACAAACTTTGGAAGTAAACTGTTTGGATTGTCCTGAACAAGTCCATTTCTCTTTTTCAAAGGTAAAAGGAGAAGAAACTGCTTTTCGTAATGGTATCTTTTTGTATGAATCTCTTTTGAAATATTTACATTTACTAAGTTAGAAACAAAGATAAAACAGTTCTCATTATACTTCAGCAGTAAGCAATGAAAAATATTATTTAGAGTTGTTATTGTGTTTAGTTTTATACTAACTATAGCTACAACTACTACTAACTAACTAACTATAAGTTACATTTGTTATTATTTAATATAAGTTACTTCAAGCTGTTTTGTTATGTATTCATACGAGAGGGGAAATAAAATAACTATTGTCAACTTAAAATTATTTTGGTACATTTACAACTTTAAATATAAATTAATGTATTTTTTCCCTTGAGAATTTCAAGTTTTAGACCATAATGTGTGGAGGAGCGGATAATCTACTGAATATTATACGATTTAGAAATTAGGGTCATGATGTTATGTTCATTGAAATCATAGCGCAAAAGGCTTTCAACAAATTTAACTTGCAGTCATACTTCTAGAGCTATGGAAATGAAATAATATATCTTGAGGATTATTTTTAAACTAATTTTAAGATTTAACACCTAATTAGGCAGGGGAAATTTGATCTAATTCAAAAAATTGCTTAACTTATACCTGGATATTTTTACCCTCTAAAGCACATGTCCACTTAGGCATACGAATTTGTATTGTTAATCTTATGGAGTTGTTTTTCTTAATCAGCTAACTACTTAAACACACATCTTTACTTAAGTTTACCCCAAGTAGTTTGAGCGTTTCAATACAATTATTATACGCATATATTTTATTCAATTCCTGGAATGTTACCTAGTTAAATATCTCGATTAGAATTGACCTTTCATAGTAAATTCATGCTCCCAAATATGTTTTACAAACTTAAGGTAAATATTTAACTATTTATATATTATATTGGACCACCATTAGTTATTATCAAAATCACTTTTCAAGTTGATTCCCAAAAGCGAAAATGTCCATGCTTAATACCCTACCTTAAAGAAATTAATTTGAACGAATCTTCAAAACAGGCTGTAAAAAATAATAACACTTTTGAATACAATGACGTCAACATAGTCTTCAACAACTGAGGCCCTTGGTTTTGCCAGGAGAGAAATTTAGCTGCCTTCGCAAATAAATCTTTAACATTAATCTTTCTGCAACATTTTCACAAGGGATGTGATATGAACCAAACTGTCTTGTTATGTATCAAACGTATTTTATAATAAACTACGTAATTTATTCTCCAGGGGAATCTGGGCACTGTACCAGCTAGACTTATATATCATTAAGTCAAGGTGGTTTTTGATAATAGAACTATTTGGTTAATTTCTTAAAGGCACTCTTCTTACTGATATATATTAATTTAAAATTAAAAACATTGAATGCAATGTAATTTTTATTATTCGAGGAAAAAGGCCTTTCGTTTACAAAGCCTTGACATTTGGGACCTGATGATGTTTACATTGTAAATGAAAGGCTTTGTCGCCAAATAATAAAAATTGCATCACAGATTCGATGTGTTTAGTTCTGAATTAACTGTTTACTTATTTCTGAACCGATTTAAAATATTTAGGCATTACAAGGCTGGCTCATGAAGTAGCTGTGGATACATTTTTTCAGTTTTTTAGTATTATGATTTCAAAAGTACTTTCCTCAGTATTCCTTTTAGTAAATTCAATCGCCACGTGAAAACCCTTTCCAAATGTATTTTCTAAATCTCCATCTTTAACAAACAACCTATAGAACGAAATAATCTGCGCAAATGTAAATATATTTTTTTGTAAGAGCTAAGTTATCTTCTTCTGTATATGTATAGACACAGCAAGGAACTACAATATTGAAACGTTTATTTGGATTCATAACAAATGAGTAGTTTAGAGTTAGTTTTAAGCAACATCCTATGAATAGTCTAAACAAAGGACTAAGTCAAGCACTAACTTCCCTTTTCAACTAATAACAAGTTTCCAGGGTCCACCGCATTGTCGTGGTCAGCATCATAACGAAATCCTAACAGAAACAGCAACCTAGTTTTGTCCACAACAGAGACGTCATCATATATTTATTTATGTAAACCTGGGCATTGTAAAACATTACTAATTAACAATAGATTTAAAACAAATCATAGATTAAACACATTTATTTTCTCCCTTTCGATCCCAGGGGACTCTATCTTTCCGAATGTAGAACATATAACAAAATAATATAATCCTTTTAACCATTATTTTGTATAGATACTTTACATTAGAAATTTCAAAAGCTTGCACAATATCATTTCACGCTAAATAAGAAATTGACGCTTTCTAGTTCGTATCAGCATTAGAAGTATTATTAGCATTTTGTGAGGATTAGATTAGTGGGTTATATTAACAATCATAAGCGTATATTATAAAGTAGTTATAAACTAAACTAATTTGCTTCTTCGAAAACAGTTCATAGTATTTCTGTTGTAAGATCTATGCAGAGTAAAACATAAACTCCTAGGTATTAAGAAAATGGATGTGTTGTATGTGTTTTATGTGTTGTATGTGTTGGTCTTGGTAAAATAATCAAACTTATATCAGTATGAAACCTGTACCTAACCAACATTTTCAAATCGATGACAGATTTAGCGTTTTAACTAATATATTGTTGTTGATGTTGGTTTCCCCCTTCCAATTGTATGTACTATGTTGGCTCCACGTAACTGAAATGTTTTAAAGCCTGTGTCATTAACATATCCAAACCCAGTTCCTTCGATTTCAATACTGTTATATTTATACTGTTATATTATTTCAATATTTGTTCCAAATATTACGGTCTTCCCTTAAACGTATAGTTAAGTCTTTCTCGCAATGAAAGAGTTATCAGTTTGCCACTTATAACATAAAGCATTTATTGTTTCGATCCTAACACAATAACCGAAAGTACGAAACTGTCTTAAAATGTTGAATAACATTAATCTTATCACGAAGACTGTACACACTTAACTAGACTGAATACTATTGAAAATTACGTTTCAATATAATGTACAAGAGGAAGTGCAAATGTGTCTTAATTTTAGATGTAATCATCAGTTATTTACTCTGGAAACGAGGGGGAGGCGTTTTTATTATTGTCTTCGCTCACATTTTGGGCAATAAAAGGACACTTTCGTAAGGTAAAGAACAATATATCGATCTAAACACAAATCCTACGTAAAATTAGGGCTTGTCTGTTAACTCAAAGGAAAGGACAAATTGGGAATGTGAAAACCAGGATTTAAAAGATCTGTGACATCACCCTGAGACAGATGATGATTCTGTAAAGACACAGAGAAAGATGGAAAAGAGAAAAGTATGATACTAAAAAAATACTCTCTGTATTAAATCGGGTATTTCCGTCCAAGTTCGGAACTACTTGGCTTACAGCTCAGCAGTGTTCTGGTTGGTCTCGCTTGTTGATTCATTATAAATCTGTGGCTTGCGTTTCAAAAGGATTTAAGAGTTAGTTCGATTCAAATATTGTTAGTCCAAGCCTACCTCCATTTCCAACAGAATGCGATAAGTGTGACTTTCACGTCCATTTAAGTTTGTTCTCATTTGTAATACACTAACATTGTTCTGTTAGGGTATTTCCCATATTAGGTAATTTTTGTTTAGTGGTAAGTCAGATGAAATTTATGAGGTTTAAGTGCAATGTAGGCCTCTTGCCTAACAAAGAGCATATGTAATTTATATGTCTCTTATGAAGGGACTCCATGGCTAAATCATTCTATCGATAAAAACGGATTGAGAATTAATTGCTGGTTATATTATTGGTATTATGTGTATTATGACTTGTAACTCACAATTTGATTTTCCATTCTACAATGATGTGAATGCGTTAGCCCCGCAATCGTCAGACGGTAGATGTGTCCAAGCGTTGAACAGAGTATAGGGATCGTTATTTGTTAAGTTGTATGTATTATTTCATGAAGGCTGTATATATTTACTAACCTTTGGCTATTTAGGTCCTATAATTTACGTTGTTTACTCAAACTCAAGACTGCTAAAGAATTATTCAAGAGTTTTCATTTATTTACAGTGGTCTGACTCAGTTTCTTCCAAGCCCCTACAGTCCTGCAAATTCTCAATTACAAAATAAATAATCATCACTTGTAATACTTGATTGAAGTTTACTTGATAAAACATACATTGCTTCTTTACAAAATTAAATTTAAAGTTATTTAGGTAGTGGTTTTTATTTTAGTCAAAACTTTGTTTACATTGCAACCAAATAACAATGAACATATTTCAGACAATAAGACAATAATATTACACCATGACGGGTTCCAAACAAAAAATAAAATAACGTTTTCAATTATTCGAGGACTAAATAAAATTATGCCAGTTGAAACAAGAGAAGGTAAAGCTAAAAGTTTCCTTATTATCTGTGATTGGACTTCTTTCAAAGTTGGGGACAAGTTTGAAGGAATTCGTTTCAAAAACGTTTTTAGTTACAAGAACTTTAATACGGTTACATTACACTTTTAATAGTCTAGATTTTTTCTGTTTTAATTCAATGCTTATCATTTGCCTTGCACACGAGGTATACAAATAAATATTACAGCCATAAAAAATGTACTATATACCCAAGGGTGACATAATTATATAAAATCTAATAGTTCCTGTACATTCGTGACAACAATTATTTATCACCCCATTTAAAATATTTGATTACGGATTATTTATTTTCAAAGTGTTCGCGCAGTATACAAAAACCAAAAAAGTCTAAATATTTGTTTCTTTTTATAGAAGTTAGTGAAAGTGTAATTTTTCTTGAAATTACTTAAGTTAACAATCAAAGTCACAATCTAACTTGGCTCTTGCACCCTAGGTTTGACAAGTCTGCAATGCCTATTCAACTTATTGATTTTCATAACTTGACGGATCGTTAGTCATAGATATGTTGAATAATTCACTGAATTAATCAGTATGGCAAGCTTTGCAAAATACTTTTTTTAATTTTTCTTGGTGGTAAATAATTGATATTGTTACTTTTATTATCGTAACATAGAAACCCGAATAAATTGGTTTTATTGTTTTTTTTAGTTTTTTTATTGGTTTTAGCGAATTTCCCCTATAGGGAAGAAGCTATTACCGTAGTCGGCATGGTAAGACCTAGGCCCGGGACCATAATAACTTTTTGTTTTGGGGTTCCCAGATGCCAAAAACACCATTCGATCAAAACTGTATATATATACGTGTGTGTGTGTGAGCACGATAACTCTCGTAAAAATAGTCCGATTTTGACGAAATTTGGTATGGACGTGTAAAGCAGCATTTATGACTTTAAGTTCGAAAACCAGACAGATCGACCTATCGGAAGGGGTATTTTGAGGGGGTTTTGTAACCCAAACTTTTTTAGTTTTTGACATATATATTTTTTTTAAGTCAAATTTTAGTTTTTTCTATTGAAATCAACTTAAAAAGTCGCACAATTTGGTGTTTTGATCATTGCTTTACGTTAAATGGTTACAGAGATGTTGAAAGTGCTATACACAGTACGTTGTCCAATGTTATTCTTGTGGATTATTAGAAAAATTGTATATCTCGCTTATTTATCAACTTATCCTGATAAAACTTGGTATATTGGTTCAAATCGGTGATTGGTTGTGGTCTATTGATGTTTGCACTAACAAACCTTTTTTGGCCGATATTTCCCGTAGCAGCAAACCTGCGTACTCAGCTCCCATGTTATTCTTATGGAGAATAAGTAACGTGTTATCTCCCTTAATTATGAACACAAATTAATAAAATTTGGTATGTGGCTGTACCTTGAGTTATATTGATATTTGTATAAAAATCTATTTTTTGTGTCCCTTTTTTCAGAAACCCTGCATACTCAGCCACCATGTTATTCTTATAGAGAATAATTAAAATGTTATGTATAATATATAATCGTATTTATATAAATATAAATTGTTTATTTATGAATGTATATTGATGAAACTTGGTGTGTGGCTTTATTTGGTATTAAGATACATATTTATGCATTGGAAATTTTCTGATAAGGGGGTATTTGTTATTCTGGTGTTTTTAGCGAATTTCCCCTATAGGGAAGAAGCTATTACCGTAGGTCTCATGGTAAGACTTAAGCCCGAGACCATGATAACTTTTCATTTTGAGGTCCCCAGATGCCAAAAACACCATTCGTTCAAATTTTTATATATATATATATATTTATATATATATATGTGTCCGTAAGCACGATAACTCTCGTAAAAAAGGTCCGATCTTAATGAAATTTGGTACAAATGTGTAAAGTACCATTTATTTGAACAAGTTCGAAAACCAGATGAATCGCACCATCCGAAGGGGGGTTTTTGGGGGGTTTTGTACCCCAAAAATGTGTTTGTTGGGGTTTTCACATGTAATTTTAATTTAAATCAAATTTTAATTTACACCATTGAATTCAGCTTAAAAAAACAAACAATTTGGTATTTTGTTCATTGCTCTACGTCAATTGGTTACCGAGATATTGAAAGTGCTAAACACAGTACGTTGTCTAATGTTATTCTTAAGGAGAAAAAGAAAAATTGTATATCTCGCTTATTTATGAACATAAACTGGCAAAATTTGGTATATGGCTTGATCTGGTTATGGTTTATTGTTGTTTGCACAAAAAAACAATTTTTCGCCTATGGTTCCTGCAGCACCAAACCTAGGTACTTGGTCCCCATGTTATTCTTATGGAAAATACTTAAAATGTTATATATCGCTTATTTATGAATGTATATGGATGAAACTTGGTATGTGACTTCACTAAGATGAGTTCTATTGATATTTACATAAAAACCCATTATTTTGTGTGCCTTTTTGCAGCAAACCTGCGTACTCATCCCCAATGTTATTCTTATGGAGAATAATTAATATTTTAAATATCGCTTGTTTGTGAATACATTTCTTATGAATCCTGTTAAGTTGTTATGTTATATATTCATTGGAAATTCGCTGAGTATGCAGGTTTGCTGTGACGGGTGTATTTAATTGTTTTTAGTAAATTTCCTTTATAGGAAAGAAGCTATTACCGTAGTCGGCATGGTAAGATCTAGGCCCGGGGCCATGATCACTTATCGTTTTGAGGTCCTCAGACCCCAAAAACACCATTCGTTCGAAACTGTATATGTATATATATATATATATATATACTGTACATATATACTAGCTGTTACCGCAGGCTTCGCCCCGCAAATAATTTATAAAAACTATGACAGTTGTGTGTGCTGCATTCTATGGTTATCCAGTGGAACTACTACGAATCAAGATCAGCGTTTGTATTTTCATTAGCTCAAACAAAAATGAATGTCAAATAAGAAATACATGGGAACTTTGTCGGGATCTCTGGCGGAGCCCTAAGGTCAGATCAGGATGAAAACCATTTATTTTTCCTATTTTATGCCTAATGAATCAGTGCACAAAATTTCAGCTCTCTACCTACATGGGGAAGGTGGAGAATTAGTGATGAGGGAGTCAGTGAGTCAGTCAGCGAGTCAGTCAGCCAGGGCTTTGCCTTTTATAGATTCTGTATAAGATGTGTGTCCTTGAGCAGGTTAACTGTCGTAAAAATTATCCGATTTTGATGAAATTTCGTATAAACGTGTAAAGCAGCATTTATGACTTTTCGAAAACCAGCCAGATTGCTCCATCCAAAGGGGTATTTTGGGGGTTTTTGTATCCCAAACATGTTTTATTTTTATTTTTTACATATAATTTTTGAAATATTAAAATATTAGTTTTTAACATTGGATTCAGCTTAAAAAACACACAATTAGGTATTTTTATCTAATTTTATTCTTATGTAGGAAAAGACAAATGTTATATCTCGCTTAATTATGAACGTATTCTGACGAAACTAGATATACGGCTTCATCTGGTTGGGGTCTATTGATATCTGCTCAAACAAATAATTTTTTGCCAAAGGCACCCGTAGGAGCAAACCTGCGTACTCAGCCCACATGTTATTCCTATGGAGAATAATTAAATTATATGGCTCCCTTAGTTATGAACATAAATGAATAAAAACTGGTATACGACTTCACCTAGTTAAGTTATATTGATATTAGCATAAAAACACATTTTTTGTGTTCCTTGCTGCAGCAAACCTGCGTAATAGCCCCAATTTTATTCTTATGGAGAACAATTAAAATTGTATATATCACTAATTTGTTTTATTCGGTTTTTGTATTGATTTGTCTACAATTACAACACAATATCTGTGAGATTATTGTTATTTATTGAGTTAAGGGATGGGAATAATAGTTTGTGTCATAACACAAATGGTTCTTTTAGGATTATTACCGTCCTAATATTATTTATAATACATTGTATAAGAAAACCTTTATCCATTGTAAACAATAATATAAATATTATATTTCATTATAAATAGTGAATCACCACCTACAACCTCCAGGAAAAAGTGGATGAATTCATGATGGTGCACTATTATTATTTTATATAAAATTTGTTATTAAAATATATTCCCATGGATAGGATTTTGGTTGGTTAGTTTATGTTAATTTAGGTATCTAAGAACAAGGAATTTAATTATGGCAACTTATTGTTTGGTAAACTTCCAATTCAATTCAAAATATTATACTCTATTAAACTAATATTTAATATTAAATCAGGGTTTGTGGGAAGTTTGTGTACTGACATTGTTTGATTGTTTTGTAGTCGAGCTATAGGAGGGTCAAATTTATGCAACTTGATGGCTCCCGGGACCCTAGACCTCTCAACAATCATCAAGTTAACTTAGTTGTTAACTATAAACTTCTGTCAACCAACTATAGACCATGAAGTGCCCAAATGTCAACTATAGATAGAAAATGAACTCCGTACAGTGCCTTTAAATTAACTATCCCATGTATAGAAATATTTTAATTTTAATCTGTATAACTTGTTTAGTTGTAAATTTTTAAAGAATAAGACTATAATTTTAATGTACCACTAACAACGAACTCGCTGCAGAACCAAGTTAAACCAGGGGAATTTTTAATAGGTCACAAAAATACCGGATTCTCACTGACCCTTGCGTTACTTTCACATAGAGCGAATTCGCTTCTTTGTAATTCAATAATAGTTTTAAACGCGTTATTCCGAAGTGAAGTTGTTTAATATATCAACTAATTTTTACAAATTCAAATATTTAGGTAATCCGTTAGGTAATCTGGGGGAGTAGTTATAGAGTGCTCGTCTTTCAATCTGAGGTTCCCAGATCAATCCTGAGCAAAGTCAAACTAATGTTGTGAAGGTTCGAAAATGGATCCAGCTGTCATTTATCATTAGTCCACGAATTAGTTACCCTGGGTAAATAATTAGTCTTAGTCAGTAACAAAACTACATAATGCCACTCATTTTGCAATCATTATTTATTCATATTCACATTAAAAAACGCGCAAAAATGTTTTGAGGTTGTATATCATTATATAATTATGTAATACATAACATTATCCATAAGAGTAATTATGAATCTCTGAAGGTTAATGAGTTAGAGAACTGAGCAAGTTTTAGAAAGAGGAGCACAATGTTTAAGCGTAGCATTAATTATATTCCAACTAAATTTCAGGTAGTTAAGCTAAGTTTTGAGTATGAGATCATTTAGAGTACATATATTACTGGCTTTTATATTTATAATAATACTAGCTGTTACCCGTAGGCTTCGTCCCGCGAATTATTTATAAAAACTATGATAGTTTTGGGTGCTGCATTCTGTGGTTAGCCTATGGAACTACTACGAATCAAGATCAGCTGTGTGTATTTTCATGAGCTCAAACAAAAATGAATGTCCATAAGGAATACATGGGAACTTTGAACTCTCGTGGGGCATAGTCCTATAGGATTTTCACAACTTTACTATGCCTATATGTTACTTAGGACTATCAAGTACCTCTCTGTAAAATTTCAGCTCAATCGGTCCAGTAGTTTCCACATTATGGAACTTCAGAGTTACGCACAAACCTAAGCACAAACACCCATGCTTTCACATTTATAATATTAGTATGATTGAATCAAATGTCAAGACTATATATATTTTATATAATTGCTGATTAAACTAGCTGGTGGCCTGTTCATTGCTCCAGAATTGTGTTGGTCACCCTGATCACCTGACTGGCTGACATAGGAGAGCAAAGCAGTGGTGTACTCTGGTGAAAGAATCACAAAGTCAATTTCGGTCCCCATTGGAACTTTAACGAACTGTAATACAAATCCCTGATGGTGTGCAATAGTGTGAAATAGCCGAAAACTGACACACATAGCTTCACGTGGCAACTGCAAAATTATAGCATTAAACTCAGCAATGTCATTTTCCTTTGAAAACCGGACATATGGCAGAAGATTGTAACAGACAATTAAAACACAGAATCGCTAACACCAACTTCGGCTGCCAACAACATTTCAAAATAAGTAAGAATTTAAAGATTCCAATGTGAGTACAGATAACGCTATAATCTTAATCATAAAAATATCTAAAAGCTGTGATAGCTTTACTTTACATATTATTTTTAACTAAATTATATACGATAAAAAGCTCCGAAAAATTTTATTAAGAAAACAAAACTACGTTTTAGTGTTAACTGTAAAAAACTTCTCTTGTACCTGGTTTTCAACTATTTTATGGCGTAGCATATGATTGACGATCATAGATTTAACTTGTTATAAGTTATGTTGCGGATTTACACTACGTCTACTAAAGATAAGCGCTAAAATGGTATTATGAAAACATAAAACAAATGATCCTCTAACTCTAACTGAACTTATAGCTATGTTACAATGTAAGTGTGTATTGTTGTTTTACTTTCTTGGGCCCCAACGATAGTTGTGTGGCTGTATATAAAAAACAACTTTTTTATTAGCATATTACGTGTTGTTATTACCTACCGGATGGAATGAAAGACGTCTTACAACACTTAAGATATATTTACACTTATACTGATTCACATACAGACGGTAAACATATATAAAATATGGTACTAGGCTATCGATTTCGACTAGTCACACCAGTCGTCGTCAGGCCAATGTTCTCTCATTATTTCGTTAACACCAACTTCGGCTACATTTCAAAATAAGTAAGAATGTAAAGATTCCAATGTGAGTACAGACAACGCTATAATCAGGCCAATGTTAGCCTGATGATGTCCGGTGTGACTGGTCCAAAATCGATAGCCTAGTACCATCTTTTATATATGTTTACCGTCTGTATGTGAATCAGTATAAATGTAAATATATCTTAAGTGTTGTAAGACGTCTTTTATTACATCCCGTATATAAAAACAGATGTTTTTCAGCAAATACAGTATAAACGGTGTAAACATTTTATTAGACAATTTTAAATTCAAGTTTTCACAAGGGTGGTTAGGGGTATTTTGGCTAGTTTTAAGCAGTATAACATTATCATAACACATTTAAACTGGTCAATCCTATTACTTATAGATTAATGTTTACCAAAATACTTGAGACAATGTATCATTATATAAAACATATATATACATATATATATATATATATATATATAATATATATATATGTATATATTATAATATAAACAGTTTTAAATAATTTTTAAACTTTTATTTACTTAATAATGTGTTATAACCTTTTATGAGTATATCCGTTTTTACACGATAGACGGACTATAAGATACCTACAACAAATTCCCCTCCTATGCAAAAACTCCAATGGGCCATAATCCTCTTAAGATCGATTATCCAGTGACCCAGATGGAATCAGGTTAACATAACCTCATTTGACCCAAAATGGCTGACACTAGACGATCATTTATTTATTTCCCGTCCCAAAAATAAAATATAATTTCTTTCAGAAAATGTTCAGTTGTAATTATGTATAAATAGTCTATTAAGTCTATTAAAATACGACACAGTAATTTTAAATACCCTTTTTCAACTTAAAGATACAGTTTTACTTGTTTTGTATTTTCGAACAACTACAATTACGTCACCTAATTAAGCTTACAAAATTTAAAAAAATATAAATGTGATTTAAATAATCCAATATCATAGTATTTACATGAACCCTTACTACAACCAATACACATGAGATTCCATGCGTGCACATGCTCATGGAAATGATGTTTTTAAAGACGAACATTTCTATACATATTATGAAACTATAAAACTTGTTTCGTTACCTAATTATGTCCAATCCATGGTGAAAACAGGTGTCAAACGCACGATATCGCCTGCAGCCTATCGACCCTCTACACTCTACAGTGAAGGCGCCATGTTTGACGCGCCGCGATCAATAGGGTCAGTGCTGCGATCTATCGTGTTACGTCCCTACTATTTGATAGGTTAACCAGATGAAGAACATTATGTTTTAGCGAATTTCCCCTATAGGGAAGAAGCTATTACCGTAGGTCTCATGGTAAGACTTAAGCCCGAGACCGTGACAAATTTTTTTTTTAAGGTCCCAAGATGACTAAAACACTATTCGTTCAAATTTATATATATGTATATATATATATATATATATATATATATGTGTCCGTGAATGCGATAACTTGAGTAAAAATCGTCCGATTTTGATGAAATTTGGCTCAAATGTGTAAAGTGACATTTATGACTAAGTTTGAAAACCAGAAAAATCGGACTATGGGAAGGGGGGTTTATGGGGGTTTTAAATTTTCCAAAAATCAGTTTTTTGCATTTTTCACCCTAAAGTTTTTGAAACACTTGATTTTGGTTTTGACCATGTTATAGAGCTTAAAAAAACAAATAATATGGTATTTTGAATTATTAACCTAGGTTAAGTGGTTGCGGAAAAAATCCAAAAAAACATGCTCATAAAATCTCCCATGTTAATCTTATGGGAAAAAGGTTTTTGGCTTTTCCTCAGTTAATTTTACTTTAAACTTCACATTTGCTTTTACCAATCACTTCAGCTCCACAAAAAAATCATTTTGGTGTTTAAATTGTGATTCTTCGTCCAACCGTTGCAGAGATATTCAAAGTACTAAACACAGTACGTTGTCCAATGTTATCCTTATGGAGAATAAATACAATTTGATATCTCGATTATTTATGAATGTATATTGATGAAACTTGGTATGTGGCTTCATGTTGTACTGGCATATTGATATTTGAACAAAAAACAAATGTTTTGTTGGTTGTCCCCGTAGCAGCTAACCTGCATACTCAGCCCTAATGTTATTCTTATGGAGAATAAGTAAAGTTTTATATCTCCCTTAATTATTAACATAAATTAATAAAACTTAGTATGTAGCTTCACCTGGTTGAGTTAAATTGATAATTGCATAAAAACACATATTTTGTGTTCCTTGTTGCAGCAAACCTGCATACTCAGTCCTATGTTATTCTTATGGAGAATAAATAATATGCTATAGATCACTTATTTATTAATTTATTTTTATAAAACTTGGTAAGTGCCTTTATGTGGTAGTGAGAAACATATACATTCATTGGAAATTCGCTGAGTACGCAGGTTTGCTGCGACGGGGGTATTTTTTTCCTCTTCTATTACTAATCCTGATATAAATGCTTACACATTTCTTATAATTGTGTACTCTTGTTGCTTTCAAAATCTGATCCATTTCCTTTCAAAGGGAGAAATAATATTTGCTTTAGATTTAATTAAATTGTATTCAGGTCAGAACTATATCGTAAATTTTACTTAAAATCGGGTTTTTGAGAACATCACAACAGTTTTTTTGATTAACTACAAATATCGCTAGATTACACTTGTACAAACTAGCAGGTGCCCCGATCTCCGCACGGGACATAGGGTCAGATGTTCTAAAGTTGTTACATTATAATCAGGTTACTACCTAAATAAAATAACTTCCATAATATTACAATTGAATCTTTAAAATTCTATGGGGCAGAGCCCTGAAGGTAAATTGTTTCAATCCACAAAAGACACATGTAGAGAGTAGGTAAGAGCTTTTGATTGGTACCAAACATGTACCTATACAAAATAATAGCATTAGACATACAAATTCGCCGGACAAAAATCAAAAAATTATTTTAGTTACAGTAAAGTATATGGATTATTAGTAAAGTAGTTAAATTTTACACTTCACTACAGTATTTATTAGGAATCAACCAAATTTGATAAGAATTTTTAGATTTTTTTAAAATAATAACCAGGAAAGGGCGTTATATTATGGATTAAAAGAATGAAGATGTATAACAAGTATAAGATATATAATTTATTTACAAATAACAATAATATAAACATATAAAAGTAGTCGTTTGCGTCGTTTACTTCTGGATGTCCTAGTTGACTTCGCTCTTATACCCGTACTGCTTCCATTCTGCAAACGAAACGCATTAATGCCATGAAACACATACATTTTAATACATGGATGTATTTATAAAATTGGGATCCTTTATGTACCAAGTGAAAGACAAACTGAACATGAAATATATATATATATATATATATATATATATATGTTTTCCATATAAACTTCTCCATTCTACATGTCTTACAGCTTTTCCATTTCTAATCTCCTTCATCAAGTAAAGCTTAATTTCGCAACCAACTGTTAACAATTAATTCTTCCAGCATTTAAAAAGCAATTTTTCTAATAGCATTGGGGGCATTTCTTGAGTAGCCCCTTTTAAGAGACCATCAATGAAACTCCAATTATTTTCTATTAGCCTTTTTTCGACCCTGTCCGAAACTTGTCTCTGTTGCATAACCTATATAAATAATTATCTAAATACAAACTTATTTTATTTTCTTGGTAATACATTGTAGAGTCACATTAGATATTAATGCAACACAGGGACATTTACCAAAAACTAAATCTTATCTATATACAAAGCCAAACGTTGCAGGAGCGTTTGATAAAACCACAAGTCTGACCCATACACTTGAATGAAAGATGTCAGTACGAAAACAGGTAGTGAAAGATTAGTTTTGTTGTACCACCTCCCTAAGGTTAAATAAAAGTGTTAAACACATTCTTAAATTATGAAATTTGATCAGCTGCGTGATTTAATTTGACTACAAAACTGAACAAGTGAAGCTGTTTTGCAAAGCTACTATTATATAAACCCTGCAAGGGGGTTTTACATTTTCAAATTTTACATTCTCAAATCTAGAAGGTTATTTTTGACACCCTCCACACTTCAATCTCATTGAAGAAAAAAAAAAGAATTTTATTTCAACAGGAACTCACAAACAGCGAGTTCTATGTTCTATAGAACATATTTTAAGAAAAATGTATGTAATATACTATTACAACAAAATTTGTTTCATATATAACATATATTATACACTTATTTATATTTATAAGATAAAACCGTCCTACAGTTCAGATCAGAAATCATACTTTTAGGATAAATAAAACGATAAATTACTTAAAAACCGTTTATCGATTTTAAGTTGTTTAAAATCTAATAGGAAACCCTTTAAAAATATACAAAAACCACCACCAAAAACCAATTTCACCCTTTAAATTGCAGAACTAAATGAAAATGGTATGAAACATAATAATTTTAGGTATATAGATCAAATCAAATTTTCACTTTTTCTCCCCCCTAAAACTGTTTGCGAGTTTTTGGGATGCCGAGTTTCCTGCAGCTTTTTATAGTGAGCAGATAATCACCATAATAATATTTCCAGTTCACTTCCGTGTATTTTCCCCAACATTAATGTAATAGAGACGTCATACAGTAGGAAATTAACTATAATTTTATATTTTTTCATGTAATACATTATTATTGTACTATAGGGAAGCACAAGATTTTCTCTCCTTTTTTCTCTGTGTGTGTGCATTATAGGAGAGATTCACGCATACCGTTAGAAAGGTATTGAAAATATCAATTACAAAGCTCGTTAAACAAAATCTCCACTCAGGATGAGGTTGCAGAGCGAGCTCCAGTCCTCAGCGTCTAACTGCTTCTTCCATAAGACCAGTGTTAACTTTCAAATCCCGTCCCTCCTCAAGGAATTTTACGAGACCGTGGATTTATAGGTAATTTTAAAGAACAAAAAATACCGAACGATTTCAATGAGAAAATTTCGATACCACAAATAGTTTACCAAAAATAATCGTAATAATCGTAAATACTGAATATTTTGGGAGTTATTAAACGGTTGTTGTTTGTGCTATCGACATTTCGCTCACTAGGTTTTTTTTTTGTAATGAGCCATAAATCGACAATATCGGATAATCCGTTAATAAGTATTTTGAAGATTAACATTGGTGTTATGGGGGAAGCAGGTAGAAACTCCAAATGTTTTGTGACTGAAGCCCACTCTTAAGTTGAGTTTGATAAATATCAGGTAAAGTAGCATCTTATAGACTTTATCTCTCTCTTGGTTACCTTTGAACTTGTGCTCGTTCATGCGGACATAGGTCCTGGTGGCTCTGTTGTTGAACTGGGGACGGGAGCCGCCCCACTCCACCGGCAGGTACTCTGGGTCTATGTGCTTGTGTAAGGACTGCATGTCCCGCCCGTGGAGGAATATCTACTCAAAGTTTTAGTAGGTAAGTAACAACAAGTAAGCAAGTTTCCACATCCCTCTATTTACCATTTTATTCATGAATCTCCCTTGTTACGCTCCGAAAAAGTTTTTCTTCCCTGCCAGACTATTTATGTTGTAGATTTTAACTGTGTGGGAGAACACCTATGTTAAAGATAACAGGTGTACTTACAGCCACTGCGTCACTAGAGTTGTTGACTCATATTAAAATACATCTTAACTGCATTTTTAAGTTTTCCCTGTCAACAATCTAATATTGTAACGCAATGTACTCAGCCAAAGCCTACATTAACACTGGCAACTAACTAATGTCATAAAGATTTAGTTTATTTCCTGTAAACCGTTATTATACAACCAGATCTCTTAATTTTGGTTTCAAAAACAAGGGGGTATTTAGAACAAAATATATTTTATAATAAATAATTCCTCTATTTCACTATTTTTAACTAATAATTTTATATTTTACTGGAGTTTCGCATATTTTATTAGTGAATTTCCTTTGGAAAGTGAACTATTAGCATGACCTGCACGGTGAAACTTAAGCCCGGGACCACCATAGAAGTTCCTAACGTGACCCCCTGAACACGTTTTGGGGGGTCGTTCAAAATTTTATATATATATTATATATATATATATATATATATATATATATATATATATATATATATATATATATATATATATATATATATATAGACATATATATATATATATATATGTGTATGCACTCTAGCGGTCGCATTTTTTGTCCGATTTACTTCAAATTTGGTAGGGACGTTCCTTTCTATAACCTGTTGGACAAGTTCGTTGGGCAAAACAATCGGAAAACTCTAAACCCATTTTTTGGGGATTAATCTTTCAAATTTTGAGTTTTTGGGCCCAAAAAGGATCAGAAAAGCCCCAGATGTAAAATTAATGCATGTTAAAAGATGGGAATTAGAAAGGCGAAAGTTTTAAGCCCTCTCCCGTCATTCTAGCATAAATATTTACCGAGTTATTAAAGAAAATGTGTATCGGGTAAACACAGTACGTTGTCTTATGGGGGTTTTACACTAGAAAAGCCTGTTATTCCTTTGTTAGAGTACTTTAATTATCCCCAGCAACCTCACGCCTACTTTCAAGCCTGTCTGGACCTTCTCCTAACCTTATAATGCGTAAAATTGTATTCCCAGCTTTGCAAGTAAATGAAACCAGGAGTATCAGAACAGCCAAAAAAACAATGTTTTCAGATTTCAATAAAAATTGGACAAATGGATGTTTTTACACTGATTTTGAGTTTTACAAGTTTTTATGTGGAAATTCACTTCCCTCACGTCAGCGTGCTGCGTGCGAACTCGTTTCTCTGTTGAAAACTATCGAACAATAAATATAACAAAGTGTTGAAATAGTTTCATTCAGTTATTTATCAAACACTTACCCTCTTTCTCAGTTTCTTCTTGAGGAAAGGCCTGAAGACGGCATAGATGGCGTTGAAGTAGAAAGGCTGGTTGATGACGTGAACTGCTTTCACTCTCAGTGGGATTTTGTCCTGAAAGAAAAGTTACTGAATCAATATCACATTTGTATTCAAACCGATAGCAACAACTAATATTTAAGCGATAACTTCCTAAAGAAATGTTTACTAACGTATACATTCTAAGTGCCTTCATTCAGTAACATACCAAATAAGAAACATACTGATTGTATATATTGCCTACATCGAATTGAAGGAAACTAAAGAAGCCTGAGCGTGCGAGTGCTCGGCTGCGGATCCTGTATGTTTATTTGCATAACAACCAAATTTCCATGAGTACGGTTGGTTTTTCTTGGTAATATATAAATATTAAAATTACATACACATAAACTAATTAAGATTAATCAGAAAGTGTGAAAACGACTTAAATGTTGTAGAAACACTTTGAAAGATGTTCTTCTTTAAAAGTTTTCTTAAATTTATTTGGATCGTCAGTTTTCACGAATTTATTTAGATATTTTAAACAAACTTTGATTGCCATATATTCTGGGCCTTTTTGGTAAAAATATTTTTTACATATTGGAGTTATTTGTTCTTGTATTATAGCTGTGAGTATTCATTCTCATTTGAAATCTTGATATTTTAGTGTGCATAAAACAGGCAATTTATAAAATATATAATGATGCTAGAGTTAAAATTTAGTGTTCTTGAAATAAAGATCGATATGAATCTGTTTTTGGAGTTTTAATTGTATATGCCCGGCAATGCAACTGCCAGACTCGCGCGCGACCGCATCACATAACGGTAGGCCATGAGCAAAACCATCGTACGTAGAAGCGATGTAATAATTGCCTCTCCGTCACAGATAGTACCCCTGTCAAATAAAATACACAACTTAACGTTTTAAGATGCATATATATATTAACGAATTGTATTTGTGGCACCTGGGGACCAAAAACTAAAAGTTATCAAGGTCCCGGGTCCAGGTCTTACCAAGGCATAATAGCCGTAGAGGGGGAATTCGATAAAAACAAAGATTGTTTAGAGTAAAATTAATGTTTTTATCGATTAATACGTAGTTGCATAGGTTATTGTTTAGACTTTTCATTGGTTTTCCTAATGACCTTGCAAAAAAGGCTTATCAACTTTGCCCTTTTTTAAATTACTTGTTTTTAGTTTTTTTGGTTGTCCACCCTTACTTTTTGTTTAATACTGAAGATAAAAATTGAAGAGTTAAAACATTTCGTCAACAAAATTAGAAATTTAATTTCTGGACAAATGCATTTAATTGTTTCTTTACTTTGGGGGAGAAAAAGTTATACAATAATTTAATTATCTGTAACCTTGAGATGATTTAGCTATTGTTAGAACTCTTTAGGGCACTAATATATTTTAACATATTACTTCCTTTGATCCTTTCTAGGTATTTTTTAATTTATATCCTTTTGTTTATCTAACTGCTTGTTTTTCCCTAACTAATTAGGAAACATGACTCACTAATACAAGTTGCTATCAAATTTAAAAATTGTTTGTCATGGTGAGTTTGTTTTTTAATGGGTTTATGCTGAAATTTTCCATCATTGCTTGAAGAAATATAAACACGAACGAGAAAACAAATTTCACGACGTTTCAAGGACTGGAATCTGAATCGTTTTCAGGTATCTTCGGTGATACATGAAGCTAACGCAAGCAAATGACACCGCATCACAGCAGCGTGCATCGCAGCAGCGTGAGGACACCGTTGAGACTAAAGATTACCTGCTTTTGCTGTTTTTGTTTTAGAATTTGTATTACTTATATCGAGCTTCGCTTGAATTGTTGCTACAAACTTTGTTATGTTCCTGGTATCACCTAACGACAGGGTATGATTTAAGATCCGAAACTACCGAATGAGTTAGGACAGTGATAACTCTTGTGCCTCAAGTTCTGGAGGTCACGAGTTCAAATCCCGAATCGGCCATGTGTCTGCACGATTTCTCTACCGGTCTTTTGCCCGAACAAGACATCGGATCGAGCAGGGAGCAGGGAGCAGGGCACGAAGGTAGCTACATTCACTCCGAACTTCTTCCCGTCCAAGACCCCGAACAAGACAACCAGAGGGCTCTACTCCACGAGGTTAGGTGGTAGAGGGGACTCCTAGATCTTAACCTTGTCTGGTAAAATAACTACCTCAAAAAAGACGTAAAACTAGTTTTTCTTTCTGACTAATAATAGATATTCTTCAGCTTGTTATAAGACTGCTTGATTGCTGACATAGAAAGCCAAGCCGAACACAAGCCCCAACCTGTATCATGTTGGTGAGATGACACTCCAGACTCAATACACATACACAAAGATATGCCTTTGAAATTTCTTGGAAATAAGGTACGAGATCTATAGGTTAGGATCCTTACAATGCTCACACTGATATAATGTGATAAACGAGTAGAGAACGACTTTAGTAGGCTTGCTTTGCCTATCATACTCTGAGGAATCACACTATAATGCTATCAACTACAAGGCTATTAACTTGTGTCCGAGAACGCATTTTCCAACATCTGTAGACAGAATACTCCACTGATGTGTTCTGCACGAATTTTAAGTCTTATAAATGTCATCAATGCACTCACCAAGCAGGTAAAATTAATCAAAACGTGGAAAGTTTGAAGTAACTTCCACGTGCACTAAGTGTAGACATAGCGTATTGTAAATATTTATTTGATAGTCTAATTTGCAGATTTTTATTTTATTACAAAACGAGTATGTTTTTGAAGCAGCAAAGTTTTAATAACTTACTCAAATGTTGCGTTTGTAGGTAGGGTTTGTAAGACAGCTGTAGGGTCGTAATACTCATGCCAGTATGATGTTACCTGAATGATGTTGGTAAGGTTTACTCATACCAATATGATGTTACCTGTATGATGTTAGTAAGGTTTACTCACGCCAGTGTGATGTTCCCTGTATGATGTTGGTGAGATTTACTCATGCCACAATGATGTTGGTAAGGTTTAGTCATGCCAGTGTGATGTTTGTAAGGTTTACTCGTGTCAGTGTGATGTTACTTGTATTATGTTGGCGAGGTTTACTCATGCCACAATGATGTTGGTGATGTTTACTCATGCCAGTATGATGTTGGTAAGGTTTACTCGTGCCAGTGTGATGTTACCTGTATGATGTTGGTGAGGTTTACTCATGCTAGTATGATGGTAGTGAGGTTTACTCGTACCAGTATGATGTTACATGTATGATGTTGGTGAGGTTACTCATGCGATGTTATCTGTATGATGGTAGTGAGGTTTACTAGTACCAGTATAATGTTACCTGTATAGTGAGGTTTACTGGTGCCACTATGATGTTACCTGTATGATTTTGGTGAGGTTTACTGGTGCCACTATGATGTTACTGGACGATGTTGTTGAGGTTTACTGGTTCCACTATGATGTTACCTGTAAGATTTTGGTGAGGTTTACTGGTGCCATTATGGATGTTACCTGTATGATGTTGGTGAGATTTACTGGTGCTACTATGATGTTACCTGTACGATGTTGGTGAGATTTACTGGTGCCACTATGACGTTACTGTACGATGTTGGTGAGGTTTACTGGTGCCACTATGATGTTATCTGTACGATGTTGGTGAGGTTTACTGGTGCCACTCTGATGTTATCTGTACGATGTTGGTGAGATTTACTGGTGCCACTATGACGTTACTGTACGATGTTACGATGTTGGTGAGGTTTACTGGTGCCATTATGATGTTACCTGTACGATGTTGGTGAGGTTTATTGGTGCCACTATGACGTTACTGTACGATGTTGGTGAGGTTTACTGTAGCCACTATGTTGTTACCTGTACGATGTTGGTGATGAGGTTTACTGGTGCCACTATGATGTTACCTGTATGATGTTGGTGAGGTTTACTGGTTCCACTATGATGTTACCTGTATGATCTTGGTGAGGTTTAATGGTGCCACTATGATATTACCTCTATGATTTTGGTGAGGGTTACTGGTGCCACTGTGATGTTACCTGTAAGATGTTGGTGAGGTTTACTGGTGCCACTATGATGTTACCTGTATGATGTTGGTGAGATGCCACGCCAGCGAGGGGGAGATGAGCCTCGCCTGTTGCATGATGGTCAACTCCGCCAGGTCAATGATTACCACTGTCCCCATCACCTGGAGGTTTGGGTCCTCCATCATGATCTCGAAGATGGTCGTCCCCATGCGGAATGATTCGTCAACCGGTGACTTGTCCAGATCCATTTTGGCTGTAAATGTAAAAATAAATGATTAAATTTGAAATTGAATATGGTTTTTGGATTTTCACTGTATAATTGGTGATTTTTTTCTATAATCTCGTTCTGGAAGCCTACACACCCCTACATCCTCCCACTATGGTACCTATTTCACTTCTTTCTTTCTTACATCCAGTAGCATGTACCTTGTAATTTATCCACGCTGTAAATTAAATGGAAGTAGATAGAAATAATCAACAGTAACTAAAACTTGAGACAAAGGTTTGATTCTTGAGTTGTTCTTGACAGGTTTGAACCGCTTCCCCTAAAAAGCGTTGATTGACTCTGTAACAAAATCCTCTAGAGTGAAAATGAATTTACTATCAAAAACTCATTGTGATGCGTTAATACAAGCGGATATACCGGATAAACGCGTAAATTTGTTTAAATATATCTAATAACCAATATTTACTTTCTTTGTAAACGGTAATGGAAATTAAGTAAGATATTGTTGCTTAGACTGAAAATCATATAGGACACTCTGCAATCAGTTGTATACTATCCGTTGGTATCATAATGTCGCTCTTACTAAGATATAGTGTTATTCACATAGCATTTTAAAGCACTTAAAAGTTTGAATACTAGCGCAATAAAGGGTTTTAGTATTAGTTTTTTGTTTACCCCCTCAAATGACTCCTTGATAGAATTTCACAGTATTAATGTGATTGGTGCATATTTTTTAAATGTTAAAACCGACAAAATTATCAAATGTGAGTACTTCAACCGAGTGTTTCCAATACTAAATGAACAAATTTGAAGAATTTTAACCCGATCACTAAGTCCGTCACACACCATGGTACGGAGTCACCGATGTCGGTAAGGAATGTGTTAAGCTGGATACTTTGTACATTATCGAACGCTGATAAAATTTCATCGGCACCGGCTACACGGAGTCCTGTAGAGACGACCGCCTTGACCTGTTGGCTACCAGAGGTTGCGTGAACACCGCCCTTCCTGCAATCCTTGGACACCCCGCCACCGTCATTAGAAGGTGTTACAACTCTTGCTGAATCACTACAAATGTTTTTATTGTAACCAAACCATTGTTTTTTTGTTTTTTTTATTAATTCTTGGTTACGATGAGTTAATGTTACCTTATTTTTTCTTTTAACTGCTTTTACAGTTCCCGGTTTTGGCTTTTTCAGCTTTTCTAGGGTGTGCTACTAATTTTGTTATGTCCTGGTTATTCTTTTCACCTGAAGACGGGATCAGATTCCAGATCCCAAAACGTTTAGAAACTTTTTTTCTCGTTCTATGATGGCAAACTTTCGCAATAATTTCGAATAACACAAACTATTTTACATCTAGCCTTGATTCTTAATAAAATATTATTTATCAGAACCGTTCCTATTGATAGCACTAAAATAATGTATGATTTAAGGCTGAAAATACGTCCTTCCTATCCTTGGTATGTGTACATCAATATTTTTATTACCTTGAATAGGGTTTTAAAGTGTTTTTATGGGTCATAAAATTATAACTGACTCAGCGTTGTCTCGCTCAAGATGGGGTTTAAATCATTTAGATATAAAATAGCACGTGCATTTAATATTCTACGTTTCCAAATTATTGTTTCTCAGTCTTTCTAATAATTACACCTTGGCATTTTATAATTTGAATGTATTTGTGAGTGTTACCTTGGTGAGATGCAGCTTGCAACATTTTCTCGTAATAGCCTCGTCGAGAAAGTGATTATAACACGACTAACGCCGCAAAATTCAAATTTGTTATCCTACGCACTTTGAAAAACAAAGATTGAACCGATCTGCATATCTCGGAGTAGTTAATTCATTAACCTACACAGTTAGTTTGCATACAAACGGTGGAACAATAAAACACTTCCTTGTGCTTATTAATCAGAACGGTATCTAGCATAAAAACAAGTGTAATTTGGGACGACATAATTCTGCACAAGAATATTTAATGCTATATCAATACGTATCGTACTTTAATCACCCAGTAATATTTGTTTGTATGTTTAACAGCCAGCTTTTTTTGTTTATTTTATTTTAACGTGTTAGCTGGTTTTATATTTTGTAATATTTTTATAATTGAGTTTCTAGCCGGTAATTCTCTGATTTGGCCTTAGGATGCCGTATGTCATAATTTATGCTTACTTACCGTCTTGTATGTAAGCACAGTATAAGTGTAAATACTCTGTAATGTTGTAAGATGTAATTTATTGTATCCTGTTTAACTGAAACATCACGTATCGCATGCTACTCAAGAAATTGTGTGAAATTTCTTTATTGGCAAAATGATAAATTAATAATAAACGTCCTTAAAATTAGAACACCTGTATAAAAGAGTACATGAACAACCAAATCGTAAACCTTGGTATTGTTTGTAAGCTAAGACGACTAAAAATTTTTCTACGTTTATCAAAAGGGTCTACCATCTTATATGAACATACACAACATTTTAATTAAGGGTGATAGGGTTTTGATTAAAACAATCAATCAAAACAAATATATGTTCTTACAAAGTTTATAAACTTAATGTGAGAGATAGGAAGGAAATTACTTCGTGAAGTATTATAAGAAATACTACTCTGTTTTAACGTTTTATATTACCATGTCTTGTAAGTACTGTAGCTGAATTGTTTTGTTGCGAAAATAAATTGCAAATTTAACTGTGTATACAACTTAGTTTTTGAGTTGTTGAGCTTTACAGTTTCAATTATCCACTTCTTAAAACCTTAGAAAGTTTGATTAGTGGTGAAGTACGTTCTTATTTCATGAGCGATTTTAACAATTTAGAGGTAAAATAAAGGGGTTTTCCTCTGGATGTTTTAAAAACGATTTATCTTTTTTCCTTAGACAACAAGGCTCCACCCCACTAGTGCCTCAAAGTTCCCATGTTATTTTGAAGTAATAAATATTTGTTTTAGTTTTTGTCACATGTCTTTTATCTTAATTCATAATTTAAATTAACAGCTGTTATAAGAAATTTTTCAAACTGTTACTACTATTTAACATTTAAGTTTCCATTGAATTGCATTTTGTCCTTGCGGGAAACACGAGAGGACGGCTAGTATTTATTAACTATAAAACAAGATTTTGTTTATATCACGTATAAACTTCCTGCCATAATCAAAGAATTCTTGGCATTCGTATTTTAGCAATACGGTATTTTGAAATAAGTTAAAAATAGTTGGCATCTGTAATTATATTACAGCTACACTTGTAACGGTGCTACATTTAGCCCCCGTAGGAGTATTTCCGCCTCAGCGTGGCAACAGCGCCCGAATACCAGTTATATCGCCGCCCCCACCGTAGGTTTATACACGTACAACGGTTAATGTTTCCCCCCTCGCCCGAAGATGTGGGAGGGGAATCGGCGACAGTCAATCAGTTTGATAATTTCCATTACAAAAATACTCCCGTTACTTGTTCATGTTTCAATTCCTTTTTTGAAATAAATATTAATTCTCAAGTAATTTATTATGCTAAGATTGATTTAGGTATGCATAGCAACTTTATTAGAAACAAATTTATTTTAGCGAATTTCCCCTATAGGGAAGAAGCTATTACCGTAGTCGGCATGGTAAGACCTAGGCCCGGGACCATGATAACTTTTCGTTTTGAGGTCCCCAGACCCCAAAAACACCATTCGTTCGAAACTGTATGTATATATATATATATATATATATATATATATATATATATATATATATATGTGTGTGTGTGTGTGTGTGTGTGTGTGTGTGTGTGTGTGTGTGTGTGTCCGTGAGCACGATAACTCTCGTAAAAATTATCCGATTTTGATGAAATTTGGTATAAACGTGTAAAGCAACATTTATGACTTTAAGTTCGAAAACCAGCTAGATCGCTCCATCCAAAGGGGTATTTTGGGGGGGTTTTGTACCCCAAAAATGGGGTTTTCGAATTTTTTACATATAATTTTGGAAATAGTCAAATTGTAGTTTTTTCCATTGGATTCAGCTTAAAAAAACACACAATTTGGTATTTTGATCATTTCTCTACGTCAATTGGTTACCGAGATATTGAAAGTGCTAAACACAGTACGTTGTCTAATGTTATTCTTATGGAGGAAAATAACAATTTTATATCTCGCTTATTTATGAACGTATACTGACGAAACTTGGTATACGGCTTCATCTGGTTGTGGACCATTGATATTTGCTAAAATAAACAATTTTTTCCAAAGGCTCTCGTAGCAGCAAACCTGCGTACTCAGCCCCATGTTATTCTTATGGAGAATAAGTAACGTGTTATCTCCCTTAATTATGAAAATAAATTAATGAAATTTTGTATGTGGCTTTACCTACATGAGTTATATTGATATTTGTATAAAACCCCATTTTTTGTGTTCCTTGCGTCAGCAAACCTGCATACTCAGCCGCCATATTATTCTTATGGAGAATAATTAAAATGTCATAAATCGTTTGTTTATGAATGTATATTGATGAAACTTGGTATGTGGCTTTATGTGGTATTAAGATACATATATATGCATTGGAAATTCGCTGAGTAGGCAGGTTTGCTGCTACGGGGTATTTATGTATATTTTGGGAAATTTAATATTTCGGACTTCAAAGGATTAAAGGAAGTCTTTTAAGGATTCCTTAGTTATTTTTGTAATAAAGATCTTGTGAATACTTTCTGAGTTATAAGAACGTTAAGATCCCTCAATTTCAGTATTTGTCAATAACATTCAAATTAATATAATTGCTAAACTATGTGTAAACAACTGTTGTTAAAATTTATTTTAGTACAGTACTACAACCTGTTACTTTAACAACAAAAATAAATTATTTTCTGCCAATTCGTATCTATTGAAAAAGCGCGTGTGACGTGTTACGTGGAAAATTACATAGTACAAGCTTGGAACCAGATTTTAAACCAATCAAACCGTGATATAGACTACTATATTTAACGAGAAACCAAGCGGATAAAGGGACCATTAAACTCTCCGGAACAAAATGCTAATGCCAATGGCAACCAGTTTTTTGTGGCAAACCTATTCAAAGCCTAACTTCCTCCTGTAATATTAGCCTTCGTGCCAGTAAATGCAACTAAAACCGGTTCCGATTCTGGACCCACAACCTGCGTCAATGTGATTTGAAGCTCCACTAGCGCGAGTAAGTTACTGAATTGAAATGCCTATCAGATTGAAAACCGGTTCCATTTGCCCACGGCGTCTACGTCTATGTTTTTGACATCACTGTAGCTCTTTGTTAGGCTCAGATATTAAAGAAATCAGGGACATTAATATGTTTAAGAATGCTTTAAAACAAAATCTTATTGATAAGAGCTACTACTATGATCTGCCACCATTTTCCTAATTTCTCTTTTTTTCTCCCGACTTCTTCCTGAACGGGTCCATTTTTTTCATTACCAAAGCACTACCATACCTCAACCTAACACCTGATTGGACAACGTCGGTTTTAGTTATAGCAGTGACAGGTCCCATGCCTCTGGGTCTGCGGGACTATCGAAGGACAGGTAACAGGTATTCGGTATTGTGTTAAAATTTAAGTTTCAGGAAGCATTTTACAATGTTATAAATTGACGTTGAATACCAAATTGACGTACATCATTCTTGGTGGTAAACCTGTATAGCCAGGATTCGCTAGCATAAATGATAAATGATTAATAACATTTTCTTTCTCTCATTCGTTTTGATCTTATCACAATAAGTTTGAAATTGTTAAAAGTAGTGCGACGTCCTTTCCTAATGAACAGTTTTTACCCTCGGCGTCGTATGAGAACGAACTGGTCAGTAATTTTATTTCCTCAGAGACAACAAATAAAACAGGTAGTGTTAGAGGTTAGCTTGGTGGAATCCATGGCAGAGCCGCTAAGCACGTCTTCCTCAACTGAATTTATGCAGGTAGTCAGAATGAAATTAACCTGGCAGGGATGGTATAGGAGGGACGGGATGATTATCCACTTAACCCCAGCAAACCCCAGCTGATTAAAGATGATTAATGATTGAGCTGATTGATGATTAAAGAGCAAACCCCAGTGACTCTTACAACAGCTGCTTCTCAGCTATCAAACAGGTGGGTCTAGGCTACCTGACAAGGTGTCTGCGTTGAGCTAGGGAGGAAGACATTCCGATCCGTGCTGTCTACAAGCATAGTAGTGCCAAGGCCAATGGGAAGCTTGTCATGATGGAGAGCCAAAGGACTACCCTCACACTTATGCTACGACATATTTATTTGCTGTACAGCATAGTAGTGCCAAGGCCAATGGGAAGCTTGTCATGATGGAGAGCCAAAGGACTACCCTCACACTTATGCTACGACATATTTATTTTCTGTACAGCATAGTAGTGCCAAGGCCAATGGGAAGCTTGTCATGATGGAGGGCCAAAGGACTACCCTCACACTTATGCTACGACATATTTATTTGCTGCACAGCATAGTAGTGCCAAGACCAATGGGGAGCTTGTCATGATGGAGAGCCAAAGGACTACCCTCACACTTATGCTACGACATATTTATTTGCTGTACAGCATAGTAGTGCCAAGGCCAATGGGAAGCTTGTCATGATGGAGAGCCAAAGGACTACCCTCACACTTATGCTACGACATATTTATTTGTTGTACAGCATAGTAGTGTCAAGACCAATGGGGAGCTTGTCATGATGGAGAGCCAAAGGACTACCCTCACACTTATGCTACGACATATTTATTTGCTGTACAGCATAGTAGTGGCAAGGCCAATGGGGAGCTTGTCATGATGGAGAGCCAAAGGACTACCCTCACACTTATGCTACGACATATTTATTTGCTGTACAACATAGTAGTGCAAGACCAATGGGGAGCTTGTCCTGATGAAGAGCCAAAGGACTACCCTCACACTTATGCTACGACATATTTATTTGCTGTACAGCATAGTAGTGCCAAGACCAATGCGGAGCTTGTCATGATGGAGAGCCAAAGGACTACCCTCACACTTATGCTACGACATATTTATTTACTGTACAGCATAGTAGTGCCAAGACCAATGGGGAGCTTGTCATGATGGAGAGCCAAAGGACTACCCTCATACTTATGCTACGACATATTTATTTGCTGTACAGCATAGTAGTGCCAAGACCAATGGGGAGCTTTTCATGATGGAGAGCCAAAGGACTACCCTCACACTTATGCTACGACATATTTATTTGCTGTACAGCATAGTAGTGCCAAGACCAATGGGTAGCTTGTCATGATGGAGAGCCAAAGGACTACCCTCACACTTATGCTACGACATATTTATTTGCTGTACAGCATAGTAGTGCCAAGACCAATGGGGAGCTTGTCATGATGGAGAGCCAAAGGACTACCTTCACACTTATGCTACGACATATTTATTTGCTATACCCATTTTTGACGACGCATCTGGTATAGACCAGTTTTAAATTCGTTCTGGGGCAAAAATTCAGGTCATATTTTTCTGGAATTTATAATGTAACGTTACTCACTTTCGTTTCGCACTGTTATAAACGTTTTAGGTAATTTCTCCAAAGCTAATCATGTATTGTCACTGGTTATTGTATGAATTTTTGTATGTTTGCGTTTTAAATCGATTAAGACTTAAGAATTGTGACTAATCAATCTAAATTAACGGAACTATTTAAATTTTAGGTATCGTAAAGTATTACAAAATACCCCGGTCGCAGCAAACCTGCATACTCAGTGAATTTCCAATGAATATATAGCATAACACATTAAAACACTTAACAGGATTCATAAGAAATATATTCACAAGCAAGCGATATTTAAAATATTAATTATTCTCCATAAGAGTAACATTGGGGAGTACGCAGGTTTGCTGCATAAAGGAACACAAAATAATAGGTTTTTATGCAAATATCAATAGAACTCATCTTAGTTAAGTCACATACCAAGTTTCATCCATATACATTCATAAATAAGCGATATATAACATTTTAATTATTTTCCATAAGAATAATAAGGGGACCAAGGACCTAGGTTTGCTGCTACGGGAACCATGGGAAAATTTTTTTTTCTGTACAAACAACAATAAACAACAATCAGATGAAGCCTTGTACCAAATTTCGTCAGTTTATGTTTATAAATAAGCGAGATATACAATTTGTCTTTTTCTCCATAAGAATAACATTAGACAACGTACTGTGTTTAGCACTTTCAATATCTCAGTATCCAATTGACGTAGAGCAATGATTAAACTACCAAATTGTTTGTTTTTTATGCTGAATTCAATGGTAAAAATTAAAATTGGATTAAAATAAAAATTACATGTGGAAACCCCAAAACAATTTGTTGGGTACAAAACCCCTCTTCAAATGGGGCGATTAGTCTGGTTTTCGAACTCGTTCAAATAAATGGTACTTTACACATTTCTACCAAATTTCATTAAGATCGGACCTTTTTTACGAGAGTTATCATACATACGAGTTTACATTTACATATATAAAAATTTGAACGAATGGTGTTTTTGGCATCTGTGGACCTCAAAATGAAAAGAGGTCTCGAACATGGTCTCGAACTTTTATTTTATACTTTTATACTTTTATTTATTTTATTTTATATTCCCTATTAATATAGGGGAAATTCGCTAAAAGAAACCTCATTCAATAACAATTTAAAACACTTCCGCCTACTTTTAAATGTGAAAAGGTATTTAAACTTAAACCATATGGTTGTTAAATTTTTGCACAATGTTATCGTCAAACTTAATCAAAAGTCGTGAATATAAAATGAAACTGGAACGTTTGGCGTGGTAATAACATTCAATTTATTGAAACGTCTGTCGAGACTGGCATTTTTAAGATAGGTTTGATTAGATTATTGTTTAAATTTAGAAACCACAGTTAAATGAATAATATTATTCAGTTTATGATTAATATTAGAAAGTAAATATTAGATACGATGTCCATCAAAATTAATAATAGTCCTAATGTAAAGTAGGCAAGCACAGGCCTTGTAGGTATATGATCGTGGATTCACAATCTTTATTAGGGGAATCAAAGACCCCCCCGGACTAAGAAACTTTACAAAAGCACTACCATACTTCAACCAAACACCTGATTAAAGAATTTTGGGTTATTGTACGATTTATTAATGTTTTGGGTTGCTTTGTGGTCAAGCTTTAGAAAAGAATGTTCATGTCCCCTAAATGAACATAATAGCTAATGAGTCAACTTTGATTAGAGTGGTCAGGGATGTACCTACAGTATGTACCTACAGCAATAAACCTAAATAGACAATAGTACTTTGATCCAACTTATGCCAGCTCTAATTTGAGCGTTATTTTTGTCCAAAAAGAGCTAATGAATTAAGAGTTTTAAAACTGCGATAAAAACCGTTTCTCTCTGCGTCAGTGTGAATGCACGAACAACCTTCGTCCAATGCTGACCAAGCGTCGTCGTCAAACAAAGTGGTGGAGTCGAATTCAAATTTAAAACAACAAAAACAATCTTGCTATATAAACTTACGTAATTTTAGCTTACTTACAATTTTGCAGGTGACACTTGTTTTTTTTTTAAACGTCAATAACAAGTGAAAGGACAATTTATCGCGTAGTTTGTTAATTTAAACGATTATACATTACTTCAACAACTTTTACTATTCAATTACCCTGTCCAAAATTTGAGAGATTTTGACTTAAATAGTGGAAGTTCACAATATTGTAATGCCCTCGCGGGTTTTTAAATGCGACTTCAAGGTTTCATTAACTTTGTTTTTTTAAATATTTGTAAGAATATACAAACATTTTCTTAACTTTCTAAAATATTAAAAAAAAAACTCACAATTACTGGTGCATACCAATAAATATTGCGACATTTGTTTTAATCGAACAAATTAGAACTTGCCTTTGATGAAAAAGCAATCCCCCATCCTGTAGTTGGAAATAAACTATTTTTTTCAGTATAAGCGCATTAAGAGGATGTTAAAGCCAAATTTAACGATGCGATCAGTTCTAGGCCAGCGGACATCAAACACATTTATCTAATGTTCTATGTCGTTTGGTACCGTTTCCTTTTGCCGATAAAAACAAACATGTTTTCTACTCTACATGAACAAATTACAATGCAAAACATCAGCACTACCTTAATAATGTTATTTACTTGGACAGGACAGCTACGGATTTATTTAATGACAGACTTTGACGATTGAAATGACGAATTAAAGGAATTTCCTGTAGGTGGTTCGAAAGAAAATTACTTTTTCTTCGGATGTCGGGGCTTTGTTCTACTATTCCTCAATTAGCAAATTCCCCCTATAGAAAATAAGCTACTGTATTACCGTAGGTCTCATGGTAAGACCTAGGCCCGGGACCATGATTACTTTTTGTTTTCAGGTCCCCAGATGCCAAAAACACTATTCTTTCAAATTGACATATATATGTATATACATAGTATCTATAATATATACATACATACATATATATATATATATATATATATATATATATTATATATATATACTATAGAAAACCCAAAATTATCAAAGAATTAAGTTTATATTTCGGTTTCCCATCTTCAGAACTACTACATTGTAAAAACAAATTAGAAAAACAAATGGGACACTTCTTGCATTGTATCTGATCCACTATATTTCTTGACTCGCAACTTAATCTTCCTAATATCTTATATGTTTTAGCTGTAGAACTACGGTAAAGGTTTTGGATTCTTCCATTTGTTCGCAGACTAAACAGCGAGGTTTTTTGCAAGAATATCCACTATTATTATTACCATGCTGGTCAATGGGTAGTTTTGGTTTTGAAATTAAATCCTTCAATGTTGGTGGTCTTTTGAAAACTACTCTGGGTGGCCGTGAACACGATAACTTGAGTAAAAATCGTCTGATTTCGAGGAATTTCAGCTCTAATGTGTAAAGTGGCATTCATGACTTTAAGTTCGAAAACCTTAAAAATCGGACCATGAAAAGGGGGGTTTATGGGGGTTTCAAATTTTCCAAAAATCAGTTTTTGCATTTTTTACTCAAAAATTGTAAAAACCCTCAATTTTGGTTTTTACCATTTTATAGAGCTTAAAAAAATAATATAGTATTTTTAATTACTAACCTAGGTTAAGTGGTTGAGGAGAAAATCCAAAAAACGTGTTCATAAAATTTCCCATGTTAATCTTATGAGAAAAAGATTTTTAGATTTTCCTCAGTTAGTTTTACTGAAAATTTCACATTTGTTTTTACCAATCAGTTCAGATTTACAAAACAGTCATTTTGGTGTTTAAATTCTGATTCTACGTCCATCCGTTGCAGAGATATTCAAAGTGTTAAACGCAGTACGTTGTCTAATGGTATCCTTATGGAGAATAAATAAAATTTGATATATCGATTATTTATGAATGTATATTGATGAAACTTGGCATGTGGCTTCACCGAGTACTAGTATATTGATATTTGCACAGCAAATATTTTTATTGATTACCCCCGTAGCAGCAAACCTAAATACTCAGCCATAATGTTATTCTTATGGAGACTAAGTAAAGTTTTAAATCTCCCTTAATTATGAAGATAAATTATTAAATTTTGGTACGTAGCTTCACCTGGTTGAGTTATATTTATAATTGTTTTAAAACACATGTCCTATATTTCTTGTTGCAGCAAACCGTACTCACCCGTACTTAGCCCTAATGTTATTCTTATGGAGAATAAATAATATTCGATATATCACTTATTTATGAATGTATTTTTGTGAAATTTGGTAAGTGGCTCTATGTAGTAGCAAGGCACACAAATAGGCATTGGAAATTCACTAAGTACGCAGGTTTGCTGCGACGGGGGTATTTCACTATGTTATTGCTACGGATGAAAGTTTTTATTGGGTTTTTCAGATGTATTTTATTTTAGTTAATTTCACTTGAACAGCCAACTAAAATAAATAATTCTAACTACAGACTGAGTTTTTTATATATTTTTGATATACTCATTTTTATACAGAAAACAATCATATTCATAGCCAAACTACAAGAAACATGGACCTTGTGAAGATCAATAGATCAAAATATCCTAAAACTCAACTAACCCACACATAAATATAAATATAAAACTTAATAACAAATTACCAATTGAAAAATTCAACAAATATACTAAGGCAGTATAAACTTAAAACTGTATTGATAAAACCTTGGAATTATTTTAACAGGAATTCTGAACTATGCTATCAAAATATAATTTGTATTATATATTGTAATGCAACAAATGATGTCTTATACAATAACGTTTATTTATTTATTTTCTACGAACTGCATTTGATGTCTGTGAGATCCCCAGAATAGCGGCAAGTTACTTATTAAATAACTTTCTACAATTTGTGCAAAGGGCACGAAGTTAACCGGTCTTAAAAAGAATGGCAAGGGTTACAGCGAATCCCCTGCGTTGTAGGAAGAGGTTATAAAGGTACTCGAACTCCTCAAAATTGTTGAGGAGAAAATAATGGGCATAGCTAATCTACCACAAATACACAAACAAAAATAAAGTAAACCTACTAACTACCCTGAGAAATGTGAATGAATTTAGTTTATTAACCTACACTGTTGCACGAGGGTTTAAAATTTAAATTGAACTATTATCAGGCATTTTGTCAAACACCACGCTAATTTAATATAATATCTTATGGGAGAGTTCAGCATACTAGTTGTCCATGCAAACCAAGATTTCACTGTTTCTATAACGTTGAAAAACGATCTAGGATTATTAAAAACATATAGTGAAACAAGGAAACATAGAACTACTTTATTTAGATGTGCTGTTTCAACATGCTAATATTTTGTATTACAGTTTCACATGCTTTTTGTATTTTTAGTGAATTTCCTTTGGAAAGTGAACTAACTATTAGCATGACCCGCACGGTGAAACTTAACCCCGGGACCACCATAGAAGTTCCTAACGTGACCCCCTGAATACGTTTTGGGGGGTCGTTCAAAATGTTATATATATATGTGTGTTTGCACTCTAGCGCTCGCATTTTTTGTCCGATTTACTTCAAATTTGGTAGGAACATTTCGTTCTGTAATCAGTTAGACAAGTTCGTTGGGCAAAACAATCGGAAAACTCTAAACCCCTTTTTTGGGGATTAATCTTTCAAATTTTGAGTTTTTGGGCCCAAAAAGTGTCAGAAATGCCCCGTATATATTAATGCATGCAAAAAGATGGGAATTAGTGAGGCAAAAGTTTTAAGCCCTCTCTCGTCATTCTATCATACATATTTACCGAGTTATTAAATAAAATTTGTATCGACTAATTACGGTACGTTGTCTTATGGGGGTTTTACACTAGAAAAGCCTGTTATTCCTTTGTTAGAGTACTTTTATCATCCCCAGCAACCTCAAGCCTACTTTAAAACCTGTCTGGACCTTCTCCTAACATTATAATGCTCAAAATTGTATTCCCAGCTATGCAGGTAAATGAAACCAGGAGCATCAGAACAGCCAATAAATCACTGTTTTCAGATTTCAATAACAATTGGAATAAGTGTATTTTTTTAGACTGATTTGGAGTTTTAAAAGTTGTTATGTGGAAATTCTCATCCCTCACATCAGCGTGCTGCGTGCGAACTCGTTTTAAATTTTCGTTTAGCTCTAAAAATGTTTTACATAAAAATCAAATGTCCACTAAATACCCAACTTACTTCTATTAAACATTAACTGCGGTTTTCATACACAAGTTAAATACTATAACCTCACATTATCACGGTTCGCCCAAACCTCTGCTTGACGTTTATCTCTAATTTAATGGGAACTCGTCTTTCAAAGCAGAGTTACCCATCAAAGCGTAAGTACCGGAAATGAAATTTCCTCCCGGAACACAGCAGTGGCAGATTTAATTATGGGCCAACTCGTGGCGCGACGCTGGCGGTCAATGCACATGCACAAGTGCAACGCTGCAGATCTTGGATGCACTTTCTATTCCCGCCTCTACTAGTGGGAAGCCCTCTTTCTAGTCGTCAGTGGCCTCTTGGCTTCTGCAGAAATGTGAAAGCGCGGTCGAGGCAAAATTCCAAATCTAAGACTCGAAAAGGTTTATTTTTGTATCGTTATCCAGTACTTAATCTAGGTGATCCAAAACACTATAGTAGTAGTAGCAAATTGATCGATTTGTCGGGGAAAAAATCAAATCAAATCAATCATTCCGTTTGTCAAATTTCTCTTCTGGAATGGATTTAACAAATTAATACAATACTAGGCTAATATTCTCCGTTAATACTAAGACATTTTGTATTCATTCGCCTTATAGTTTCAAGATAACGAAAAATTAAAAAAGTTGTTTGAGACACATAATGTAAAAGATAGTGAACTCCCATGGTAGTATATGACTTCTTATTTAGTAAATTTGTTTTAATCTTAAGATGAAGACTGATAATATAGGTCAATAGAGTAAAGTCCAAATTTAAATATTTTCTTGAATTTAACTCATAAATGAGAGTCATAAAACATATTCATACTATATAATGGGGTTCTGAGACAGTACAATACTTTTACATATTTACTGCAGATTTTAGATTTAAATTTGACAGATATTAGTATGTAATATACAACATAGAATGTATGAGTCACTCTCCCCAAAAAGAGGGGCGTTCCAGGGCTTAGCCTGTAATGTTTATGTCATTCTATGTAAAAAAAAAACTGTGTCCACATTCTTACACCGAAAAACCTATTTTGTTTCAAAAACAAAAAAATAGTTGTAACAACAAAATATTTTGGTTGAAATACGGACAACAACAATATTTGTTGAAATAACCAAATTATTTTGTTGAAAGTTATTTGTTTATAGCAACAACATAGTTGTTTATCCTAACAAAAAAATATATTGTTGAATGAACAAAATGTTTGGTTGGTGCAATGACTTAACTACAACTAATAAAGTTACGATGACTTAACTACAACTAATAAAGTTTTAGATATGATATTATATGCCATTGGCATAAATAGGCATTTTTCTATTTTGGCTTTAGAAAAATATCAGGACAAAACATTTTGTTGGGAAGACAAAATGTTTGAACAATTCTGTTTTGTTGTTACAAGCAAATGGTTGTGTTATTACTAACAATATATATTTTGTTTCCTCAGCAAAATAAATATGACAAAAATATTTGGTTGCAACAACAATTCACTTTTTTCTGTGACAGATTGAACCAAAAACTCCTAGATTTAGCAGGTGAAAGATTTTCAAACTACAGACTACTATTGCTGCCTTTCTCTTCTGAAACCGAACGATGTTCATTGTTTCTTGACTGTTATTGTTATTGTTGTCATAACTGTGAGTTAGGTTCCCACACCGCGTTATGAGTACTAATTGACGCTATCGGGCGCCGGACGGGGCAGATATACTTTCACTACTGGCCTTTGTCCAGTGATCATCAAAACACTTCACTGCCGATACTCAAGGGCTGATAGATAAGTTATCAGAGGCTGAAGTAACGTCGTTGAGTAAGGAATAGATGTAGAGTGGTCACGAGATAGGGAAACGGTAACAGGCGTTTAGTAATTGTGGGGTATTGGGATATAGGCCGCGTTGGTGTAGCAACAATGATAACAAATTATCAGTTTTATTTGGATCCAGTAAAACAATCGACAGTTGAAACCATGTATCATCTGAGGATTCATGGTCAACGATAAAACGTTAGTCACGTAATCTCAGTATCGGGGGTTACGAATAAGCTAAAACAGTTTTCAATAGTTGTGAATAGTGTTTTTATTAGTGTAATCAATTTTAATCTATATGCGTTTTACGTAAAAATTATTTTTATTTTATCACAATAAATACTACACTTAATATATAATATTTCCGAGTAAATTAATATTGTAGACATATCAGTACTAGAGCAATTTCTAGGTTTATGTAGTTTTTTAGATCTTGTTTTTAAACGAAAGAAAAAGTTACAATCAATACTTTTCCGAATTAATTTATTCATTGACACATGCATTACTTTATAAAATAACAATATTGGCTTTCAAAAGTTTTGAACGTTCAGTGTTTTTACTTTTTCCCAGTTCTTTAAAGTCCTTTTATTTTAATTGCATTTTAAGTGTACATCAACAACTCATAACCAAGTTGTAATATATTGTAATAATAATTTATTTGCGTGTAAATTTCCACAAAAATACATCGATTTAATAACTAAAGTATTTCATACTTTCGTTTAATGCCAAATGATTAACCAAAAAATGAGCTTTAAGGAATTATACAGTGGATTTTTCAACATTGAAGGCGTAAGCCTCATGATTTGTCCCTTTTCAATGCGGCCTACTCAGCGTCCAATCCTTGTGACAATCGCTCCGCCAATCTTCTCTTTATGTTCCTCTCGCCTTTGTGTTAAAGGACAATGGCTGGTTTACACTACACTGTACCTTATGTAACGTCACTAGGAAGTATTACATCCCCGCATAAATGTTAGTGAGGTACGACTAATGTCAACTATTTTCTAGACGTTGAAACGTTTTTGTTTTATTATTTCCCGACCTAGTGGAATAAATAGTTTCCCGCGGCATAATCACCGGCAGTTGTTTACTGTTTGCGTCGTTGAGTCAACATCAATAACATCATCGCAGGGAAGCTATGTCTACGTCATAAATTATATATGTTTTCATATTCTCATCAATGACAGCTATATAACTCGTGTTAGTTATCTCAGGAGTGTTGTAAAGCATATAATGTGATCACAACTCATACCATCCCGGTAGTAGTGTATTACCACATAAAGCGTTCTAGTTCACGTGGGTTTACTAACAAAATAGTTGCGTGGTCGAGTTTATTCATTGTTTTTATTCCTCTCGATAAGCTTTGTAAAAGATAAAACTGACAAATGGATGACAGAACGATCACCTTTATAAATAATCTTTAGGGATTCATTAAGATCATTCATTGATTATGAACAAATAAAACAATTTAATAAGGAATAGAATACATGGTCGTTAAAAAGTATACATCACCGAGAGAAAAATCTAACATAATCACTCTCTATGATATTGTTTTCTCAACAAATTTGTTATTTCATGCCCGATTTTGACGATGAGGATTGTTTCCCTAGTTGATTCTAAAGGAATTTATCTTTTCCCGGACTTCAGTTCCCCGCCCTACTTGTCTTCGAAGATCCTGTTTTATCCACATGGAATAAAGATATTTTATTGTGTTTGTTACATAATTTGTCCTACTTCAATTCTCATTTAATAAAGAAATACCCCCTCGCAGCAAACCTGAGTACTCAGAATTTCCAATGCATATATATATATGTCTCACTAATACATAGAGCCACTTACCAATTTTCACAAAATCATTCATAAATAAGTGATATATAGTATTTTATTTATTCTCCATAAGAATAACTTTAGGGCTGAGTACGCAGGTTTGCTGCAACGAGGAAGATAACAATTATTTATTTTTGCAATTATAAATATAACTCAACCAGGTGAAGCTACATACCAAGTTTTATTAATTTAGGTTCATAACTAAGAGAGATACACAACTTTACTTATTCTCCATATGAATAACGTGGGGGCCGAGTATGCAGGTTTGCTGCTACGGGGAAAATCAACAAAAAACCTTTTTTGTGCAAATATCAATATACCACAACTAGTTGAAGCCACATACCAAGTTTCATCAATATAAATTCATAAATAATCGAGATATCAAATTTTATTATCCTCCATAAGGATAACATTGGACAACGTACTGTGTTTAGCACTTTGAATATCTCTGCAACGGTTGGACGTAGAACAACAATTAAAACGCCAAAATTATTGTGCTGTAGAGCTAAACTGATTGGTAAAACAGAAATGTAAAGTTTTTAGTAAAACTATCTGAGGAAAATCCAAAAACCTCAGAGCTTTGCTCCATAAGACCAATGTTAACTTTTTGCCTTCGTTGCTCCATCACTCCTCACCTGATCATCACATAAAAAATTAATTTTGGTGTAAAATCAAAGGTTTCGTCATCCTCTATTGAAATGCAATTTATAATTTAAAACCTTTTTGCAGATTAATGAGAAAAGGTACAGTTATACAATAGAAGATAGAACAATTTATTATAAAATCATAATGCTCAAATTAAGGAAATCGAAAATGTAGTTATTTTCAGAACCACTACACCTTTATTTTACACTTAAACGAATGTTTTTTGACGGTTTAGTGAGGAATAACGGAGGCTCAAAGTTAGCATTGGCCTTATACAACAAAACACCAAGATGGGGCTGTCAACTTCCGGTGATGAAGACTCTACATCTGTTGGTGAGTAACAGTAGGTAACTCACCAGGGAGGAGAGCGCATATCTTCCGCCCCAGCCGGTCCTCCCCCGGTATACTGGCGAAGTGACACATGTCGTAGACCAAGCCGCACTCTGAGGGCACGCAGTACGAGTAGTAGTCAGGGTACTTGGCCTTGAAGTCGTAATACTGCTTCACCTGCAACGTAAGTGTGGAAAACGACGTAAATAATAGACCCTGCAATAAATTACTTTGTTCATGTAGAGTACCTGTGGGGCGACTTTTGCTTGGGGAAGGTCAGTCAGTTTGTTTAGATGAATGGAGTAATATTTTACCACGTCCCCCTTCTGGTGATCAGATCTTCTTAGCTTATTTGCCTCTTTTCTGCATGTTTAAGGCCAATTCAGTTCTTATTTAAAGCCCAAAGACAATTTGATTGATTTTTTATGTATGTTATCTTCAATGGTTTTATTTACTGCTCTCAGAGAACCATATGTTAATACAAACTACAATAGGATTACTTTGATGGTTCACTGATTGATTATAAACAGCTGATATGATTATTTTGTTTTGAATTGAAACTCCATAAGTCCAATGACAATTTTTTAACTTTTCAAATTAGTTTTTTTTACAAAATTATATTTTGCCTGTGGATGAGACTTATCTAGACCATTTTTTACCAAGAAACTAGTTAATTATAAGTTTTGAAGTAAATCGTGGAGCTGTTTTTTGAGATCAGAGTTGCAAACAAGGATACAATCAAGCAAAACTTACTCATATTATATTATAGGATTTTATTTTCATTTTTTGAACTCCATTGGTAGTAAGGGTGAGTTTGCGTTGTAAGTAATGCGAAAATTTGACATCAATAATGAGAAAAAGAATTTAACAAAGTTTAGAAAAATGGGAACAGGTCAAAGTAGAATAATGAAGAAGAATGGCGTAGATCAAACGTGTGAATAATTGCCAGGTCATTGAAAAATTAGTTGCAACGATCCAAGCAAAGCTGGATATAAATCGAAGAGCTTTCAGATTCCAAAACATCGCCAAACACGGTGCAACAAGTTTAACAAGTTTTTCTATTACTGTAGTCGTGTCAAAGGTCCGTAGCCATTTATTTCCGATATTTGATTATTTTTTTATTCATTTAAAAGCTTGAAGGCACACTACACATTACGTCACTACGTAGCCTCTAGTTATTTGGCTCGACTTTGCTCGGCTTTTAAACAGTAAGGCGACAATAATTAAGAAATTATTGCGAACATGTTTCATCACTGATTAGAAAAATGTAGTTTCGCCATAAAGTGGTCAAACTGGGTTTACTAATCAGTGATGGAAAATGTAGGCAATAATTTCTTAAATAACTTAAACTCACCAACCCAAAAGAGAATTAAGGCTAGATTCTAAGGCTGGGTTATTTAACTTCGATCGTTTACCAACATCAATCAACATCCAATCAACATCCATTACCAACATCGCTTCATCATTTATCAACAAAAGTGGTGTTTCCAGAGACATTATAACTCTGAATACACTAGTAACTAAAGTCGCTATTAGTCCAACACCTGAAGGGGGTTGAGTTTGCACTGAAAAGGTGACGCAATTTGACTTTTGATTGCTGTTGGGGACACCTAGTAGATGACAAAAATCCATGTCGTCGTCCTCATCAGGTGCACAACATGGGGGGAGGGGTGTATTTAGCGTTAGGTAGAGGGCTATCAAGCACAGGGGCGCTGTTTACGGAATCGCCTGCATCTAATCAATGGTTCGTGATAGCAGGACGAAATAAGCACCATTTTGTTTGTAAGATGTTTTGTGCTACGAAAAATATAATAACTATAAAGTTCATAACTATTACATAAATCCAGAAAAAATTACGTTTTATTTTAAATATATTTATTTTTGGTAGAAACATGTTGACATTAAAAATAATAAATTTACAATACTAAACAATGTTATGCTATAATCACTCTCAAAAGTATTTAAAGAAACAAATATAAAAACATAAATAAAACAAACGATACTGTATTAAAAGTACCACATCTAATAAACGTGAAAACAAACATTATGGTAGAAGTCTTGTTAGATCGTGTGAGAGCAGACATAGATGGAAACCGAGACTTTATTTCTTGATTTATTTGGACTTTACCTATCGCTTCTAGTGTTAAAACTACACGACGTTTCGGGAGGTAAGGAAACTTATAAGCATTGTTTCCTTCTTTGATCTTAGAAGGAAACAATGGTTGGAAAGAAAAAAAAACAATGGTTGGGCATGGTTAGAAAGAAAATCCAAAGAAATGTAGGTTAGTTAGGTGTAAGAACTTGATATTTAGATGTAAGTAGGGTTCACTTGATAACGGGAGGAGTTTCCTTACCTCCCGAAACGTAGTGTAGTTTTAAACACTAGAAGCGATAGGTAAAGTCCAAATAAATCAAGAAATAAATTCAAACCCATGGCTATTATGAGTTTCAAGAAACTGAGACCTCCACTTAAATGTTGTCAAAAGAATTGTCTCCTATTTTTTACTCTTCAACCATTACAACTATGCACGAGGGTGTATTCTGTACTTGGATGACATGTCCAAATTACCTGAGGAATTGTTGAGTAACTTCAAAAAGGGCTACATTACAGTGGCAAGATAGCGAGACAAAGTCAACTGTGTTGCTTCAGTTCATGCTTTAGAGCAGTCCCTTATCCGATAATCAAAGGTTCAAGGGGGTTTAATCGGCATAAAAAATAGCGATATAGCGACGAGGAAATGGTGTTTATTGTATCACCAAAATGTAGAACTTTCCATGGCTATTCTAAAGTTTTGTGGGATAAATCAAGATCCAACAGGTGATGAATAAAATTTTCACAAGGAATGGAGCACTTGTAGGATAATTTAAGACGAAAATGATGTCCAGGCTTTAATTAAACTTGTCAATGACCACGACGACCCCTTTGTTGAATCTACTACAACACTCAGAAATGTTGTCAGTTGGTCCTTAGCGACAACAGAAGCTGCGAATTTTTTGTTAAGTATAAGAAAAAATGGAAAGATTAAGTATGAAGAGTTTAAACGTGACAGAATGACAAACCACACAAAAAGTCTCCACGCTCCATTAAGAAGAAACAGTTTTATCATTTAACTCTCCTGGCAAAGAGTAAATTAAGAATTTTAAAAATACCAATACTAGTGAACTTGACATAAGTCAAACTATTTTTCTGGCTACCCAAAATGGATTCAACATGTATCGCACGAATTAGCACCGTACCCACCAAGCCTTGCACTTGAAAATGGAAACCTCAAGAAGAGTACAAAGGCAGAACTATTAAACGTAATTGAAAGTGATTGCAGATGTACTGTATTAATCTTCTCCAGAACCAAATACGCATTTACGATGGAATGGTGCTCATTCACAGTGTACCAACTATGGTACTATCTAAACTGGAGTGTTTCGGGGATTTTGCCAAATATCGAATGTCACAGCTTGAAAAAGCTTTACATCACAATAATACCAGCAGAGGAGACGTTGTTTATGATGTATATGACAAATCATTAATCAAGACTGCAGGAAATGAAATCAGCGCTGGAGGAAAGCCTCCATTTATCGTCTACATTCACAGTGATTCAATGAAAATCTTGTTAAAAAATAGTCAAGATATTTATCTCAAACGGAAAACAAAACAAAATTGATTGAGTACGTATCGGGTTTCATTTTAAATAACGGCCATGTCCCCAATGGCAGAACTTTGTTTTTATCTGGATGTTTAAAAAAAAAAAACGTTATGGTATTGCAAATAAGTAGGTAAAAACATAACAGACCAAGTTAATCTCAAAATTAATCACTTTGAAGCCGACACTAGGATGTTTATTTATGTCAAAGATTGTCTAGAATCGAACAAAGAAGCAAAACACGTTATTTTATATAGCCCTGATTCAGATGTACTAGTCCTTGGGATAAGGTTTTGAATGTTTCTAAGCAAAGTGTTTTAAGTAAAGTATTGCCAGCACTTCATATTTATACCGGTTGTGATAGGACTAGTAATATTGGGTCAAAAAGAGCTGCATAAAACTATGTTAAGAAACATAAAGAAGCTCTTGATGTTTTGGATCTATTACGTGTACAGCCACTTGCAGAAGAAATTGTGTAACGGTTGGAGACTTTGTTCCTAAATCTTACAAAGCAAAGTGGAAAATCCTGCAATGAAAATCGCTATATACAGATATCGACGATTCCTTATGTCATCAAAGACGTTAGTAAAATGTCATGTACATCAAACTCTTTCCGATTACATGTCTTGAGGAGTGCAGCTCAACTATACTTCTGGGAAAACCCCCCAAAATGCTTTCATCGAGCCATTAGATTTAGAAATGTATGGCTACTACAAAGATGAAAATAATAAACTGCGTCCACTTCTGATGACACTGCCTGCTACGCCCACTTCTCTTATTAAACCTTGTAAATGCAAAAACTGCTCAAAGAAAACTTGTGCCTGTTTTTCTAAAGACTCAGCATGCTGCTCTTACTCCAAGTGTTATGATAAGTGTAAAAACCCTCCAAACGCAACAAAATCTGAAAAATAAAGTAAAATATAAGCAGACGTTATATAAAATGTGTAAAACAGTCTATAGGTAATTATTATTGTTTCAAACTGTGTATTGTAAAAAATGTAATCAGAAGTGGACGCAGTTTATTATTTTCATCTTTGTAGTAGCCATACATTTCTAAATCTAATGGCTCGATGAAAGCATTTTGGGGGGTTTTCATGTCATAAAAGGTATAAAACTCAGTAACTTTTTAATTGTTTTTATTCATATATTTATCCAATTTTGAAAAGCTTTCAAAGTAAGAGTTGAAGCCATAAAGATTTTGATAATTTAGAGCTTAAGTGATGGGATATTTGTAAGTTTACACATTGTACGATCTCAAATTAATTTTTAATTTACGTACTCGCAAAGCATAGATTGTTAAAAGTCATTTCCAAAAACGTTTAATTAAAAATGGTGTAGGCCTACCTGTTTTCCCGTGAAAAGAGAACAAAAGCTCATCCTTGAGCGTTACGAAAGACAGACAAATAGAGAGACAGACAGACAGAAATTGAGGTAAGTCCCTTTTAGGCTTACCTAGGGTGTAAAACGTGAAAATATTTCATAATTCCAAGCAATATACATGCAAAACTCTAATTCTACTTTTATAAATACAGTTTGTTTTAACGTTTAGATGCGGTACTTTTAATACAGTATTTTTTGTTTTATTTATGTTTTATATTTGTTTCTCTAAAGATTTTTGGGAATGATTATAGCATAAAATTGTTTAGTATTGTACATTTATGACAGCATGTTTTTACCAAAACTAAATTTATTTGAAATAAAACGTAATTTTTCCTGTATTTCTGTAATAGTTACGGACTTTATAGTTGTTATCTTTTTCTTAGAACAACATCTTGCAAACAAAATGGTGCTTATTTCGTCCTGCCATCATAAACCAATGATTAGATACAGGCGATTCCGAAAACAGCGCCCATGCGCTTGATGGCCCTCTACCTGGCGCTAAATACCCCCCTCCCCCCATGTTGTGCACCTGTGGGGGGGCGACGACATGTATTTTTTGTATCTACTAGGTGTCCCCAATAACAATCAAAAGTCAAAATGTGTCACCCTTTCAGTGCATACTCAACCCCCTTCAGGTGTTGGACTATGTAGGCTAAGTAACTGCCCTGACGGATCTCCGCTATATCCGTAGGGAGTGAGTGTAGTGAAAAAAATTATATAACATTAATTTTACTGCCCTACGAACTTGACCCTATTTAATTATCTCTGTAAGGTTTACTGTTCTCCTATCGGCACGCCCTGTATACAATCGAAAGAGCGAAACTAAATTAACTGCCTCAGAAACCCACCATGAATAAACAAATTAACAAATCTGTTTTAGAACGGGCGACTGTACAGGTTTCAAAATTTCGTTGAAGTAAGATTATTGAAGAAAAAAGTATATACTTATGAATTATACTTACACACTGAAAAGCTTTTTCCACATTATGTTTTCTTCCGCGAAGAAACGCTGCAAGAAAAATATCGTCTGTTCTGGCATTGAGGCTTTCTTCCCCTGTAAAAACAAGTACCTATTATTTAACGTAGTTAGCCATTGAAAACAATTAAATGTCTGATGGAAGCCAATATGAAAAGTTTGATTAAGAATTAAAAGTTCCAATATATCAGAATGCTTCAATGTTTCAAAGAAAGGTGATAACATGTGTTTTGATTGCCTGCATTTAATTAAAAATAAATGGTTAGAGTAAAAATGCTTACTACAGTGGAACGCCTAAAATTTATACACAATTGAACAACATTGGAAAAATATAGAAACAATATTGTACGATTTTCCAAAACCCCGTCGAACCAACCGCTCACACTCAGGACATTATATTAGGAAAAAGGACATTATAATATTAAAAAGGTGATGATATATTAAACTAATTATCAAATTTGTCCACGTTTTTAAAGCCTTTTGGACTATCCAAAGTGTGCAGAGAAATAAATACCATGAGTTTAAAATATAAAAAAATAATAAATGATTTCCCATTGGGATATAGAGTTGTTTAACAGCATCGGGAATGGAAAACACTTTACAAAATCAAAAAAAATCCATAAAGACATCTCTGAACTCGTTACGGATATTCGTTGGACTTAGTTAAACTACACAGTTAAAATTAATTTTCATTCACTAAAATGTAATTTATTTTTAGTTACAAAATAAACTCAAATTGCAACCTATTTGTAAAATATCAATATGAGAGAATTCCTGACACAGTGATAGGGTTAGTGTCTAGACATTCGATTTAGGTCGTATATTGTACAACATTTCCGCATCGTGCAAATTAAGGTTACAATTGAGACAATCAACACAGTTTAAAGGCTCTGACAATAAACCGGGTTAAACGAAAACGATGAAGCGGGCGAATTTGCAGATTTGTCACAACGAAATGCATTAAGGCCTTGGGTTCCTCTGTCGCTGAATAAAACATGGGGTTGTAATGGGGAAGCAATGACGATGCTGCTGATTACCATAGTACACATGCAATTATCTGACAGAATAATAGAGTCGGTAAATGGATTGTAGACATCCACGTTGTCTATGATTCAACGATTGACGGTCCCGGTACTTTGTTAGCGTCTACAAAGTACCTGGGGCCATGTATTGTTTTTTATTCGTACGGTCTTTGGTTTTTGTTTTTGTTTGTGTATACCAGTAGCATTTTACGATTTGAAAATGAACTGTGGTTTTGTGACTATCAAGGCCAACCTGTTCTTCGAAAGTATCTTTAATTCATATACCATTGACAAATGGCAGCTGAGTCTAGTATGGAACCGTTGCAAAGTTTTCAGATTTTGATAAGGAATGATCTGGTGACCCTCAATATCACCCTAATAACTGCATTACCCATTCTGTATCTGTGTTCTTGGTGTATAGCTGGTAGGAAAGAGGTCAGGATGTTCAACATACTTATGTTAAGTTTTTCTGTCAGTTGCCAAACTGTTAGGGAAAATAAACAGTATCAGGAAACTGACACATACTTTCCCCCTTTTTAGCCTTAAATTAATCAATACATTCCTTTATATTCACTATGTATAACATATAAATCATGTATAGAAAGTTTTAGTTTTTTTCAGGAATTTCAACTCAAATCCCTTTATTGGAGGCATTACATTTATTTACTAATTACAGTGGTTTTAAGATGGGAAATCCCCCCCATCTCCTCCACCAGGGTTAAGTAACAACATATTTCGAATAATATCCATCGGCTAATGTTAACATACATACCAAGAAGTTTAAACTAAATTTATCAGTAAATAATACAGGGTTTTATTTCATTTTTCAAAATAATAACATTGAACAAAGTACTGCATTTATCGCTAAATGAAATTTCACATTTTCTCCGCAACCATTAGTTATTTTGGGGGGGGGGTTTGTATCCCAAAACTGGGTTTTTTGAGCTTTTTACATATAATTGTTGAAAAAGTCAAATTTTAGTTTTTTTCCATTGGAATCAGCTTAGAAAGACGCACAATTTAGTGTTTTGATCATTGCTCTACGTCAAATGGTTACAGAGATATCGAAAGGGATAAACCCAGTATGTTGTCCAATGTTATTCTTACGGAGAATAAGATAAATTGTATATCTCGCTTATTTATATACTTTTGATGATGAAACTTGGTATATTACTTCATATCGTTGTGGTCTATTAATATTTGCACTAAAAAACATTTTTCGGTGGATAGTTCCTGTAGCAGCAAACCTGTGTACTCAGTCCCATGTTATTCTTATGGAGAATAATTAAAATGTCATAAATCGTTTATTTATGAATGTATATTGATGAAACTTGATATGTGGCTTTATGTAGCATTAAGATACATATATATGCATATTTATGCATTGGAAATTTGCTGAGTACGCAGGTTTGCTGCTACGGGGTATTTATATATTAAGATGTATACAAAATCTTGGACCTTGACACAATGACTCGTGGATTCTAAGAAGTTGGTCAAAGAGTTTTAATTTCTTCCTAGATTATATTTAACATAAGATACTACTTTTCTTTTCTTTTTAAAATGAGGCAATTTATTCTTCTTAAAAACAAATTGAATGATTTAAGCCTTATTGCTTTTTAAGTTCTGCATTTATAGGTTGCCTATGTATTTGAACAACCGTATCAAGCTACAATAACAATGGGAGGCCTGGGGGGCACAGCCCCCCTCCCCCCAGTAAGGTTAATGTGTTACATTAAAACCTCTGGATTAGAGTTTAAAATATTTAGGCATTCAAAACCAATTGACCGATTTTAAAACGTATTGTTCATCAAGTTCTGTATTTATACTTATAGATTTTTACAGCAATATTAAGCTACAATAAAATAAATATCCTGATGGGTCCTCCAGTGGAACCAAAGTGTAAATAACTACTTTTAAACCACGTGCTCCCACTGATTGGGGACCTTTATTGCCGCCAACATATTATATTTTATCAAAATCTTCAGCTAATATTATTATGAGGGCTTAGATGATACAGCCCTCAGTGAGACTGAGGGGTGAGTAACTACTTCATATGCACTTTGTCTGACTGATTGACAGATTTCAGGCCTCATTGTTTGTCATGTTCTGGATTTGTATGTCATTGTCAAGCTGCAGTTATAATGGAGGGCCCATGAGGTATATTGTCAATTGAAACATTTTTTTTTTATTTTACGCGATCACTCAATACTTATACGCGATATAAGAGCGTACTCCTAGTATTTATATCTTAATAACTCAAAATACTAATTTATATTGATTTTGAGTTTTTTTATGATGATAAGTATGTTTTATTTGAAATGTATTGTTAAAAAGATACATAAAATAAACGGTATCAGAAAACTGACACATACTTTCTCCCTTTTAGCCCAACTTTAATGAATAAATTACTTTTTATTTACTAAATATAGAATACAAAGCACGGTCGAATGTACAGAAAATCTTGTAAACATAAAAATTATTATAATAAAAAAATGAATTAAGAAAAAATTAGAATTAAATTGTATATAATAAAAAAATAGGGAACTAAATTTTGTTGTTTTCAGAAATATCCACCCAAATCCATGTTTTGGAGGCACTACAGAATCCATTGCTACACACGTGGTTTTAAGGGGAGAAATGCCTCCTATTCCCCTCCAGGGTTATTAAGGGGCAACATATTTCGAATTTCCTCTGTTGGTCAATGCTAACTTGACAAGCATATCAAGTTTGAACGAAATTGATCAGTAAATAAGAGATAAATATTAATTTTTGTATTCCCCATAAGAATAACATTGGACAACGTACTGCGTTTACCGCAAAATGAAAATTTAAATTTTATCCGCAACCAGCAATGGTAGAATAGTAATTCAAAGTACTAAATTATTAAGTTTTTTTAGCTCTTTTTAACGGTGAATAGTAATATTTTTTATATTTTTGTTTATACAAAATAAAAACTGAATTTTTATGTTTTAATTCCTGTAATTTCTGAACCCAATTTTTCACAGAAATGCTGGTGGTGTCATTTTGTTGGACAACTAAAGTTCTACAAACGACTACAGTTCAATTAAAATCATTAGAGCCGTTTTTGTGAAACTTTGATTTTTCATGTTTTTTGGCGATTTTGGGGGGGATTTACCCTTATTACCCTTAAAAATTAAAATTTCCAATAAATTAAAAAACCTGGAGGTATCGTGGATTAGTACCTACATACCAAATTTCAGAAAAATCGGACCATTGGTTAGGGCTCTAGCTCTGTACACATCAGACAGACAGATAGACATAATCACGTAAAAATAACTTTTACGGGTTCAGGGAGCACCAAAACGAATGTTTCCACTAACAACTCAAATTCAAAAATTGTGAGGAAAACAATACTTTCTCCATATACTATATGTATAAAGAGAGAAAGTAAAAGAAGAATTTTGGAACATTTTAATCCCTATTATTACAGAACCCGAAGTTTTACAGAGATGCGGGTAGTGACACTTAATAATCCTAAATCACAATAAATTATTATTTTGTTATAAAATCTTTGAGAAATTTAGATTTTTCATGTTTGTTAGTAGTTTTTGGGGGATTAAAACCAAAAATTAAATCAAATTAAAATTCCTGAAGATAACGATGATCGATACATAAATTCAAAATTACCGGTATATAAAAATCGACCCATTTGTGTGATCTCTAGGCATGTAAATAATAAGAAAGACAGATAAACGGACATCCCCTAAAAACCCACTTTTTCAGGTTCAGGAAGCACCAAAACAAATGTTTTCACTCGAATTCGAAAATTAAAAAAAAAAAAAACAATAGGCTACTTTTCCATGTATAAGGGGAGAAATTTTAAAAGAATTTTAAGAACAAAATTAGAACACATGTATTTTAAAAATCGGTTATCGCATATCTAACAGCTAAAATATTCTTGCAGCCTTGTAAAACTAAGTTATTTAAATTTTAGGACTTTGTATTCCTGGTGTGGATTTTAACCACGTGTTATATTATAAAGTCTGTTATAAAACCACGTTACGTATCAATGATAGTCTTCAGATCAAACTGGGTGTGAAAGTAAACAAACCTTCCAATAAATCTCTGAGCTTCTTTATATTTTCAGCTAGAATTTCCGGGGTTTCGTGAAGCTCCTTCTCGGCGACTTTTCTGAGCTCGTTCTTAATGTTGGACGGGTCTGAGCTCGGCCTGACGATTCCATCGATGTCCGCTTGGAGCTCGTTCCAGTTGTAATCTGGAACATGGACAACATTATTAGTCTCCTCCTCGAGCCCCGATGGTAAACAGTTAGAACTAAACAACTCCATTAAGATTATTGAAAGTGCAAATATTAATTACAGTTAATCGCTTTACCTTCCAGCTTGCAGTCCCGTTACACAACAATATCCTGTTTTCGATCACAACTAGCTTTGATCTGTTTACACGAGTTGATTCTACCAAGTCATTATATCTTACATTTTTATTTGTAAAGGTATGCCAAACGAGGTTTTCAACTACGGTATGAAGATAAGAGCACCTGCAGTTTGAGAAAGGTCCTTTCAAGGACGTAAACACCGGTCCTGGTCAACAACTCGGGACGGGAAGCTCCAGCAAGGACGCCGAGGTAGAAGTAATGTCCATACAGCTTAAAAACACCATTTCAGACGATAAAACTAACTTTTATAACTGACATAAATCAGTTAGAGCAGTATTATTGCTTTCCACAATACGCTAACATGTCTAGGTTTTGTACTGTAAATCGCACGATGATCAGTGCAACTACCACTATAACCCAGTAGATAGTGCAACATATTATTGATTAAAGTAAACAGTATGATGAGGGGACCACTTTCTGTTCGAAGGAGAGTAATTATTCTGAAAACCTTTGAATGTTCTTACACATCAAATTTGTCAAATTATCCTCATGATTTGGAAATATCAATACAATTGGCCAAAGTGAATAACTTTTCTTAAACGATCGTTTCTTCAGAACCAGAAAAACGCGTGTGATTACCAGTAAGTTGAAGGGGACATTAAATGTGATCAACTAGGTGTAAACTGCAAAATATATCCCACAGAATTCTAAAAATTGTAATAGCAGATCCACTTTATCCCTCGATCTGCTAAATATCCCTCAAAACATCCCTCATTCACCAACGAGTTTCTAAAAGTAGTTTTTACTTAATATTCATTTGTTTAAAATAAATTTAAATTGTTGAACCTAGTATTCTTTGGTTTTAAATACAAATAAACAACCATACGGATTACATTGCCTATTGGTTTCTAGGAAATATATTTTTTATGATTTGGCTAGATCATGTTTTTTCACCTAAGATTGATTCACAAAATTGTTTACATAAAAATATAAATACACCTACTGTTAAAAACACCGATTTCTTTATTATAGTTCTATAGTTATTTAAAACTTTGCAACCTCGCATCACCTATCGTACAATATCTATTCCCAGGGATATAATTTTGTTCAGTCGGATTTAATAATATATTTATATTGGGTAAAGTACAAATGTAATGGCAATATCATTGGGAACTTCTACGAAGAAATACAGTGAAGAATAATAATTTGTCATTAATAAGAGTTTGTAAAATCTAAGTGCGTCCAAAATATCCCACCTCCCCTTTTTCCCACGGGACGTTGAAATTCCCCTAAAATGGGATGAAAATCCTTCAAATGGATCAATGGTAGAAGCCAAAGAGAGCGTGCAATGCCCTCGAGTAGCAAGAGGAACATTTCCAATTTGAATTACAGATCCCAGTCCAGAAAAGCGATGCGAGACAATGGGCGTTGGGTGACTTGCAGTTTGGCCACCCAATGAATCATTCAGAGTGAAGAACGGGGGCGCACGAGGCCCTTCCATCTTCTTATCACAGCTCTCTGGGTCTTATCAGTTCCCAGTGGCACGGTTGTGTTTACACTGACTTCATTTCCGCGGTGAAATAAACGGTCAACTTGAGGGAGTTGAGTGGCAGCAGTTAGTTCCAAATTCGGAGTTTGATGCTGATCCAAACAAAATTACGTTTATATTTTCGCTCAGGTGGCATGACTAACTAATTGCACCTTCTCAGATATGGTACATCTAAGAAGGTCAGTTTACTTAAAATAGGACTATTATTCTCATGTTAAACCTCGTTTAAAAGGTTAGCAAGAACAAGTATAAAAAATAAGAGTATGATCCAGTCACAAAACATTTGGCTGACTTTAAAAATGGTTAACTTTTAAAGCATCTCAACGCATTGTTCGAAATCATTGATTTATTGCTCATTTAAAAGATCAAAATAATATCTAGCGATTTCATTGAGAAGAATGTGTATATCACCAAAAGTTAGCCCATAGCTAAATTCAAACATTTTATTGAATAACTTATTTATGATATCCACATTATGTTTGCTACAATCGCTAGGTATATATTTTTGCTCTTTACAATGTCCCATAATCAACAATTCCGGATAATCCGTTGAGGAGGGGGTTTTGAGAGTCAACATCAGCCTTATGGGAGAAGCATCAGGTAGAAATGCGAGTTTTTGCGTTACTATAGAGCCTCTCTTAAAACTGGCCCACCCGGAACAATTGGCTGCCCTAATTATTTTGTATTAGATGCGACTTCTACCTCTTCAAACAATCTATGCGATATCAGAACCCATATTTCGTAATCGTCTTTCAACTCCCTCTTAAATTATAGCAGCAATATGTTTATATACCCCCGTAGCAGCAAACCTGCGTACTCAGCGAATTTCCAATGCATATATATGTATATTAATACCACATAAAGCCACATACCAAGTTTCATCAATATACATTCATAAATAAACGATTTATGACATTTTAATTATTCTCCATAAGAATAACATGGCAGCTGAGTATGCAGGTTTGCTGAAGCAAGGAACACAAAAAATGGGGTTTTATACAAATATCAATACAACTCATCTAGGTAAAGCGACATACCAAATTTCATTAATTTATTTTCATAATGAAGGCAGATAACACGTTACTTATTCTCCATAAGAATAACATGGGGCTGAGTACGCAGGTTTGCTGCTACGGGAGCGTTGGGTAAAAAAATTGTCTTTTTGAGCAAATATCAATGGTCCACAACCAGATGAAGCCGTATACAAAGTTTCGTCAGTATACGTTGATAAATAGGCGAGATATAAAATTTTTCTTTTCCTCCATAAGAATAACATTAGACAACGTACTGTGTTTAGCACTTTCAATATCTCGGTAACCAATTGACGTAGAGAAATGATCAAAATACCAAATTGTGTGTTTTTTTAAGCTGAATCCAATGGTGAAAACTAAAATTTGAATATTTCAAAAATTATATGTGAAAAATTCGAAAAACCCATTTTTGGGGTACAAAACCCCCCCAAAATACCCCTTTGGGTAGAGCGATCTGGCTGGTTTTCGAACTTAAAGTCATAAATGTTGCTTTACACGTTTATACCAAATTTCATCAAAATCGGATCATTTTTACGAGAGTTATCGTGCTCACGGACACATATATATATATATATATATATATATATATATATATATATATATACCCCCGTAGCAGCAAACCTGCGTACTCAGCGAATTTCCAATGCATATATATGTATATTAATACCACATAAAGCCACATACCAAGTTTCATCAATATACATTCATAAATAAATAAACAATTTATGACATTTTAATTATTCTCCATAAGAATAACATGGCAGCTGAGTAAGCAGGTTTGCTGAAGCAAGGAACACAAAAAATGGGGTTTTATACAAATATCGATACAACTCATCTAGGTAAAGCCACATACCAAATTTCATTAATTTATTTTCATAATTAAGGCAGATAACACGTTACTTATTCTCCATAAGAATAACATGGGGCTGAGTACGCAGGTTTGCTGCTACAGGAGCGTTGGGTAAAAAATTGTCTTTTTGAGCAAATATCAATGGTCCACAACCAGATGAAGCCGTATACCAAGTTTCGTCAGTATACGTTGATAAATAGGCGAGATATAAAATTTTTCTTTTCCTCCATAAGAATAACATTAGACAACGTACTGTGTTTAGCACTTTCAATATCTCGGTAACCAATTGACGTAGAGAAATGATCAAAATACCAAATTGTGTGTTTTTTTAAGCTGAATCCAATGGTGAAAACTAAAATTTGAATATTTCAAAAATTATATGTGAAAAATTCGAAAAACCCATTTTTGGGGTACAAAACCCCCCCAAAATACCCCTTTGGTTAGAGAGATCTGGCTGGTTTTCGAACTTAAAGTCATAAATGTTGCTTTACACGTTTATACCAAATTTCATCAAAATCGGATCATTTTTACGAGAGTTATCGTGCTCACGGACACACATATATATATATATATATATATATATATATATATATATATATACAGTATCGAACGAATGGTGTTTTTGGGGTCTGGGGACCTCAAAACGAAAAGTTATCATGGTCCCGGGCCTAGGTCTTACCATGCCGACTACGGTAATAGCTTCTTCCCTATAGGGGAAATTCGCTAATATATACTGCCATGGCTCAAGATGTTCATTATTCGAAGTAGTTCCAAAGATCAACCACATAATACAACACATACAACTGTTACACTATCTGAGCCAGGTACTATGCACCAACTAGCAAAGGTATCGAAGATGAAATATAAATAATAGACGAAGGTGAAAATATATATACTATATATATACAGTATCGAACGAATGGTGTTTTTGGGGTCTGGGGACCTCAAAACGAAAAGTTATCATGGTCCCGGGCCTAGGTCTTACCATGCCGACTACGGTAATAGCTTCTTCCCTATAGGGGAAATTCGCTAATAAGAGAGGTTGCCAACCTATCAAAGATTAAGAGTATTTTTTTAATGTCGTGGTTGCTCAGCGATTTTAATACTATGAATAATAGGTGATATACGATTCGAAACGTTTCTTTAATTTGACAAAATTTATACGTAGGTAATACAAATCACACCACCTTTTGTACAGTGGCAAATTCGAAGGTCTTAGGTAACTGAAGGATCGTGAAGCAGATTGCATGTATTACAAATACCTTTATTACCTTTATATTACACCTTTGATCCAAATGTATTGATAAATGATTACGCTGTTATCAATGAAATTAAATACTTAATACCACACACACAAAACTCAAAATTGTATTAACGACCAAAACCGTACTTGTAGACTAAAACGACGTCGTCGAGCCGATCTTGCGATGAAATGTGAAAACACAAGAAGTTTATTTTGTAGACAAAAAATGCTATTCCTTTTAATTTTTATTTTTTTAGACCATAGTACAATTTTATTACAAATTTAACATGGTAAATAGTGGATGAATAATTATATTATTGATGTGGGTGTTCCTAAGTTTAAATTTGGTTTTATAGTTAGCTTGGTTTAGTGCAAGATATATAATCACTTATAAGGTTTACATTTTTAAGTGCATTCATGCCCCTCTATTTATAAACTAAGACTTTTTTACAAAATTAAAAGTATCTCCTTAGATTTCTATACGATTTGTTTAGATTAAAGAAAGATAGTCAATGTCCTTAAGGATTAAATTGGAACTTTTAAGACTTTTGGGTAGTCTTAAGTCATTTTCGAAACGCGAATACGCCTGCAAAATGTCAGCTCAACCTACTAAAGATTGTTTACGTTAAAACAAAATTTCACCTCTCTTTAAAAAAAAACATGCGTGGATTAAATGTTATAGTTGTAAAAAGGTTTTTTACAGCCATTATCTACGGGACCCCTCATACTGACTGAACAGATGCTGGGATATGAATACCGATATGAATACTGCCACTAAACTGCGTCGACGCCAAGTAATGACGATGGTCAAACACCAATTTGTAATTAAATGCGTAATCAACCAATAAATATTATCACGTGTTGAAAACTAATTATAAACTCACTGAAAAAGGGAATTACTTTGCTTTGTTTCCATGTAAAGAATAATGTTAAAATATTTAACTTAAATTTAAGAATTTAACAGCTACACCAAATCAGACTATTTGTTCTGTCACGGTCTTATTCTAAAGCTGGACCCAAATGTTTTGCTGCGGCTGATCTATAGGTGGCGTGCATTATCATGATGACCTTGGGCCCCAAGAGCCTACACGCCTGTTATCACCTCACTAAACAATTATATCAAAGTAGTCTTCGATCGTCTTATGTCATTCGTAGACCTGGTTATTGCAAGCCATGACGTTTTTCTGTACGATAGAAAAATAGTTGTTTAATCTTCCATTGTGTCTCTTATACAATAAGTATTGTAAAGTAAATTACAAAGAAATTCTGAAAAACAAATGTAAAATGCTAACTGTGCGCATAATTATGTAAAACGATGTTAGTGTTTATATGTAAAGAGAAGGAATTGAGAACGCTTAAAGAAACCCACAAGTAAGACCCCTATAATCTACAAACTTCAATTAGCGTCTTTATGAGATACATTCGACTTTTTATTGTAATATGTTTTAAGATTTCCTCATTCGGCCCGATTATTGTCAATTACCTTGTCCCATATATATCACTGAATCGTGTGTAAATACTGTGAAAGTTGAAATATATTTTTAGGTTATAATTACATCTAGAAGTTATGAAACACCATGCAAATCAAAATGCTGTTTAGTTTGTTTTTTTCACTGAAGTTTTAAATATCGCAAAGTCGGGGACTGCTTAAATAAATATGGGCCTCCGGTATTGTTTCTTTAATACATGTTAGGCAGTGAATGAAGACTAAACAACCAGTTGGTATTGTTGTATACTGCAAAATTACCTAAAACGCGTGTAAGTGAAAGTTACATGATTGTAGAGTGCTACGAATTCACTCACCAAAAAAGCAAACCAGAACGAGCTTTGAGCTTAGCGAATAAATTCAACATGAATAAACTGAGAAAATGCCCTCTCATTTCGCTTTTTTTAAAGGTGAATATTCACGCTTTGCATAACAGGAAGGTGAATTTACCTATTTAGAACTATACTCGATAGACAAACGAATGAGGAAAGCGTAAACCACCATTCGTGGTAAAAATATGTGTTTATTTATATTTCCTCTTCGATACCTTTGCTAGTTGGTGCATAGTACCTGGCTCAGATAGTGTAACAGTTGTATGTGTTGTATTATGTGGTTGATCTTTGGAACTACTTCGAATAATGAACATCTTGAGATCAGCTTATGTTTCATCTAGAAATTTACACATAAGTATCCATTGCATCTAATCTAGTCAGATAAAACTAATGTCCACAATCCTAACATTGGAACATTGAAGACCCGCGAGACGGAACATTAAAAACGGCATCAAAACTGATTTATTTTCAGTTTTCTTCTTTTTTCTTTTGCTTGACTTCGCCAGTGATACTTTGTATTCAACTTATACTTTATTAGAGTTCATCGGTCTAAACTGGTCAAAGTTGCGCGAGCCTGTTGGGAATTAAACATGTAACCTTAAGAATATTTTACGCAGGCGACCCCGCTATAAGCAGCTAGTATACTTTAGAACAGCATGATGTTGCATCATCATTGAGCAGCACGAAGCTCTGTACGATGAGATTCGGCACGATCTCATCCTCTGGTTTTCCAAAGAGAAACACGTTCACGAATGCAACGGACGAGACAAGTGCACGGATAACCACGGCAACGATTGCGGAGGCGTGACGAAGGGGACACAATGCCAGTAGAAACGGCGAAACTCCCGTCACGGAATAACCGGCAACAGCGACGGGAAAAGAACGGTTGGAATGAAGCGGAACCAGGAATTGCATGCTAAGCGAATATGAAAAATTGGGGTTTAGAACAAATAAGGGGTACCGAAATGATAAGAATTAAGTAACAGGGAATAATGTAGTGCCGTAGACGTGTTCGTCACGTTCTTAGGTGTAAGGGGTTTTTTATTTTTTGGATTCAGAAATAAATGTTAGCCCTTCTTACGATTCAGAAAAGCTTGAGTATGTAAATGGTTTACTTTGGTATTGGTTTCCCAACCTTAGTTTGGTTGATTGATCAACTCTTATCAAATATAAAATATTGAACCATTGCGTTTTAATAGACGATTAAAAATCACGTAACAAAATACACACAGGGAAAAAATGGTATGTATATAATTTGTGAATAAAAAGGTTAATATTGGAGTCGGGTGTTGGTTTAAAATAGTCAATTTAGGATGTTCTTGCTATTGAGATTAGTTGAGGTTTGTTCGCCATTCAGACACAACGGCGAAATGCGTGACAATCAATTGATCATAGTATTCCCGACTTTGCACATAAGGTCGTTTTGTCCCTTGCCGTCACCTGTTTAGAGTTGTATGTACATTGTATACTTTGAAAGGGAGGAATAAACTCGCAATACAAAGTGTAATCCTCCCACAAATTAAAGGATTTTCTATTTCAACAAAATGATAAGCATGTAACTATTGTCAAAAGGTTCTTAACATGAGGAATATTCTTTATTCACGAGGAACTACAAATTAAAATTAAATACGGTTTCCTTACAAACTAGTCGAAGGCTTCCCCGTATGCCTCATATTAGTTGAAATGCTATAGAAAAGATAGTTTTCAAGCACACATTATTTAAATGCGTGTTCAATGTCTCTGAGGGTTCCTTGAGTTCATTACAAAACGAGGCTCTTATACACGTATTCTGTTCCTGTTTTTCTCCACTGCTATGGTATTCACGTATTTTTCCGGGGTTTATCTCCGAGAAATATTTTGTTGGATCTTTAGTATTTTTTTTTTTTGTTTACAAATAGCATTTCGTTCGATAACGTGTTATGACAACTTCTCCAAGATCTTTCACACGTCAAGACCACCAATAGGCTAGCAACTGTAGTAGGAAATGCGGACCAGATTTGTGTATTCATCAGTTAAACGTTAGGGCCGGTGACCTTTTATCACTATTGGGTTATCATTAAGCTTCCAACGCGTCTGTTTATCTTAGGCTGTTTAAAAACTCATCTGTAGACCATCGCTCCAAATTAAACTTCGCTCTGTTGTGAAAACAGTTGCAAAATTTGCGCTGAATCTATAAAATGATAATGTGACCTATTTTTCTAGAGACGTTATGAAAAAATTGGCTTAATGTTTCTGACTAAGCGCATAATGAAAAACATAGGACATTATTTTATGTGTGGTTTTCTTATGGAAAACACAATGAATCTTAGTCCAAAAAACATTATGTCAAAAATATAATATGAAAAAATAATAGATTACATTCGGGAATTGTAAGGCCTGAATCTTTAAAGGTGAATTAAACTGTATGATTTCCAAACATACCTCAGTCTGCACTTGAAGTCATGTTTAACTTCTGTAATAATTATTGAAGATTTTAAAACGTTCAAACTGTTGTTGAATACTGTATCAATTTAACCAAAGTCTAATATTTGTTTCAGTGATATGCGTATACATAATTTAAACATATATTAACTCATACATTAAAACATGTTTATTTAGTTATCAAAACTTACAGGTAGAGGAATACGTACAACATTCATCAGTTGAATATGTAATAGCAATCGTGTCACTATAATTTGTATTTTATTTTCAGCTCAGCGAAAACAAACAGGATATATATTTGGCATACACAGGATTTATTTGTTTTTATATTCGGAAATAAAAAAGCAGTACCGAAATACCAAACACCAAAACATTTTCTACCGTGCTGTATGAAGATCATCCGTAGTGTATGAAGATCATCCGTGCTGTATGAAGATCATCCGTGCTGTGTGAAGATCATCCGTGCTGTATTAAGATCATCCGAACTGTATGAAGATCATCCGTGTTGTGTGAAGATCATCCGTGCTGTATGAAGATCATCCGAACTGTATGAAGATCATCCGTGTTGTATGAAGATCATCCGTGCTGTATGAAGATCATCCGTGCTGTATGAAGATCATCCGTGCTGTATGAAGATCATCCGTGCTGTATGAATATCATCCGTGCTGTATGAAGATCATCCGTGCTGTATGAAGATCATCCGTGCTGTAGGAAGATCAGCCGTGCTGTATGAAGATCATCCGTGCTGTATGAAGATCATCCGTGCTGTATGAAGATCATCCGTGCTGTATGAAGATCATCCGTGCTGTATGAAGATCATCCGTGCTGTATGAAGATCATCCGTGCTGTATAAATATCATCCGTGCTGTATGAAGATCATCCGTGCTGTATGAGGATCATCCGTGCTGTATGAGGATCATCCGTGCTGTATGAAGATCATCCGTGCTGTATGAAGATCATCCGTGCTGTATGAAGATCATCCGTGCTGTATGAAGATCATCCGTGCTGTGTGAAGATCATCCGTGCTGTATGAAGATCATCCGTGCTGTATGAAGATCATCCGTGCTGTATGAAGATCATCCGTGCTGTATGAAGATCATCCGTGCTGTGTGAAGATCATCCGTGCTGTATGAAGATCATCCGTGCTGTGTGAAGATCATCCGTGCTGTATGAAGATCATCCGTGCTGTATGAAGACCATCCGTGCTGTATGAAGATCATCCGTGCTGTATGAAGATCATCCGAACTGTATGAAGATCATCCGTGCTGTATGAAGATCATCCGTGCTGTATGAAGATCATCCGTGCTGTATGAAGATCATCCGTGCTGTGTGAAGATCATCCGTGCTGTATGAAGATTATCCGTGCTGTATGAAGATCATCCGTGCTGTGTGAAGATCATCCGAACTGTATGAAGATCATCCGTGCTGTATGAAGATCATCAGTGCTGTGTGAAAATCATCCGTGCTGTATGAAGATCATCCGTGCTGTATGAAGATCATCCGTGCTGTATGAAGATCATCCGTGCTGTATGAAGATCATCCGTGCTGTATGAAGATCATCCGTGCTGTGTGAAGATCATCCGTGCTGTATGAAGATCATCCGTGCTGTATGAAGATCATCCGTGATGTATGAAGATCATCCGTGCTGTATGAAGATCATCCGTGCTGTATGAAGATCATCCGTGCTGTATGAAGATCATCCGTGCTGTGTGTAGATCATCCGTGCTGTATGAAGATCATCCGCGCTGTATGAAGATCATCCGCGCTGTATGAAGATCATCCGCGCTGTATGAAGATCATCCGAACTGTATGAAGATCATCCGTGCTGTATGAAGATCATCCGTGCTGTATGAATATCATCCGTGCTGTATGAAGATCATCCGTGCTGTGTGAAGATCATCCGAACTGTGTTAAGATCATCAGTGCTGTATGAAGATCATCCGTGCTGTATGAAGATCATCCGTGCTGTATGAAGATCATCCGTGCTGTATGAAGATCATCCGTCCTGTGTGAAGATCATCCGTGCTGTATGAAGATCATCCGTGCTGTATGAAGATCATCCGTGCTGTATGAAGATCATCCGTGCTGTATGAAGATCATCCGTGCTGTATGAAGATCATCCGTGCTGTATGAAGATCATCCGTGCTGTATGAAGATCATCCGTGCTGTATGAAGATCATCCGTGCAGTATGAAGATCATCCGTGCTGTATGAAGATCATCCGTGCTGTATGAAGATCATCCGTGCTGTATGAAGATCATCCGTGCTGTGTGAAGATCATCCGTGCTGTGTGAAGATCATCCGTGCTGTGTGAAGATCATCCGTGCTGTGTGAAGATCATCCGTGCTGTGTGAAGATCATCCGTGCTGTGTGAAGATCATCCGTGCTGTATGAAGATCATCCGTGCTGTATGAAGATCATCCGTGCTGTATGAAGATCATCCGTGCTGTATGAAGATCATCCGTGCTGTATGAAGATCATCCGTGCTGTATGAAGATCATCCGTGCTGTATGAAGATCATCCGTGCTGTATGAAGATCATCCGTGCTGTATGAAGATCATCCGTGCTGTATGAAGATCATCCGTGCTGTATGAAGATCATCCGTGCTGTATGAAGATCATCCGTGCTGTATGAAGATCATCCGTGCTGTATGAAGATCATCCGTGCTGTATGAAGATCATCCGTGCTGTATGAAGATCATCCGTGCTGTATGAAGATCATCCGTGCTGTATGAAGATCATCCGTGCTGTATGAAGATCATCCGTGCTGTATGAAGATCATCCGTGCTGTATGAAGATCATCCGTGCTGTATGAAGATCATCCGTGCTGTATGAAGATCATCCGTGCTGTATGAAGATCATCCGTGCTGTATGAATATCATCCGTGCTGTATGAAGATCATCCGTGCTGTATGAAGATCATCCGTGCTGTATGAAGATCATCCGTGCTGTATGAAGATCATCCGTGCTGTATGAAGATCATCCGTGCTGTATGAAGATCATCCGTGCTGTATGAATATCATCCGTGCTGTATGAATATCATCCGTGCTGTATGAAGATCATCCGTGCTGTATGAAGATCATCCGTGCTGTATGAAGATCATCCGTGCTGTATGAAGATCATCCGTACTTTATGAAGATCATCCGTGCTGTATGAAGATCATCCGTGCTGTATGAAGATCATCCGTGCTGTATGAAGATCATCCGTGCTGTATGAAGATCATCCGTGCTGTATGAAGATCATCCGTGTTGTATGAAGATCATCCGTGCTGTATGAAGATCATCCGTGCTGTATGAAGATCATCCGTGCTGTATGAAGATCATCCGTGCTGTATGAAGATCATCCGTGCTGTATGAAGATCATCCGTGCTGTATGAAGATCATCCGTGCTGTATGAATATCATCCGTGCTGTATGAATATCATCCGTGCTGTATGAAGATCATCCGTGCTGTATGAAGATCATCCGTGCTGTATGAAGATCATCCGTGCTGTATGAAGATCATCCGTGCTGTATGAAGATCATCCGTGCTGTATGAATATCATCCGTGCTGTATGAAGATCATCCGTGCTGTATGAAGATCATCCGAACTATATGTAGGGTATAGAAGTTGTTTATTATTACGAGAGGCTATTCATAAATAGAACAACCTAGGAAAATAAACTCCAAAACGATCCTACCATAATGTTTATTATTATAGTATTCTAAAAAATCGAATACCTTAGCAAAATAAACCACAAAACGCTTCCACCCTACACATTAAGAGACCCCACACTGCATTTATGACATATCCAAACAAATCCCTACAACGTACTGCACCTTCGCGGGTTTATCTTTAGGCCCCTACTAACCGAGTATCTTGCACACAACCCAAAACGCTTCCCACCTTTTTAACCGCACGTGACTTGCGTAATCGTGAATCTAATTTCGTAGGAACCGTAATCACGCTAGAAAAGTAAGGTCATAGGTCAACAGGTCAACAGTCACGACTAGTTAACAGGTGTGGCAATACCCGCCGAGGGCGTCATGTGTCAAAAGCCCCAAGTTATCCCTCGATCTGTAATGAATCTCGATCCCTCTAAAAATCAATTATGAACATACTTTATACTTATTATTAGTTGGTTTCATAGAACTCTATTAATACACCTGGAACGCTCGGGCTGTGTCAAGAAATCTGTCTTTACCCCCACCCGTTCTATGACACTCCCGGCCGCTCAGTGGATTTCAGCACTGTGGGCCCTATCGTTTACACGCTTTTGCGCCTCGCCATATTCATGTAATTACAATAAAGTGTATATATTATTTATCTGCATGAACTATGGAATCTAACAGTATAAACTTCTTGTAGTTTGGTAATTTAATTTATTTGTTGTAATGAAAACTATTTAGTGTTTTAAAAGTGCGACACGAAAAAGTCTCTAAGCGTAAACCTTTTTGTTTTGGGGTTAAGGGTGCGCCCTACCCAGATTGAATTCATTGTTGTTTAACGCCGCGCCGGCGCCGCCAACAAGCAGGGCCATGCATATTTACGCTTGAAGACCACTTTGTTCTCCTCGATCGCACTGTTATTTTACAGATTTCTACCAAACTATTTGCAGTTTCACACTTTTCAGATTCCAATCTAGGGATCATACGGTTCCTTTTCTCCAAAATAATTTTTCTCCATACGTTAGGAATCTTTAGAAAAACGCTTAATTTGAGAACATTACTAATGGCCTACCACTTATTTTGAATTAAAATCACGATTTTTAAATCGTATGATCTCTAGATGAACAATTATTGAATTAAATAACATCAAATTATTTTTAATTGGTTAACAATGTAGCCTACAATGAGGGAGATGCAAACCCCTTACTTGAGTGTGCGGAAGGGAGGTACGGCGCACCCTTAAAAAGAAAATTCCAGCGGAAAATTTGTAGATAATTAGTTGATCCACAATTTTTATCCCAAACTTTTTTTCATAAGTTGATTTATTTGTTCTGTAAAGAAGGTATTAACGTTTCCCGCGCTCAAACCAATTCGTGCCGCACTCATTCCAGCTAACTGACGCAACACTTTGCTATTCAACACGAATTTGATTGTATTAACAAGCTGAACTATGACGTATTACTTTACTGGAAGTAAGTGGTGTATGGTAGCCACTCTTGTTTTTATTTTGGAAATAGATATTTGTTTCATTGCCGCTGTTTTGTATTAAATAAACTGAATCACAAGTGGAACCAGCATAGCATGTAGCATGTAAAATGACACAAGGAACAGGTTAATATTCTAAATGAATTTTAAACCCAATTTTAAATGATATTTTATTACAATATAAGACTATACAGTTGCTCTTACACATCTTAAGTGTGATTAAATAAAATTAACTTATTCAATTTCTGCCTTAGGCCCATTGATGCTTTATTTTCTTCCATGGATCAAGTCCGAGCTAAATCATGGCATCGTACTTTGAAAAACAAATAGCAAATCTTTTTCACAAGCTGTAACTCATGCCGATCATCATCAAAGGAGGTGATCGGATGTGAAAAATTTTGCCACCAAAGTAATTTATTGCACTGTTTACAAATTTATGAATGTCGCACGATTTACTTTCATTGGAGTGTTTCATCGGAGTGCGGCGGCGGTGGCGATATTGAAAGCGCGCGTTTAACCTTTAAATGTAAGAAAACTACATACTGTATAAAAAATGTTTTAGATAAAAGTTGTTATTCAACTCATTTCCAACATTTTTTTCGCTTGAAGTTTTTTTCTACCTCAAAAATAAAATATTTCACGCTTAGTAACTTTTCCATGTTCCAAATTGACTAGCTGATTATATTTTGTATTTTTATAAACATGTTAACAAACAAATCTGTATGTTGTTAACTCCGTTGGAATCCTGAATTCTTCCAGATAAGAAATATATAAGTTTATTTACAATCCGGTGATCCCTGTGCGATGGAGGAGCGTGTTAATGAGTGCGCGCATTAAACTATTTTCCGGCAGAAATCGCTCAGTTGCCCAAGAAGTGGAGGGGGAAGGACCGTTTTTCGCATCAAAAACTCTACTGCGCTAGCATTCCAGGTGTTTTAATAGAGTTCTATGGTTGGTTTATAATCAAGTATAATTGTTTAATCTCCAGGAATTCCTTTAAATCAACATATTTGACCAAATTATAATGCAAATGGTTGTCTACAGAGAATTTTTTTGTTTTAGTTAGATCATACAATGGATCATCCTTATTACTACGGATTGACTTATAGCAGTGATTTACACATCAATCAAAATCTTCATATTGTCGAAGCCATTGTTCCTAGTTCCATGGTTAGTTAATACTTTGAAAACCAAACCCACCCACCGACCTACAAAATTAAATATGTTTCTGGTACCAATACACAATCGCTGAATGATTCGCTCTAATGTTTTTCCGAATGATCGGAACGAGTCGCGAAAACGAATCTTGCACGAAATCAAGACCTAACCAAGTACACACTCGCCCAATACCATGCAATACCATGCTTGTCCATTCGCTTCCGGTTCGTCTCCTGTGATTCGTGCCAACAAACTGACAAAATCGGAGCTCAGGTAACCAAGAATCATGGCGAGGTGAACTACCCTGAACATACACGAGCACAGCAAGTACATTATCACCCTCGCTTTAGTTCGCGTATGTTAGGCCTTAGTGTACTGGTAGCATAAGAAGTATAATTTGTATCAACGTTTGATACCAACAAATATGAATACTGGACTATTATAAATTAAATTGTATTCGTGGTTAAATGTATTAAGAATTTTAATAATTAACATAAATACTATATAGCGAAGGGTACATGGTGGAGATTTCAAAAATAACCCACGGTCTCATTTTATCCCAGGGGACGTCAAAATATCCCTAAAATGTGAAGAAAACCCTCAACTGGAAACACTCGCTATGTGAGGCTATGTGAGGTTCCTTTCTACATCCGGCAGTGGCCAGTTCGCAGACCGCACTAACGGCTAACGGCACCTATGTTATACCGCCCCCCGTGGTATGCGACAGCGCAGCGGGTTTTAGTGACGCAACGTTGCGTTGCGCGTCCAATGCCTTTCTCAATAGCAGTTCTTGGCGACCGAATGTTTCATTGGTATTACGCTTTTAAATGGTGTTGGGATCCCAAATCCTTAATGCCCGTTGAATCCTCGATTATAAGCTGTTTCGAACGATTAGACGTATCCGCAATGATGTATGGTGATGTTTTTCTAGAAGAAAGGCACAATGGAAAAGTATTGACATAACATTTTATGTAAGACGACATCAGAGATAGTTGATACATATCTAAAAGCATACTTGTTACTGTAAAAGTTCATCCAAGTTCCAAAGTATATCCTCCAATTGTTTAGTACATTTAAACCCCAAGATTAAGGCAATACCAATGAATACGCAAACAATAAGGTCAGATCTAATGGGCAAAACTCGAACAAAAGTTTCACCATTGTGATGTAGTTCTACATTTAATCAAGAAGTAGTGCGCGAGAGAGATAGCAGTTGATCCATCTCCATGCACGCACCACTAACGTTATCTTTTGATTAAGTGAATTGTTCATTGTCTTCAACGCTCCAAGCGTAAAAAGTCTGCATTTCTAACGTTAGACCTAACCTTCTTGGTGTTTGAGTATTCGATGGCAATACTATCCCTTTTATAAGTAATAAAAAGCAACACTTTCTTGAGAGGGCGTCAGAGTTTACTAGTGAAGGGTGGTACAAGTATTTAAAATATTAGCTCTCATGAAATAAATATTTATAGCGCCGCAAAACAAATTGTTTAGAAGGTTTCGTCTAATATATAAAAAGAAAGTTCTAAACCCTGAAAAATATCTTAAATTATAAAATTTCGAAAAATAATTTCATTTATAAAATAGTTATAGATAGTTAGATAATTTATGCTTAAAGAAGACTTTTGCAAGAAATATTTATATTGTGAACTAACAAAACACTCAATTTTAAATATATTTTTATGCATTCATTAATTATAAAATCAGTTCCGGTTTATACAAATTAGTTTCCTCAGTCAAAATATATTTTTTATTTAAACTTAAATATACTCTGAAATATGTATCATTTACCTTGGAGATAAAAACTGTTATGAAAATGTGTTGTGTGGAATTGCAATTTGCCTGTTAAATTAAATTAATTAAGCTGTTTCGTTAAAACAAACTAATTATAATGAGTTGTTTATTCCACGATTGCTCACTCTACATTTTCCTATCTGTTATAAGCAAGTATATCCTCCAATTCTTTAGTACATTTAAACCTCATTTAACCCAGGCTGTACATTTTAACCCGGGCATTCCATACGCTTTACCCTGAACATACACGAGCACAGCAAGTACATACCGCTGAAAAACACGCCCGCTCAGCCCATCCAAAGTATCCAATATAACATACCATACAGTAGGTTTGCTGTTTGAAGTATGCCTAAGTAAAGTATAAAAAAATACTCTGTTCAATACGTGTCCTGGCTGTGACCATGTATTTATTCTGTGCCTAGGATAATTTTGAAAAGTATAAAAATCATATCATTGTCGTACAGTTACATAAACTCTGCCTAGAGATGGTATATAATTCCTAGAAGTTCTAAAAGGAGATAAAACTTCCTTAGGCAAGGTATAAAACAAATTATTTTTCAACTGGATTTATTGTTGTAACAATTCATTTGTACAGTTATTTGAATTACCTAAGCTAGACTAACAACCGCAACACATGTTACGACGATAATCTGATGCAGCTATGCGCAATAATTGAGGTACAGCCCGCTGAGGCGGTTAAGCTAGGTTAGGTTAGGTTAGGTTAGAAATTAAATCAACAACAAATGAAAATGTCTTGACAAAAGTATTAGGTTTAAAAAATGTTTAAATGTATATTGCCTGGGATCTATTGTGAAAGCTGCTATGGACATCAAACGAGTTGTGACCTCTCTGAAGTCACAGCCTATAGGATGCCTAAGTAAAGTATAAAAAAATACTCTGTTCAATACGTGTTCTGTCAATATACAGAAGGAATAGGCATTCTATAAAATATCATATTTCACACATTGCCCGTAATATATTCCTATTTTTTAAATCCTACAGTAATTATACTTACATCATGCAAAACCCACCAAAATACGGGATCAAAAGAGTGAAAAATGTCAAGTTATTTAACTTAATTCCGGTTTCACAATTAAGATGAATACCTAGAGTGAAATGAATTAATTGTTTTGGTAAAAAGTTTCCGTAATTAAAAATAATGTATTCTTTTTTTATATGGATCCAGGCCGAACATAATATTGAATGCTAGGTTTACTACATTAAACATTTACTTGTATTATAATATTGACCAGTATTTAGACAGTTCAACATATCGGAAATCATTGCAAACGAGCAATTTCGAACTGGCTTGTTGAAAATGCATGTACAATAAGTAAAAACTATTTTTGTATATGTATAAATAATTTGTTCAGTTATCATTTTAGTGCAGTAGGTACATTTCTCTAATGTAAAATAAAGTGTTTAGCCGGTATTCAAACAAATCACCTTTAGTTTGTTTAGTTATAAACTAAAAGTAGCCTTATAAATTATACTACAATTTGTAGTATTTTTGTAGTAAACAAAACAATGACAGTCTGTAGTTATATACAATATTTATAACAGCTATTTATTTAATTTAATTGAATTAAGAACAAGCACATAAACCAAATAAAACTCTTCTCCATATGAATAACATGGGGACTTGGAAGTCCCGTGGGGCAGAGCCCTGAAACTTAAATCGAAAATCTAAAGCCAGTTTGCACACGTAGATGCGCGGTTTAGTGTATAATATGTGGGGGTAGATCGTAAATCAAAATACCCTCATAGCAGCAAACCTGCGTACTCAGCAAATGTCCAACGCATATAAATTAATACCACATAAGTTTTTATGTAACTTAATACCACATAAAGCCACGTACCAAGTTTAATCAACATACATTCATAAATACACGATTTATGACATTTTTATTATTCTACATTAGAATAACATGGCGGCTGAGTATGCAGATTTGCTGAAACTAGGATTACAAAAATTGGGTTTTTATGAAAATTTTGTTATAACTCAACTAGGTGAAGCCACATACCAAGTTTTATTAATTTATGTTCATAATTATTAAGGGAGGTGACATTTTTACTTATTCTCCATAAGAATAACATGGGGCTGAGTACGCAGGTTAGCTGCTACGTGAACTATCGGTAAAAACATCGCTATTCGTGCAAATATCATTAGACCACAGCGGTATGAAGCAATATACCAAGTTTCGTCAGGATAAGTTGATAAATAAGCAAGATATGCAATTTGTCTTACTCTCCATAAGAATAGCATTGGACAACGTACTGTGTTTAGCACTTTCAATATCTCTGTAACCAATTGACGTAGAGCAATGATCAAAATCCCAAATAGTTTTTTCAAGCCGAATAAAATGGTGAAAACTAAAATTGGATTTACTAAAATATTATATGTATGATAACTCAAAGAACTCATTTTTGGGGTACAATACCCCCCCCAAAATACCCCTTTGGATGGAACGATCTGGCTGGCTTTCGAACTTGAAGTCATAAATGTTGCTTTACATATTTTTACAAAATTTTATCAAAATCGGACTATTTTTACGAGATTTATCGCACCCTCGGACATATATCCCTCAGATGCCAAAAACACCATTCGTACAGTTTTTAACGAATTTTGTTTTTGGAATATGGGGACCTCAAAACGAAGATTTATCATGGTCCCGGGCCTAGGTCTTACCATGCCGACTACGGTAATAGCTTCTTCCCTATTGGGGAAATCCGCTAAAAGCCTTATTGTTTACAAAGTTTGCATGTAGCGTATTAGTCTAATAATATGGATATATATAGATATTGCTTCATACTTTCTCTGTCATCTTATGGAAGAGAAGAGTACTCATTCAAACTAGTATTTTGTAATGGAAAATGTGTATAAGCAAATAAGTCTCTTTTGATATGTTGATATTATAATGTAAGTTTGCGTAGCGGTCAAGGTGACGGATTTCAAAACCATGGCAGCGGCCCTGTCTTGGGTTCGAATCCCAGTCTTGACAAGCAAATCACTACTGTACTGGTCGTCCTGTCACAGCTCACCCCTTGATTTTATGGATACGTTGATTTATTATACATATACGTTCCACGAAAAACGTTATTATTTAAACGTTTAATGTCTTAAATAAGTTGACACAATCAATCCAGTTCACTGGCCATAGATGATGGCGGAGGTGTTATCAGATATGTCTGTGGACGGGAAATTAAATCAACAAAATAAATATTCTAACAGAAAATAAATAAATTATCTCACAGTCCACGGTTCAGGGAGTCCAAAGTCACCAACATATAATTAAATATTGTTTCAGATAGCTTTACAATAATCTGGCTGGCTTGGAGCGATTGGCCAGGTCAAGATGAGTGAATGTCAAGGTCCGTGAGCATTATACCACAGTGCACTACAGCCGCGCGTGTATGCGTGTTTGTCCAAAGAATCCCGTCCTCGCTTAGCCAAGTGCATAGCAAACACTGTATGATGTGACTTGCATCTCTTCGAAAGGGTTACGTATTGGATCTGTAAGGTATACAGTACAGTTCAAGGACCTCATTTGTTTGTTACCTATCTTTATATTTCTCAAGGTTTTATTCTGTCGGCACGCCGTATATTCTTTAATACTTCATAAAAAACAATAATTGAGCCATAACTTTGAGGATTACTTTCACCGCTAAATTCAGAAAAATTCAAATCATTCAAATATAATAATGATAATTGAATGGCTGATTCTCACTTATTTATTTGTCAAATGAACTGGTGGCACCATCTTACAGCGTCAAGTTCAACTAACGCAACAGGTGTTTCAATTTCAATGCAAGCTGCTCATGCATGGACATTTTAGTCCGTATCAAAAATCAAATCAAATCTCATTATTCCCAAAAAATAAGTGTAAAATAATACGCGTACAAAATGTAGTACGACTATGTATTGATAACCTTTAATGTGTTATTTTCTTAATTATTAATTCTTGTTATAAAGTTTTAAAAGTTGAACGTTTGAAGAACTGAAATTAAGGTTAATATTTTATTAGCTACCATTTGTTTCAAAAATCTGGTATTTATGTTTATGTCGTTACATTTAGTAAATTTCAACTTTCATGCGCTTTTTTGTAATTTTTCTATATACGTTTTCTGAAGTTTTATGTTTTGTAATGTTTGGAATCAAATCATGATATTCTTGAATTTATAACTAAGTGTAAAAAATAATCCTTGCACTTCCCACTAAGAATATTCAATTTAGGCAAATTTTAATTCAACAACTTGGTGCCCAGTGCCCAGTGGAGTCACAGAGGTCGTTGTGTAACCTGGTTTGACCGCACGGTTGCTGTTGCGGTGCCGGCCGTGCAGTCCAGCGGTCGAGGCGCCGCGCCGGTCACTGTGGTCCTCCGCTCGACAAACGACAACCACAACCACACATCAGCCTGGCTATCGGTCAGTCAGTGCTGTTTACACAATAAAGTGTCATTGACATTTCCTGAGTCGTAACAAATATTTCCCGCTTTCTGAAATATTCAGAAGAACGTAATGTTTCCCTCTACTATTTATATCAGAGAATTCTCAAGTTCAAAACGAGATCGTTTAAAATAACTAGAGGTTGTGTCTTATCGTTATCTTTATAGTCTGAGATCTTATTAAACGTTTTGATTGGCATTATTAGTGTTTAAAATGTAACACACGATTTGTAACAATCGAGTATTAATATAAACTTTAATTCCATACGATACGATAAACAATCGTAAAATTGGTCCCAAGCAATTCATTACAAACGGCCATCATCAGGCCCAGTTTTTACAACTATGCAAGACAATGCTAGAATTGCCTGACTGGTATCACCAATCAATGAGAGAATGAATGGTATATTCTCTCATTTGGCCTGATGATGATCGAAAAAAAGATCAAAATAGTTGTTTTTCGTACTATATTAAATGTATAATAGCTTTTACATGGTCTCTGCTCGCATTTCGGTGTTTTCGTAGAAAGTTAGGTAATTCACCACAATTAATCAAAGGCTCAAAGTGGCCCTCTGTATGGTTAGTCATAAACCAAAGCAGTACAGTTGACGCAGAATATTTTGACCTGTCGGAACTGTTTTCAGTTCAAACAGTTGGAGTAGAGCGAGATTGTCATCTGTTGTTTCCATCATCTGTTCAGTCATACTGAAGGTCGAAATGGCCCAGCTGGTTATCTCAGTTACTCCAGCAGGGGAGTAAAGCCACCGGCCAAGATATTCCGCGTGAATTGTAACCGAGTAACTAAGAACCTGTAGATTGATTGTGGCGCCTAAGTGACAGTATAGGAAATTGTGTGAAATGTTGCCAAATCTATGGAATCACTTTACTCAGCTTGCCAAAACAATGGGAAATACATATTAAATACCTCAGATATTTTAATAAAACATTGAAAGGATCAAGATAAAAACAAACAACGTTTATATTTTAACTGGCATTTGCGCATTTATACTATGATTTCCAAGAGTGAATAAAATCAACTATTTATTTACTCCAAGCAGACGCCTCAAATATATTAATCAGTAAACAAAAAGCAATCTGGCAATGCAGGACACAAACATTTATTTGCTTGCTATGGTTGCTGTTAAAGCTGTACTACCATTGGTCGGGCGAGACGCTACTGCTTTGTGGTTTCCACTAGTCCTAACAGGTATCACTACAGTCAATCCTAAAGCTACTTCAATGGCTATACGGTACAAATAACTTGGAACACTAATAATCGTTAAATTTTATTTAGTGGGTTCTAACTGAAAACTAATATACCTCTCCACCCGTCTTATAAAGCTGATCTTTTGTAACTATTAAATCCTTTTACTTTGTAAATTGATATTCTAAACGTGAAAGTAATTTTTACGCTTCAGTAAACTGCCAACAAGCATAAACCTCTCCCGCACATTACTCCATTTTGTCCTATACGGCTTCAACAGAAATTTGTTTTGGCTTCTCCCTGCACGCGTTGGTTAAATAGGGAATCGCCTTCAGTATTACATATGGTACAAACTAAGATGAAGCGCAGATGGGAGAAAGGGAAGGTAAACAAGGTAATTAAATAAAATGCAGAACAGGATGAAGCGCGGAGGGGTTTAATAAGCAGAGCTAAAAAACTACTGTACGGTATTACAGAATGTGAGAAAGTCGGAATGAAATTAGAACGAATTCGCATGCAGCACGCTGACGTGAGGGAAGTGAATTTCCACATACAAAACTTTTAAAACTCAAAACCAGTGTAAAAGCATACATTTATCCCAATTTTATTGAAATGTGAAAACATTGATATTTTGGCTGTTCTGATGCTCCTGGTTTCATTTACCTGCAATGCTAGGAATACAATTTAGCGCATTATAAAGTTGGGAGAAGGTCCAGTCAGGCTTTAAAGTAGGCACCAGGTTGCTGGGGATGATACAAATACACCAACAAATGAATAACATGCTTTCTAATGTAAAAACCCTTTAAGACAACGCACTGTGTTTAGCCGATATACATTTTCTTTAATAACTCGGTAAATATTTACGCTAGAATGACGAGAGAGGGCTTAAAACTTTTGCTTTACTAATTCCCATCTTAATGCATTACTTTTATGTCCGGGGTTTGTCTGACCCTTTTTGGGCCCAAAAACTCGAGATTTGAAAGAATAATCCCCAAAAAGGGGTTTAGAGTTTTCCGATTGTTTTTCCCAACGAACTTATCCAACTTAATATAGAAAGGAACGTCCCTACCAAATTTTAAGTAAATCGGACAAAAAATGCGACCGCTAGAGTGCAAACACACATACATATATATAATTTTGAACGACCTCCCAAAACGTGTTCAGGGGGTCACGTTAGGAACTTCTATTGTGGTCCCGGACTTAAGTTTCACCATGCGGGTCATGCTAATAGTTCACTTTCCATAGAAAATTCAATAATAAGAAAAAGAATAAGGAAAATTATAGGGATTACGTGAATGATCGGAAACCCGGTTGATCAGAGGATTTAGAGATTGTTTGCTTCGAATTTCAAAATGTTCCACTTCCATTATGATCAACTAAAGAAACTATTTTTCCTATGAAATGATGATTCATTGCTAATTCTTTGCATAGGGACAAATCCCTCGGGCATTCTTTAAGGAGGTGCAAGGAACTTGTATAGAAAGTAATACAACGTTTTTATTACAGTAGTTTATTTATCAATAAATTGTAATTAAATAAAATGTATTGTTTCATGTAGGTATGAATATTTTTATTTATGTTATTTTAAACTTTAGCAAATGATAAAATAAACGTTGATAAATCTAAAGAACCGTTGGTTTTATGTACGTCATACGTCATACATTTGTTCAAATAAGCCTAAACAACGTTTGGTGTTGAAACGTAAAAGATGCCCAAGTGTTACTTTTAGGACAGTATTTCTCTGGCAACATTGCGGATGTGTTTGGCCGTTGTAACGCCATTTTAAAGACTAATCTTCATTGTATTGAGCCCGAACGTTATATGGGACATTCCTACACCACGTTTCTCGTGCTCAATGCCTTTTATTACTGTGTCGGAATCCCGGCATCGTACAGTTTGCTACGCCTCCAAATATTTTGATCCCCATTTCTCTGTTTTTAACTTCTATTTAATAGAGTTCTATGGTTACGCTATACAAATATTGGCTTAAAGCCAATTAATCTTGCTACAATTTTATTTTTCTTATTATAACTTATATTTATTCTAAGTTTGCTAATTTTAAAAATAATTAAACATTGTTGTTATTCGTCAAACTCATTTCGTGGTTCTTCATCTTATCTACGTCCGCTACTAAGGACTTAAAACTACTAATTATCAATTATAAAGGTAGTCTGATATAATACAAATTAATTCATTAAGGCATTAGTTTAATCGTAACAAACTGATGTAAAGAAATATATGGGCAGATAATAACTTGTTTTTATTTTCTTTATCGCAGACGTGATTTCCCCTCACTCAAAATATTTAGTATTTTATTTTTTTTATTTTTACAAAAATGCTAATGTTTGATTTAACTGTACTTATGGATTGTTAAAATATGTCCAATATTTCTATCCCACATTTCAGAATAATATGTTGAATATCTTTATTTTATTAAAATTAACGGAATGTAAATAATAAAACGTCTTGCAACACTTGAAATCTATACACTTAGATTGTATTCACACTAAAAACTGTAAATATACATAAAATATGAGAAAAGTAATTAATATCACTAAATTTCATACGAAATGTTCAAAGAAATGTACATTATTTAAAGACGTTTGAAATACAAAGTATGAATTACATTCGTGACTATAAAAATGCAAGAGTCACTGTTGTGTAATCATTACTTAGTTAAGATGACACAAGGTTTCAAAAACGAGGCTGGCGGAAATCACGATCACGATTGTCGTCGCTTCTCAGGTTGGCCACACAAATTATACCATGAATGATTATGGAGATTAATTGGTCCTCAGAGTATTTGTAAATAAATATTCTAAAAATTAGACTTAAACGTGTTCTTGGAAGCAAAACTACAAAAAAATGAATCGCGAAACTGAATCCAGTCTAACTGATCGCTGACGCGAGCTTGGTAATTATACTCGTATCGTCATCGCTTCAATTTGGTAAAAAAGTAGTAGATAATTGTTATGGTTTTATGAGTTTTGTGATAATCATATTGCCAATCGTAATTTAGTTTTATTTGAAGAATAAATCAAATTTGTTCAAGTTTCATCATTCTGAATATGTTTTTCGATACACTGACAAGCTGATTACCTGTTTGATAAGTGATGTTACGTAATTGCAAATCACATTAAACTGTAAAAAAATACTCCATTTTGATATGGGAAATATCAAGTAAACAAATTTATCAAGGAAATTTATATACACATTACATGAAGCTCTCCAATAAATAACAATCACTTTTTAAATATTTTTCACTTAGTTTCCTCTCAAAGTACTTGGATTTCAACATCATATTTTACTCGTAAAAGTTGAATCTTAATTCCCGTGACTGCATAAATGATCAGGCATAGTTCAGTTTCACATTATCACTAATATTGTGCGACAATAATCAAATTGTTAACTTGTTACGCCTTGTTTGCTCCCCACTCCGATTTCCCGGTTGAAATGACGCAACTTGGCGATTGACGGGAACTGGTGCGTGGCGAACGTTCGATATGCGAATCGTGTGGCGAACTTTGATTGGGGTTACACTTCCCAGAGTGCCCCAACACGAGACTTGCATTTCGATGGTCACCGTCACTTCACCCAACACCCCCCCCCCCCCACCACACTCCACCATAGACATACACACACTCGATGAAAGCGCATGAGAAAGGATCGGAGGATCGAGCGTTAAAATAAAAATATAGCTATGTCCGTATTGACAGATGCTTACAAATTAGTTAGGCTATTAAATCAAACTAGCAAATTCAGCTACTCGAATTCGAACAAATACGGTTCTATTAGTTTATATTGTGATGCCATTCCAGAAGTTAACTTAAAAACATTGATCTTGCTTCTGTACTGTGTTTTTGTTACCTTCAACAGCTTTTAAATGCTCAATTTCAATTATTACTTTTCTTCCATAAGATTAACATTGCAACTTCGAAGGCCTGTAGGACGTAACCCTGAGGGCCGATGCAAGTGTTATTGAGACATTTCCAAGGATACTTCAATCACAAAAATCGGTTCAGTGGTTCCTGATATCTCAGCGTGACACAAAATCTGCATGGGTATTAAATATTAGGATTGCAGCTGTTTTATTTCCGAATATATTTAAACAACGTATATAAATAATAGTTACTAGTTGCTTGAAGGGACCATAGCCCCTAACCTTTCTCTAATATTCTGCCTCATTGATTTGTTTACTATTTACATGCTGGGGAATATTCGTAAACAAAATAGACACGTAACCACATGTTTTAGTATAAACAAAGCAGAAGCTTTAAATCCCCACGCTTTTCTTATGGGTGATGGTTTACGTTATTTCTCGTTTGCTGGTAACATTTTGGAAATACTGTTATTTTTCCCGAATCCCTGGGATCGAGACCTTTAATTTGAGTGCTCTCCCATTATCCTACGAATTGCCAAACAATGCCTTGTACCATCTTTTATATATGTTTACCATCTGTATGTGAATCAGTATAAGTGTAAATATATTCTTAAGTGTTGTAAGACATCTTTTATTACATCCCGTAAGTAATAACAACACATAATATGCTAATCAAAAAGTTGTTTAATTTTTAACTTACACTACAAATAAACATTACTAATTTACCTCGTTATGTTTCAATAGTTGTTTTATTAATATTCAATTTTAAATGAAACGTGTTACTGAAACCATTGTTCACTATTTAATGTCGTTTGTTTTATGTGATCGCGTCTGGATGTGTTTTGGTTTCTTTGAACTCATCCAGTCGAAATTCATAGATTATTAGCCTAAGGCTAATATATGTTGAAGTTAGAAGCCATCATTCCAAGAGCTTTTCACGTAGTATTTCCCATCCCAAGGTCAGAAGGAACTATAAACTGCCGTTCAACAGCTAATTACTCACGTTGGCCAGACAGTTGTTGCATTTATTTATCTTGCAGTTTTTATCTAAAGAGGCTTATTTCCTGAAGGATTTTATAAGAATACATTCGATCGTTAAGGTGTTGCTTGCGTATCAATTGGATGTTTAATTCGACAACACTACGGAAATAAAGTTGCAATAATTAAGTAAACAAAGAAGTTCGTGAAAATAAACATATTTTCCTATTGTAATGTGAAATTCCAAATCTGAATCGGAAATATACTCATCCGAATCATAGTCATCAGAGGTATATAAATTCAATTGACAATATTTTATACAGAATAGAAAAGTTATCTTATTTCCTGGTTATTTAGCTGGTACGCGTGCCTTCGAGTCTTTCTTGGTTTCATCTTCTTTTCCCGTTGTCATGGGAACCAAATCAAAGCAATACTACATAAGGTTAACACGGATAATTTCAAAGTACAGTAGGGCAGAGCCCTTAAGGTTTAGAACTTCGATTAAGGCTAGACACCTTTCTACGGTCAACCTAAGTTATCGCAAGCAAAGTTTCATCGCTATCAGATGAATAGTATGAAAACAAGCAATCAATCAATCCACAGTTTATTGAAATAACAACTACAAATGTTGTGTATCAGTGTTAGAAAACCATATATTTAGATTTGTTTAAAAACTAAATAATAATCATATATATTTTTTAAAAATTGTCAAACTTTGTTGAGTCCGTCAGACCGTTCTACAGGGCAGATTTTCATGATTCTGTTGTTAATTGATAGGTAATAATGCCCAAATATGTCATCACTCATCCAAACTAACATATCTTCAATGGGATTCGCCCTAGCGGATCTTAAAGTTCCCATGTTAATCTTATGGAGGAAGTTTACCAGATGGTTACTTAAAACATGTGTTTATTAACCAAGAGAGTTAATTTGATTCACCAAAGAATAATGCAGCACATAACACAAATAATTTATTTTCGGGTGTTTATATAATAACAAATGTACATGTAATCCAATTATTATTGTAAGATGATAGATTGAGAAAAATCTGCTACATGAGCTAAGAAGGCTTACTATGTGTATTTGAATAGGAACGTTTTATGTGTTGAGGTTTTGGTATTATCTTTAGGGCTCTTTCAACAACTTCTAACAAATTGACGTTTAATATCCTTTCTTAAAAAACATGCATGATCATCTAATTCATTACGATCCTTAATGAACATTTTTACAAAATGGTATATTCTTTCACGTGCCTAATATGTTTCTGGATTCTCTCTGCAAACTTCATACACTATTTTCCTGTATAAACCGTTGGATTTCTCGACGTGGGGTTTACGCATCTGTATTTGTAGGTGTGCGTAAGTAAGTAGGTGTGTATTATTTGTATTTAGCTATTGATTTTAAAACTCACAATGTAAAGCACTTTGGTATTATTTCCTAAAGTCCTTCATTGAACCCAAGTGGGGTCAACTTTGATAGGATATCAAAAAACGAGCGTCAAAATCGTAGATACTTTATTGGTTTAAAAATATTCGGAGTAGCTTTTATAAGTTTGGTTGTTATATTTTATTCAAGTGATTAGTTCTTCTATAGGTAGTAATTTGTTTTAAATTAAAGCCATCATTGTTCTGCGCTTTACTTAAAACAAGAGAATACATAATGAGAAAAATAATAATTGATGATAAAATGTTTGCCTTTTTAACATTTCTCCCAAAGAGAATAATCTATTATCGTAGTAGGGGGCATATATAGCATATAGGGGGCATATATAGACCTGTATAGGCCGGGGACGATGGTAGCTTTGCGTTTTGAGTTCCCCAGATGCTAACAACATTCGTTAAAATTTTAATACTGTATACATTTTATTGTGTATCGTGTAAAGGGATGAGCTTATAAATACCATTATGACGAAAGTATGGATTTTCTTAGACATAGCGTGGCTAGGCATAAATACTCAGTCAGAATTAGGATATAAATCCTAAGAATATTATTCTGAAACTACGTTTATACGTATGATCAATATATTGAGAACTTTCTTTTAAAACCACCATCATAGTATGGTCATTCATTATCTTCCTGTACCTGTTAAAGCAAATAAACTGGTCATAGAAATCACAGGTGTTAAAGTAAATAAAAGCCCTGCTACTGAACTCTAGCGGGAAAAATATTACGTCCAACGATTTCAAGTATATAAAGAGAACATTACCTTTATTTTATAGTTAAAACAGGTTAGTCTTTTCAGTGCAAAAATTATACTATTTCCACTATCACTTTTGAAAGAACTACCACTAACAAAAAAATGTTTAGATTTTACCATAAAAACATTCATTATTTTAACTTGATTAGCCTTACTCATAAACTGAATGTTTAACATTATCTGATGCTGTAGAGCAGCGCGGGTTCTCTAGCACAATTAATAAACAATGTAAATAGCAAACAAAATAAAAGAACAAGAATAGAGCCTCAGAAACGACGATCTTGGATACAGTAAATGTATACCTGGTACAGTTTAATCCGGTTATTCATACTATTATTTTTTTCATAGTCAGAGTGGTCCATATATTCAAACACATTATAAAATTAATTATCAATAAAAACTATTTTAGTTCTTTTAAAATTTCTTTGAGTTTCTTTAAACTTGTATATATTTTGGAAATTTATTTAAAAAAAGATCGCACCTGCTTGTGATTGAAGATTAGAAAAAAAGATTTAGTCGAAATTGTTGTGGCCGTAAGATATTAGAATGTCTAGTATTATAAATTATGAATATCATTTCACTAAATTTGATCACTTTTAAATTTGGAATATAAAATAAACGCATAAAGGATACGCAAAGACACATTCATTTATATACATATAAGTGTTCAGTAAACTAAATATTCTTATTCAATGTGGATATTGAGTTTATAGTGCAATATCGTTGAAAGTATGAACTACGTACGTACTTATAGTTGGGAAATTTGCATCGTTCTTTTATTTCATTTCAAAAACCAAGACGTTTTGCAATCTAAGTCAATAAATTCGTTCATAGTTATGGGTTCAATAGAACATACACATTACAGTTACAAGTTCACAATAGAACCTATCACGGCTACGCAATGTTGAATCAAGGTTATCGGTAGAATGGCAGCAAATAACTGCTCCGAGAACAGTCTGATAAGGGTCTAGTCCTGTAGTCTGCACAACAATTATTATGACCCACATTAATTTGATTAGCCTTTTCCTTGAACAGTGTTTACCTGTGTGTGTGGAACAAACCGTAAAGTGTTACCACTAAATACAGGCTTCCTGAGTAAACAATTTTGTTTATTCATCTTTGCTGACTACTATACGCCTTTTCGGTGGTTGATCACTGAGCAATAAAATGCTAATAAACAAATGTTTATTGCAAAACGTGGATATTTTCTTTACAATGTTTCAGTTTCACAAACACTTAAGAGCATTTTTTTAATATTTTAGTGTTTTAGGTGTTTTTTATAAAAAATACCTACAACTATAATGGCCTAACTAATGCGCAACTATTCGTCATGCGCTACTTGCGCACTGACACAAGTGTTTGAGTTAGTTGAAATTGTAGCTGTAAGATGGTGCCACCAGTTGAAAAATAAACGAGTTCGCACGCAGCACGCTGACGTGAGGGAAGTGAATTTCCACATAACAACTTTTAAAACTCCAAATCAATGTAATAACATACATTTATTCCAATTTTTATTGAAATCTGAAAACAGTAATTTGTTGGCTGTTCTGATGCTCCAGGTTTCATTTACCTGCAAAGCTGGGAATAAAATTTTGTGCATTATAATGTTAGGAGAAGGTCCAGACGGGCTTGAAAGTAGGCGTGAGGTTGCTGGGGATGATAAAAGTACTCCAACAAAGGAATAACAGGCTTTTCTAGTGCAAAATCCCCATAAGACAACGTACTGTGTTTAGTCGATACACATTTTCTTTAATAACTCGGTAAATATGTATGCTAGAATGACGAGAGAGGGCTTAAAACTTTTGCCTCACTAATTCCCATCTTTTTACATGCATTAATTTTACATTCGGAGCATTTCTGACCCTTTTTGGGCCCGTTAGTAGCAACGCCCCTTGATTTTAACCTAAAGTAGTTAATTACCGGAAGCACTGGTTATTCACATTAACATTCCGGTTTTACGCATTTACTGGAACGGTAACTCAATTACATTTCTCCGTGGCTAAATAAACGGTCCCTTCGCCGTAATAGACGTTTAACAGACTAGTATGATATTATGGCTGGGAGAATATATTGGAGGGCATCAACTTTCGTTCTTTTCTCTTTCAGTACAATCACCTGCAGGTTTATTTGACATATTTATATCATCAATCATCAATGCACATTTAAGTTTTGACCTCGAAAGAATTACTCAACATCGATGTACTTTCACTAAGAAAATACCTAAGTGCATTTAAAGCATTTAAATATTAATAAATATGTGTATAATGTTAAACAAAGAACAATTACCTAACGATTAATGTGGCATGAGAGGAACCGCCCTCAAATCACATAACCGCAATTTAAAATACAATAACTATAGATCGTTTTTTAGGAAATGTAAAAGAAGATTTATCTAAAACGCAATGCAATAAACATACTTGACCATATGTATTACCACAGTGTTTTAGCCAATTCATACATATTCAATGTTCTCGTTATCTTTCGGGTAAAAAATATAATAAAAGTTTACACATACAAAGACAAAAATTAAAACTATTGGTAATTAAATATAACAAGCTATGACCATAACTTGAAACTTATACGGATAAGAAGCCAGAAAGTACTGGTTAATGCATATACTATAACCGCAATTTAAAATACAATAACTATAGATAGTTTTTTAGAAAATGTAAAAGATGATTTATCTAAAACGCAATGCAAGAAACATACTTGACCATATGTATTACCACAGTGTTTTAGCCAATTCATACATATTCAATGTTTTCGTTATCTTTCGGGTAAAAAATATAATAAAAGTTTACACATACAAAGACAAAAATTAAAACTATTGGTAATTAAATATAACAAGCTATGACCATAACTTGAAACTTATACGGATAACAAGCCAGAAAGTACTGGTTAATGCATATACTAACACTCATTATAAAATAAATAAATTTTATTTCTTTGACAAATCTTGCATCAGCATTACAACTTATTACTAAAAATTACATTTATTTGAAATTTTCTCTTATGCTCTTCATTGGTTATTCTGATCTTAAAAAAATTCATCCAAACTATAATAACTTTTTTCAAGAAGATGAGATTTAAATTTTGATTTGAACTCTCTAGAAGGTAAATTTTTAAACTTATCATGGATTTGATTCATTAAATTTTATTCCACTGCATATTAGTTGTCGTTTGAAAAATGTTGTTCTATGATAATTTATGGGTATAGTATTCTTTTTTCGAAGATTTAAATTGTAATTGTTTACATTTACGTTTTAAAAAAAAAATAGATTGTTTCTGACAAAATTTAATGTTTCAAATATATAAACTGACCAAAATTTTAATAATTTGTTTTCTTTAAAAATGTTTCGACATGAATCTCTTGGTTTCATATTAAATATAATGCGCAGAGCAGCTTTTTGCAGTTTAAAGATGTGACATACATTTGAATTTGCCATACCCCAAATCTTGATGCTGTATGTAATGTTAGGGATTAATAAAGAATAGTAAACATTTAAAAGTACTTGTCTGTTACAAATATTAGATAATCTTCGTAATATAAATAAATTTGTTGACAATTATAAATCAATTTATTAAGTTCAACATTGCATTGTTATTAATATCGCAGACACGTAAAATGAAATATTTATAAATGTTGCTGAAGTTAGACTATTTACACATCACACGGAATATCTTGGCCTATGGCTTACTCCACTGCCGGAGTGACTGAGATAACTAGCTGGGCCATGTCGAGCTTCAGTTTGACTGAGCAGATGATGGAAACAACAGATGACAATCTCGCTCTACTCCAACTGTTTGAACTGAAAACAGTTCCCACAGGCCCAAGGCCAAGATATTCCGCGTGATGTGTACCTTGTATATGTGATGTACACACAGTGCATATATGTTGATGTACACACGTGTGCTTTATGTTCAGAAAATATTATATATTTTAAAATAAAAGGTGTTGTAAATGTTAAAGTATTTAAGCCTTTAAAAGTTAAAATACCACAGATTATAAGTTGTTGTATTGCATCAGGGGGTTATTTTGTATTACATAGTACATTTATGAACAGAGATAACACATTGAATGTAATATTTTTCTAATTTACCTCGTTACTGTCTGTTCATTTGATCGGCCAAAACACAAAGACATTATTGTTTGAGAAATTATATTTTTTATCTATGTATACTTATTTAATAGGCGAGCAGGTTTTTTGTGACAATCACTCCTCCTAAACTACTGAACCGATTTTCATGTTTTTGGTGTCATTGGAAAGAGCCTAACGTGAAGTTGTGCAGGAAACTTTTTTATAGAGAAATAATCTGTGAGTGAGGCCCTGGGGCCCCTTAAAGTTGAGGTTTTTCCCATAAGCTTAACATTGGGAAATAACTATAAGTTTTAAGCAATCAGCTGGACAGAGTAAACACAGTTAATCAGCAGGCCATGTTTGCTTTGGAACGGTAACACGATATTTATACGGGAATATCAGTACTGTATAATATTGCGTTGTAATCGCGAGCGAAGCCGCGACAGGCTACTAGGACTTATTTAATAGGCGAGCAGGTTTTTTGTGACAATAACTCCTCCTAAACTACTGAACCGATTTTCATTTTTTTGGTGTCATTTGAAAGAGCCTAACGTGAAGTTGTGCAGGAAATGTTTTTTACACAGAAATAATTTTTGAGTGAGGGCCTGGGGCCCCTTAAAGTTGAGTTTTTCCCCATAAGCTTAACATTGGGAAATAACTCTTAAGTTGTAAGCAATCAGCTGGATAGAGTAAACACAGTTAAACAGCAGGTCATGTTGGCTTTGGAACGGTAACACAATATTTATAAATTTACCGAATCTAACTTTTCAAATATAATATTGCACTATGATCGCGAGCGAAGCCGCGACAGGCTACTAATTTTTGCCCAAATGATTGAAACAAAAGGTAAAACCTAACGAATTTAGTTGTGTTTAATTTAGCCATACACCTTAACTGGGAAATACTGGTGTCACGTCTAACACATTCTGATTACTTTATGTAATTCGAAACTACAATATCCATCTATAAAAATGACGCACAATAAATATAATGATAACATTCCCTTAATACAGTTCCCACCATTAAACAAAATTATTATCCGGTTTCCCGTTCTCCTCACGGGGATCTCGCAGACACGTAAAATGCAATATTTATAAATTTTGCTATTTACAGTTATTTATTAAAATTATATCAAACGCGTGTGACACAAACTCAATAAAATACTTCTTCCATAAAAATAAAATTAATAAGGGAATTTTTTGGGCCAGTGGGGCGCAGCCTGTAGTCCGGGAGAAATATTGTTTTCGTAGCATCTAGAAGGTAATTTCCTTAACAACTCAATCGTTAAAATCGGCCGTGAATTAAAAACGAAGGACCAAACAAAAAATTTATATCTTTACTTATACACAGATATATATGAATAAGTGCTTAGAAGACGAAAATAATCCTAATTTTACTACTAACAATTATTAAATTAGTTAATTTAATTTACCTTCTATCCGCAGCGGTGCGACATCTGAGATGAGACAAAGCTGGGAGTTGGTCGCCATGGCAACTGTACCGCGACCACAACACTACTGGCGCAATCAGCTGATGTTGCGCGCCGCGGTAGAAACTCGCGCATGCGCGGGACCTTGGCACTGACCCTGCGCATCTGAGGTCTCCAGTCTCCATCACTGCCAGGTTTGTCAGGTAGGACATTGGGCTATTATTAAGTTTTGATTTCTTATCTCACCGTTAAAATATTATCAAACGGTGAGACATATTTCACTGTTTGATTATAAAAACGGGGTCACTATAGAAATTCCTAATGTGACCCCCTGAACACGTTTTGGGGGGGGCCGTTGAAAATTGGATTCAGCTTAAAAAACACACAATTTGGTGTTTTGATCATTGCTCTATGTCAATTGATTGCAGATATATTGAAAGTGCTTAACACAGTACGTTGTCCAATGTTATACTTATGGAGAATAAGAAAAATTTTATATCTCGCTTACTTATAAACGTGTACCGAAGAAACTGTGTAAATGGCTTCAGGCTTCATCTGGTTGTGGTCTATTGTTATTTGCTCCAAAACCAATTTTTTACCGATGGTTCCTGTTGCAGCAAACCTGCGTACTCAGCCCCCATGTTATTCTTATGGAGGATAAGTAAAATATTATGTCTCCCTTAGTTATTAACATAAATTAATAAAACTTGGTATATTCTTCTAGTGGAGTGCTAAAAAATGTGCAAAAGAAACCATTGTTAGTTGTTCCTTGTTGCAGCAAACCTGCGTACTCAGCTCCAATGATATTCTTATGGAGAATAACTAAAATGGCATATATCGGTTATTTATGAATATTAATTGATGAAACTTGGTATGTAGCTTTACCTAGTTGAGTTATATTTATATTTGCATAACAACCCAAATTTTGGGTTCCTAGTTGCAGAAAATCTGCCTACTCATCCCCCATGATATTCTTATGGAGACCAATTAAAATTTTATATATATTGCTTATTTATGAATGTATTTTAAAGAAACTTGGTAAGCAGCTTTATGCGGTATTAAGACATATATATGCATTGGAAATTCGCTAAGTACGCAGGTTTGCTGCGACAGCGGTATTAGAATTTAAATCAGTTAATCATCTTTTGATTTTTTCAATTATTTTAATTTAATGCAGTGTTTTAATAGTTGGTTATAAGGATATTATTGTATTGGTTTAATAAAAGCTATACTCAACGAAAACCAGATTTTGTTGTCTGCCTACCGCCAGGCTGTGAGAAACGAACACGAATGATGTTTAGATACCCAACCGATGGATACATATTGTTACAAAGAAATAAGAAGAGAACAATTAAGAACTTTCAGTATGTTTATGCTAGTTAAGTTTATTTTCTTAAGTACAGGGTGTCTACTGAACCCCCTCTGTAAAATTCCCTGACTTTTCAGGGATTTCCAGTTGCTTTAGCGATAAATTTCAGGTAATTACTTAAACAAGTTTTAAAGGAAAATCAAAAATGTTATCAAGGTTTTAAAATACATTATTTAAGTTGCAATTAATTCTACCTCAGTATTAGAAAATTATGTTATAATATTACAATTATCTATCAATAAAAACTCGGTTTTAAATAGGGTAGGATATTTTAATTCAGAACGCTTTACCAAAATGATACTTTGGTATTATACGGATGCCACTATTATTTTAGGTTAAATTTTTACCGGATACAAAGGATAACTACATAATTCGAAAAAACTTACTTTTATTGACTTACTGTAAAAATTTTACATCATTCTGATGAGCAGTCTTTGTGTTGTGCCTCCCAAAAGGCAGCGATGTCCGCTAGGATCGTGTTGAATGCGTCGCCGCCGCTAGCAGCCACACCCGATCGCCACATGTACTCCGCCAAATAAACAGCGCGCTGCGGCAGTTATGTTAGGGTGGGTTATCATAAAAATACGTACGGTTTCCTCTTCATTTCGAGGTAAATCCCACACCAAAAGAACGTCACTCATTATGAAAACAAATGTAACGTAGTGCACGGCAATAAATCACTCGTGACACTGACCCAGATACAGGCGGTGACAGGTGATGCGCGCGCTCCGGTCAACGACCTGACCTTGGCCTATTTGGAGGGGGTTTGGCGGCCGGAAGTATGACTCATCAGGTATCATTCGATTTGTAACGAAACAAGGAAAGTCCTACAATCATTTTTATGATAACCCATCCTAACATAACTGCCGCAGCGCGCTGTATAAGGGTGGCATCCGTATAATACCAAAGTATCAAAAAGGTTCAACATTTTTGAACCTCTTCAAAAATTCCCTGACTTTTCCGAGTCTAACAAATTCCCTGACCAATTCAGGATTTCCAGATATGGTAGACACCCTGTAAAGTATTATTCAAAATGGTTTAGTTAAATAACTCTTAAAACTTTAGTATATGTTAACCCATTGAGGGTGGTAAAAGACGTGGCAGCGTAGACCCTAGGCCAGAGCTACTTATAGGAAAATATAGCGGGCGGCCATTGTTCGCTGATTAACACAGCTGATTTTTTTTTTAATAAATTTCACAACTATATACAGTACATATCAGAATATCCTGATCCCAATCATCGGATTTCAGATTAACCAGACGAGGTAGTCCGAAATAAATTGTAAATTACAGTCGAAACGTATTTTCCTCCCGCGCTGGCGTCTTGTCTCTGACACACCCGCAATACATTAATGTACGCGTAAAGTATCATAGAAACTAACGCACTTCGCGCCTTTCGTTACTGTTGACTGTTAAATACTAACCTCAACTTGTGAGGTTATGTTCAAATTTTTTTAAATACCCAAATTCTTATTGGAATTTATGATTATTAAATTGTTTTTTACGTACATTAATTTAAAATTCAAATTTGTGATAAAATATATTACAAGTTAAACTCCTACAAAATTCGCACCTCTATACTGTTGTACAGTTAGTTTTGCCATGTGATTAGAGGTGTTCGATATTTTCGTACCGGTGACTTTGTCACTGGTACTAAATTGTCACCGATCGTACCGGTGACAAAACATGTAAAATTCCAGCTCCAGTGACTTTGTAAAACACCTTATAATTTACCGACCGATGACAGTGACTAGCGCCAGTGCCACGAACCTAGCGGTGATACCTCAAAACAACAAAACAGTGACCGGTGACAGAGACCAGTGCCAGTGCCACGAACCTACCGGCGATACCTCAAAACAACAAAACAGTGACCGGTGACAGCGACCAGCGCCAGCGCCACGAACCTAGCGGCGATACCTCGAAACAACCAAACAGCGACCGGTGACAGCTACCATTGGCTCTGCTGGCGCAGGAACTGGTACAAGAGTCACTGATCTCAATCCCCTTCGCTGATTGGCCCTTCTGGCGCTGTCACCGTCCCTGGTCACTAGTCGCTGTCACCGAATTGATTTGGATAGTCGGTGCGGCCGAGCAATACGGATACCAATAGCAGTTATATTTGAGGCGACAAACGTCGTGAGTCACGTGAAGTTTTTGGCGATATGTAGGCCTACATTTGTTCAAACGTAAAATTGTTAATCTCCTTATATTAATTAGTCATTATTATTCATACATTCTTTGTTAATTATAGTTATATTGTATCTCCAGTATACCAAATAACTTTTCAATACCTAAAATAAGTATTATTTAGCCAAAGTAATATTTATAGGTAAACTGCTTTAATAACTGAATAAGTTAGCTAGGCTTAGACCTAACTGATATTTTTAAGCTATTTAAAATTAATAATTTTGTCATTTTTATATATTTTGTTCATATATAACAATAAAACGAATGTTGACAGAAATGTTGTTTTCATTGAAGAAACAGCTAATCCTGCAGTAACCAATAATAAATAAAATACCAATATTATTTAAAATTGTAGCCAATTCCGTTTATTTAAATTATAAATTGTACATTGGTAAGATACAATAATGTACTAGTATAAAGCACCTGTCGCTGAAATTATGTCGCCGGATTGTGTGGCTGTAATGCCATTGGTCCAAAACTCGCTGTCGCTGATACAGCGTGCGGCGCGACGAGGTCAGCTGTAAAAGCCTGTCACCGTGACAGAAAGTCACCGGTTAAAGTCACTGGTACACGCTAGTCACTGTCACTGAAGTCACCGATCCGCAAAAGTAACTGGATCGACCACCTCTACATGTGATTCGCAGCATTAATATTGCAACAATTTCAAAGGCCCGCTATTTCATGTAAAACTACAAAAATTAAAACTAGTATAGATTTACTTGATTGCAGTAAAAATAATGTGAAATAAAGCTGCTAATAAACTCTCTCTAGTTATAATTTTTACCTATATACTATGGCTAAGGTAAGGAAATGAAAATGGGGATATGGGTATGTTTGGATGGTAGATATGGTTAAGGTTAGCCTGTAATGCCAACTACCATCAGGGGCGGATCCAGAGGTCATGGGGGGGGGCGGTAACTGGACCATCCCTTCCCTGTGGGTGGTCCCTGGCACCCCCATTATTGTTTTTAACTATATGAAATTATACAACGAATGAAAGTAAGACATCAAAAAACTTGTCCTCAAGAAAAAGCTATCTTAACTTTATAAACGAGTTCGCACGCAGCACGCTGACGTGAGGGAAGTGAATTTCCACATAAAAAACTATAAAAACTCAAAAACAGTTAAAAACATACATTTATTCCAACTTTTATTCAAATCTGAAAACATTGATTTTTTGGCTGTTCTGATGCTCCTGGTTCTATTTACCTGCAATGCTGGGAATACAATTTTGCGCATTATAAGGTTAGGAGAAGGTCCTGTCAGGCTTAAAAGTAGGCGTGAGGTTGTTGGGGATGATAAAATTACACCAACAAATGAATAACAGGCTTTTCTAATGTAAAATCCCCACAAGACAACGTACTGTGTTTGGTCGATACACATTTTCTTTAATAACTCGGTAAATAGTTATGCTAGAATGACGAGAGAGGGCTTAAGACTTTTGCCTCTCCAATTCCCATCTTTTTACATGCATTTAGTTTACATACGGGGCTTTTCTGACCCTTTTTGGGCCCAAAAACTCAAAATTTGAAAGATTAATCCCCAAAAAAGGGGTTTAGAGTTTTCTGATTGTTTTGCCCAACGAACTTGTCCAACTGATTACAGAAAGGAACGTCCCTACCAAATTTGAAGTAAATCGGACAAAAAATGCGACCGCTAGAGTGCAAACACACACACATATATATATATATATATATATATATATATATATATATATATATATGTATATATATATATATATATATATGTATATATATATATGTATATATATATATATATATATATATATATAACATTTTGAACGAACCCCCAAAACGTGTTCAGGGGGTCACGTTAGGAACTTCTATGGTGGTCCCGGGCTTAAGTTTCACCGTGCGGGTCATGCTAATAGTTCACTTTCCAAAGGAAATTCACTAACAAGCTAACAAAAATTAACTTTAGTTATACTGCGCCCGACCGTAAATTAAAACAATTTAGGCATTACACTTTTTTCTACGTCATCTGCAGGCGTACAAGAACAAATAAGATGCCCAAATAAACAATTTATTTTAGTATTTACCCACGCGAAAAACTATTTACAAAACGTATTTGATATCTGCAATACTGAACTGTACGCAAAGATACAATTAGGAAAGAGGCTGACAGCCAAGGTCAACCACTCCAAAAATGAAAATGTCGTACCACATTTGTACAAAATAAAATACTTGGCGTATGACCTTCTGTTTGCACGCAATTTAATATTTGTTTCCCCTGATTTCATTACATATAATTCGAGGCACTGTTTGTTCCTAGCCTAGCCACTGGCTCTTTATTGCCTAGCAACGGATTACGCGGTATTAAACAAATAAACGGTATCAGGAAACTGACACATACTTTCTCCCTTTTAGCCAAATTTTAATGAAATTTTTTTTCTTTTCTAAATATAGAATATGAAGTACAGATAAATATACAGAAAATTGTCTGAAATAGTTGTTTTCAGAAATATCCACCCAAATCCCTTTTTGGGAGGCACTATAGAGTCCATTACCACACACAGTGGTTTTGAGAGGGGAAATGCCCCCTTGCCACCCCAGGGTTAAATAGCAACACATTTCGAACATCATCTGTTGGTCAATGCTAACTTGACCTGCATATCAAATTTTAATGAAATTGATCAGTAAATAAGAGTTATATAAAAGAGTTATGAGAAATAGTTATATTTGTATTCCCCATAAGAATAACATTGGACAACGTACTGTGTTTAACGCTAAATGAAAATTTCAATTTTCTCCGTTACTAGCAATCGTAGAATAGTAATTTAAAATACCCCCGTTGCAGCAAACCTGCATACTCAGCGAATTTCCAATGAATATATAACATAACACATTAAAACACTTAACAGGATTCATAAGAAATGTATTCACAAACAAGTGATATTTCAAATATTAATTATTCTCCATAAGAATAACATTGGGGATGAGTACGCAGGTTTGCTGCAACAAGGCATACAAAATAATGGGTTTTTATGCAAATATCAATAGAACTCATCTTAGTGAAGTCACATACCAAGTTTCATCCATATACATTCATAAATAAGCGATATATAACATTTTAAGTATTTTCCATAAGAATAACATGGGGACCAAGTACCTAGGTTTGCTGCTACAGGAACCATAGGCAAAAAATTGTTTTTTTTGCAAACAACAATGAACCACAACCAGATCAAGCCATATGCCAAATTTCGCCAGTTTATGTTCATAAATAAGCGAGATATACAATTTTTCTTTTTCTCCATAAGAATAACATTAGACAACGTACTGTGTTTAGCACTTTCAATATCTCGGTAACCAATTGACGTAGAGCAATGATCAAAATAACAAATTGTTTGTTTTTTAAGCTGAATTCAATGGTATAAATTAAAATTTGATTTAAATTAAAATTACATGTGAAAACCCCAAAAAACACATTTTTGGGGTACAAAACCCCCCAAAAACCCACCTTCGGATAGTGCGATTCATCTGGTTTTCGAACTCGTTCAAATAAATGGTACTTTACACATTTGTACCAAATTTCATTAAGATCGGACCTTTTTTACGAGAGTTATCGTGCTTACGGACACACACACACACACATATATATATATATATATATATATATATATGTATATATATATATATATATATATATAAATTTGAACGAATGGTGTTTTTGGCATCTGGGGACCTCAAAATGAAAAGTTATCGTGGTCTCGGGCTTAAGTCTTACCATGAGACCTACGGTAATAGCTTCTTCCCTATAGGGGAAATTCGCTAATACTAATTTATTTAGTTTTTTGAGCTCCTTTTAATGGTGAATAGTAATCTTTTTTAACATTTATGATTTTTTACGAAAAATCCAAAAAATTTAATTTTGGATGTTTTAAGTCCTGTAATTTCTGAGCCCGAATTTTTCCAGAAATGCGGGTGGTGTCATTTTGTTGCAAACCTAAAGTTCTACAAACTACGAAAGTTTAATCAAAATCGTTAGAGCCGTTTTTGAGAAATTTGGATTTTTCATGTTTTTTGGCGGTTTTTGGGGGATAATTACCCTTAAAAATCAAAAATCCAAAAAAATGAAAAAAAACGCCTGGAGATATCGTGGATTAGTACCTACATACCAAATTTCATAAAATTCGGCCCATAGGTTAGGGCTCTAGCTCTGTACACATCCACACAGACACACACACGGACACACGGACACACACACACACACACGGACACACGGACACACACACACGGACACACACACACACACACACACACACACACACACACACACACACACACACACACACACACACACACACACACACACACACACACACACACACACACACACACACACACACACACACACACACACACACACACACACACACACACACACACACACACACACACACACACACACACACACACACATCACGTAAAAACCACTTTTTTGGGTTTAGGGAGCAACAAAACGAATATTTCCACTAACAAATCAAATTCGAAAATTTTTACGAAAACAATACTTTCTCCATATACTATGTATAGGGGGAGAAAGTAAAAATCAAACCTAACCTGTAAACAAAACACCGCTGATAGCAAACGACGGTAGGCGGGCGAAATCCAGTAAAAAATAATCACCAAAAACAATTGTAGCAACCTTTGCTACTAAAATTTACCTCCAAGATCATGTTGAAAACACTGCATTTTCGGTCTGCCAACTGGCAAAACTGCAACAACTTCGCGATACTCGGGAATATCCATGTTTTAGTAAGACGCTTTTAGGTTAAATACATGGATCTAAATAATGTGTTATATACTAAAATGAAAGTTTAAAATTTCACCTGTCTAATGGTGTGTTTTTTATTTCATTTATCGAACGTATAGATTCGTTAGTTTGAATTTTAATGTAACCTTGTAGACGGAAGCGGCAAAATTTGACTCTCGGAACCGAAAAACGGGGTTTCGGGAGGCTTTTGATGCGTACATTTTCATACATTTTCTCGGATATTGAACTGTTGGTTTTAACGGTACGCTACAACAATACGATAAAATTCATGAAATTCATGATACGTTTTTTAGCCCACTAAACGCTAAACGTGAAAAAATAACGAATAGTGTTTTCCGTGTTTATTTAACATACGGTGCGAAAACCCCCTAATATTGCTAGTGTCCAGATTGTTATTTATGTAATGTTCTAGTAGCTTCAGATTAACTGGATTTTTTACTACCCGGATCAATATTCCGCCACTTAGTCCAGATAATCCAAGTGTACTGTGAATAACTAAAAAATTATAAATAATAATATAGCACCGGTATACTAAAGCATTTAACTTAATTTACCACCCATATCTTAAACAAAACTCTCAAGCGAATAGCATGGACAAAAGTGAAAACAGAATATCCACAGACTACATTTCTGTCGGATTCAACTGAAAACAACAATTGTATGGTGTATATCCTAGCAAAATCTAGGGTTTGTTGGTAAACACATCCGTGCACAACCTAGCAGCAATATTAAGAAACACAACCAAGTTTGGTATACACATAACTTTGGACGCTGGGGGTGTGTATTTTTATGTTCAGTCAGCTCCCTGCGTGGAAGACAATGGGTAATGGGGTGATGTGTATAAAGCTTAGCAAAAGCTTTTACTCAATGTTCAGTAAATGGGAAAATTTAATGCCATTATATTATTCATATCCAGTGGCGGATCTATGGGGAGGTCTAATGGGGCGATAGCCCCCCGCATTGGGTCCGAACTTACACTAGATAAAAAGTATATTTTTCAAGGCACTATTACGCAAGAGAAACATAAATTATTTGTTTACATTTTAATTTTAATTCGTACATTTTAAGTATCAAAGTTAAAGTGACAATGTCAACATTACACCCGTTCAAAGTTAACTTGCAAAATAAATACGGCAAACGGCAAATGACCATGAATGAGCCCTACGCAGAGGCGTTGCAACAGCCTTGCACAATCTATCCAGCTCTAGGCACTACCCTAAATAACCTGGGTTTTTCCCTCCCCTCAGGTGCAAAATGGACTGTTCCACCCGACCATATGACTCACCTCTCATCTCTCATCCCCATTCATTGCCTATTTGTGCATTTTGGCGAATTTCCCCTACAGGGAAGAAGCTATACCGTAGTCGGCATGGTAAGACCTAGGCCCGGGACCATGATAACTTTTCGTTTTGAGGTTCTCAGATCTCAAAAACACCATTCGTTGGAAACTGTATACATATATTTATATATGTGTCCGTGGGTGCGTTAACATTCGTAAAAATGGTCAGATTTTGATGAAATTTGGTATAAACGTGTAAACCAACATTTATAACTTTTAAGTTCAAAGCCAGCCATATCACTGTATCTAAAGGGGTGTTTTGAGGGGGTTTTGTACCCCAAAAATTTTTTTATCTTTTTACATTTAATTTTCGAAATAGTCAAATTTTAGTTTTCACCAGTGGATTCAGCTTAAAAAAACGCACAATTTGGTATTTTGATCATTCCTCTACGTCAATCGGTTACTGAGATATTGAAAGTGCTAATTACAGTACTTGTCTAATGTTATTCTTATGGAGGATAAGACAAAAATTATATCTCGCTTCTTTATGAACGTATACTGACGAAACTTGGTATACGGGTTTATCTGGTTGAGGTCTATTGATATTTGCTCAAAAAACATTTTTGCTAAAGGTTCCATAGCAGCAAACCTGCGCACTCAGTCCCCATGTTATTCTTATGGAGAAAAATTAAAATGCTATGTCTCCCTTAATTATGAACATAAATTAATAAAACCTGGTATATGACTTCACCTAGTTGAGTTATATTGATATTTGCCTAAACACCAATTTTTTCGTTCCTTGTTGCAGCAAACCTGCGTACTCAGCAGCCATGTTATTCTTATGGAGAATAATTAAAATGTCATAAATTGTTTATTTATGATTGTATATTGATGAAACTTTGTATGTGGCTTTATGTGGTATTAAGATACATATATATGCATTGGAAATTCGCTTAGTATGCAGGTTTGCTACTACGGGGGTATTTTGTTGTACCGGTTGTAGTTTTAAAAGTGTCAAAGTGTCGTTGTATCGTCGTTAGTCTGGGTTTGCAAATGAGAGCATTAGTTCTGTTGTTTGGATCGTTGGGAGAGTGTTTATAAGTAGGTTTATCTGAATGTTTATTATGATTGGTTTGTTCCTTTAGTTTTAAAATTCGTTTTGAGTACAAATGAAGTGTAGGTTAACTGATTATTTCAATAAAACTACTGAAGATAAAGATGTGGATGGCATAGCCAGAGCAAGTTGTAAAGTTCACTGTGTAGGCACAGAGTAGCAAGTCCAATTCTAAAAGGCGAAGTTTTGAATATTATTTTTTCCACAGTGAAAGTGAGCAGAATTTATCGTACAAACAAAACAATCATATTTGGAGTAATGGGAGCAAGCTTCATCAAGACATGGTGATGATATTTTATTTCCTATACACAAAATTGGTTTACAATGGGTTGTTTTATTAATTTGTTAATAATGCAGTCACTAAACAATGATCAGTTTTAGGATATAGTTTTTATACCTAAGACAATAAAGCAGGGAAAAGTGTGAGAGAGAAAGAGAAGAGTGTATTTTGTATTTGTATATTTCCGACAATACAGAAAAGATGGTTTATAAGAACTATAATTTTAAATTATTTCTTATAATGTAAGTGTGATTTTGACTCCCAATTTTAGTTTTCCGAGTTTTCTTTGGCGTCCCACATATAATTTCAAAGTGTCAATGTTAATTTATAAATAATTTTATAGGAAAACGTTCATTCTAATCTACCTGATATAGGCTACAATTAAAGTATCCCGCCACAAAAACGCATCCTAGGATTTCAGGGATATAGAATAGAGAAAATATCCTTCCTCTATTCTATAGCCCTGGTAATGTTTTTGTATTTGTACAATAAAATAAAACATCTGCTTATAATCTAACTAGCCATTACCCATCATATAATTTTTTACGTTTATTTTATTTTAACATCTTTAAGGACTTTGTTATGTTAAACGATGTCAGACCAACGATGCTCTACTTGACTTGGAATACGTTTTGATATATCTTTTTAGGTCTTGGCAACCCATCACACTGTGTTTTTGGGCATGAAAAAAGTAGGACCAAAAGTGACGCTTTTCAATCGAGCTTCAAGTTTTAACGGCCGGCTGAGGCTGGAAAATGAGCGAGGATTGAAATGCCACCTTTGGCCCTCGGGATGAAATATGTTTTTCGTCATACTGAAAACAATATTAATATAACAATTTCACAGAAACTAAATTTTGTTAACTTTTTCACCATTAAACGTTTTATTACATTTTGATCTTTCTACTCTTAAACGAACAGCTATTACACGTACAAGTTTCCATTGTTTACAAGTTGAATAATTCATTCAAACAGCTGATGACCTCAACAGAAAAAGTGTCAAGTGATTTTTTTTTTATTCTAGGAGTAAAAAGAACAACTTTAGCACCTCAATGCATGCGTTGAAAACAGCTGTTTTTGAAGCAGTATGATGAAAATGTCATTTGATGTTACCGTGGAGGTCATCAGTTGAACGAATTATTCAACTGTAAACAATGACAACTTGTGTAACAGCTGTTTGTTTAGAATCCAAGAGCCAACTCTTTGAATGGTAAAAATGTTAAGAAAATTTTGTTTTTGTCAAATTGTTAACTTAAAATTGTCTGCAGTATGATGAAAAATATAGTTCATCACTAGGACCAATACTGGCTTTTCAGTCATCGCTCATTTTCCGGCCTCGACTGTTACTTGAGCTCGTATTGAAAAGTGTCACTTTTGACCCTGATGAAATATACTATTTCTTCATGAGTCATACTGCAACAAAAACAGCTAGTTTTCAACACATGCATCGGGATGCTAAAGTTTTTATTTTTATTTCAAGGATAAAAAGTACATTTGATGACACTTTTCGGTCAAAGTCATCAGCTAATATGAACTGAACGAATTTAGTATTCGAATTGTTAACAATGAAAACCATTGTGGCGCAGCTGTTTGTTTAGAGTAGCAAGATCAATATTGAAGCAGACTTTAAATGATAAAAAAGTAAACCAAATTTAGGTTTGGTTAAATTTTTACCTTAATTTATTGTGTCCAGTATGACGAAAAAATATACTTCACTAAAAATATAGTGCAGTATGATGAAACTATTTTTACTGATTTCAATGTGATATTTTCCATTTTATACAATTAAGTAATTCTCTCTAGTTTAATAGTAAATTAAATCCAAGGTATGCTTGATTAAAGTGTCACTTAGCCTATAATTTTTTTGTTACATTAAACATCATAATAGAAAACATAATAGAAAATGTCAGTGAACCATACAACATTTTCCACGTAGCAACACAATTAGAGATGTAATTTGCATATTGTTTTTAACATTATGCCATCGTAAGATTGAGAAAGAAATAGCCTAAAATTGTCGTGTTTAACCCTTTGCCATGGAATGGATGGTTGCCGCTATTCCTCAGCGATTGCGCGGCCAACTCTACTGGCCGCCGCCATTAGCGCGCAGAAGTCGGATTTTTTTCCACAGCAGTAGTCCTTTGCGATCGGATGGCCAGCGGTGCTGGCCAACATGAAATCCAACGAAAGCTCGGGCGTCCAGCAGGACTGGCCGACAATGTTTTCGTTTATAATATTCCAACTGTGGTATGATACCTGTAGAGTGCTGCAACCTAGTGAGGAATTGTTGAACTAAGTGATCAGATAAATAATTCTGAGCTGCCGGGAATGAGCCGCCATGATGAATGCCGAGGTGACACGGAGTGGGACGTGACCAGTACAGTTGGCCGTCCGACCGTCGGAACCAAGTTATACGGAAAGAATTCCGACTGGCTGCCGACTGCATTGTGGCCACTCCTGCTAGCCTTCTGATCGCAAAGGGTTAAGACTTAAATTTTGAATTTTCGGGAGGGAGCCCCTGGAACCCCGCTTCAGCTGGGGGGACTCTCCCCAGACCCCCTGGTTAGCCCCCCTTCTACCAGTTCTAGATCCGCCACTGTTCAAATCACCCAATGGGTTAATTTGATGTTGTATTCAACATCAATGTAATGTAACTTCAATGAGCTACATTGTATTCATAACTAAATAGTCAATATACGTAATTGAAATTTCTTGGAGAAATACATTTGAGTCAGTAAATTTAAAAACTACGAACAGAAATAATTTACTAATAAGTAGCCAAGTAAATAAGTATATTGTTCCTTTTTTTGTAGATCCTTCTAGACTAATTCTTGATGTATACGATGATAGTGTTTTAAATTCTTGTACTTGTTTCATAAAATTTACATATCTGACAACTTGGGGTGTGCGAGTACTCAAAAATTAAAATATTTCAATACTTGGCAAGTTCTGAAAAATAATCGAGCAAGAGAAGTTCTGAATGTTTGATCGAGTATTGATCGCCTATCCCCGGAAGATTGCAAACTGCCAAATCGCATATCAGCTGCAAAAGACAACCAAACCACGTAAAATAGGCTGAAAATGATGACAGGAAACATGATTCGGTCGTAAACAATAACTGAACGTTAGTAAATTATGACCGGAAGCTTAATAAATTGGTCTTTAAGTTCAAAAAATTTTAAACGCAATTCCTTTCAAACTGTTGATACTTATTAAGTACAGAAACTGTGAATTAAATCAAATAAGACAAATTTTCCTTTTTGTTCAGTACAAAAACAACTATTTACTATAAAATTATTGTTACAAATATAAATATTACACAAAAACATATTATGTTTTGACAGGTTTTGGACTTGCAGGCAAGACTTCTTCAGGTAGTCTAGACAAAGGAACGTTGGGTAAGGTTGTGATGATGGGTACTTGGACAGTCGATTCACTAGGTTGAACAGGAGCTACCAAGTTTGGTTCTTCTTTAATCTGAAATAAAATTATCATATTATTATTTTCTATTGTCTATAGAAATAAAATAAGAGTTATGTTTGTACACAGCTCACAATTTAAACATTTTGAATATTAAACATCAGGCAAGTTGAAACAAATTTGAATCTGATGTAACACTCATAGGGCCAGATTTTGTTCCCTTTACACGAGAAATGACGCTATAAATTTGATTAAACCTTTTTCACTTTGTTCTGTTTAGCTCTGAGAAACATTTATCACCCCATAGTTGGTCATAGCTCCAAGGTTTGATCACCATGGTTACAGTAAGTGAAATGAAGATCTCTTAACCCATTGGCTTACCTGAAATTTGACACCTGACAAACCTAAGAAAAATTACATAAATGTAGACTTTTACTAAAACTGTCACTATAGCAACAATTATTGCTCAAATTACTTAATTTTTGCACTAATCTTTAGAGAAATAAATTATCTACAAGAAGAAAATACTTTTAACAGCATTTACATATGGTAAATATTATATATATATATATATATATATATATATATATATATATATATATATATATATATAGTTTATAAAAAACAATAATTTTAAAAGGAGTTACATGTAAAAAAACAAAAAATAATGTTTCAGCCGAACAACTATTATGTACTTGTAGGTTATTTATTTTTTTACATGAAAATAAAAATGTTAGTGATACATTTATATTTGACCTAGATATAACATATTTTCCAAAATCATATTTTTCCTAAATTTGACTAAGTTTCCCCAAGTATAGGCATATGCATAACAAATACATACAAACAAAAAATGAAAACAAATTAAAACAACAAATAAGTAAAAAATAAAAAAAATTAAAAATTAAATAAAAAAAATAAAAAGTGCTATCCCGAGTATACTCGGGGTTGCACGTCCGAGCTACTTTCGGCGGCCACGAGTACACTCGGGGTTGTGAGCCAATGGGTTAAACTTCAAGAACCCTTGCGTAGAAAGGTTCACCAGCAACTCTTACTTCTTCCTTTAGGACTTTTTTTGTGCGGTCAGCAAAGTTTTAATGGCCAATTTGAAGATTGAGGAACAAAATTAAAGGCATTTCCTCACTCTAGATGATTCGAATGAAATTTAATTTCTACAATGTTTTGCGAACCGGTCATCATATATGACGGGACCTTAACCGAGAATTGTATACCAATTCTTGGTTTCGCTTGTTTTCCCACAAACTGATAAGACCAAGAACCGGGAGGAAATGCTTCCCGGGAGATTTTTGTCACCAGATCCATGTGAGGATGGTAAATCTAAAGTTTTCTCTAAGTATCGATCAAAATCAATCAATCAAAAAAATGTTATAAATATTTTCAGAGGATATAAAATAATAGTACCAACATGTACAAAGTACATACAAATCAAAGTACTTTACACAGTTACTGTTGTTTTATTAATACTAGGATGCAGTCTTTTCAAAGTTAAAATTACTGATGATTTTGTCTACTGCATAAAAAACAATTAATTATTTGCTTGGAACCAATTGGTTCCATATAATGATATGTTTTGTTCGTGTAAACAATCAAAACCATTAGCTGTTCTGAACATTATCAACTCTTGTAATGATCCTACCTTAAGCCTCAATTACTATCTAATATAGGCGCAGTAAACTACATTCCCTCGTTTACGAATCGTATTGCTATTTCATTAGTTTGTCTATTGATTATGAGATAGATAATTTTGATACCAATTAGGCCTATCTCTTATGGAAATTTTACCATTTTTTTAGAACCAATATAGTAAATATTTATTTAATGAGATCTACATTATACATAAAACCTATAAATGTGTACGACAACAGTCACTTACTTTTTGTCACTTTTATCGCTTAGTTTTTGTTAGGCTATTATTAACTTTTTTTCATACCTATCTAGTATTGATAGGCATAAACTTTGTGTGATGTATTCTTTAGTGATTAGATTTGCACCTCGCGTCCTAATGTTCACGGTCTGAAAATATCAGACTGGGATTTTGAGAAAAGCGTTTCTTATCTCACCTAAGCAAGTGCCGAAATGGTTCACTAAAGAGCTGCTCTCTGCAAGGTGGAGTAGATGACCTAAGTCCTAACGACCCTTACCTGGGGGTTGCCTATTAACGAGTTTGCACGCAGAACCAATTATATTGATAAAAAACTAATTTTGGCATTCAAAACTTTAAAAAAACAAGGGTGCATTTGTTTTAGATAGAAAACATTTTATTTTTTGACTGTTGTGATACACATTGTTTTTTTAATGCAATTTTGGGATGGCAACGTTGTGAATTACAAGGTTAGGAGGAGGTCCCATAGAATCAAAAGTTGGTATGAGAGTATAAGGGGTGATAAAACTAAATCAAGATATGAAAATCAGCCTTATCCAATATAAAATCACCATAAGACAACATACAATGTTTAGTCAATTAACTCTTTAGTCTTTAATAACTCTGTAAATATTTGGGCTAGAATGATGAGGTTTGAATTAAAATTTTCGGCTTCTTGGGTACTATAATTTAATATGCATTAGCTAACATGCAAATCCTATACGCTATAATGAGTACAGTTTGTTGCTTTTATGCTTGCAACTCTAATCTGAAAAAAGTTCCTATGATTTACTTTAAAAGTTGTAATTAGCAAATTTCTAGGTTAAAAATAAGTTCTAGACAGGTCTAGAAAAATCTATTTAAGTAAAAAAATTTGAAAAAAAAATTAACATTGGGCATATGGAGTTTTGAATCAAAACAAAAGAATCATAACAGCTGTTTATAACTAATCAATGAACTGTCAAAGTAATACTCAAATGTTGTTAATAATTAACAAGTGGTGTGAGCAGTGACTAAAACCATTGAATGAAGAAAAAAGTTTACATATAGAGTGGATATTCCAAAAATGAATCAAAGGGACATCGAGCTATAAATAACAACTGGAGTGGCCTTAACAATGCAGAAAAGAGGCAACTGAGCAATAAAAATCAAATAATCAGTAGGGGGAAGTGGTGAAATATTACTCTAAGTCGTCTAAACAAACTGACTGTCCTTCCCCGATTGGCCCTCCAGGTACTCCCACCGTTACCTTGGTGGTGATCTGCAGCAGGGACGGGTCCACCCTGACGTTGTGCGCCGTCCTGTCCCGCAGCGTGCGCCGGTGCGCCAGCCACTCCGCCACCTCGGGGTTGCCACGGTCCCCGCGCGCCTCCAGCTGCTGGTAGTACGACTCGCGGAGGATGCGGAATGTGGCCGCGTTGCAGTAGGGCAGCTGCGTCACCGGGTCCAGATAACGTGCAGGAGCCCTGCGGAGGACATGATAGCTGAGTATCGATCTAATGGATGCGTCTGTGGGGTCCTCTAGCTCAACAATTTCACGAGCAATCAAGTAGCGTGACGATTAACTTGTACTATTATCCCTTTTACAATTTACACCCTTACAGGGTGTCTAATGACATTTCATTTTGGAATTCCAGTACATTTCTAGTATTTCAAGTAGACTTTTTGACAAAATTCCAGTATTACACAGCAACATTACATCAAAATACCCCTGTTGCAGCAAACCTGCATACTCAGCAAATTTCACTAAGTCATGAAGCCACTTAGCAACTTTAATCAAAGCATATTAATAAATAAGCGAGATATGACATTTTATTTATTCCACATAAGAAAAAAATTAGGACTGAGTATGCAGGTTTGCTGCATCAAGGACCACAACATCTGGTTTTTATGCAAATACCAATGAATCACCTCCACATGAAGCAACATACCAAGTTTTAGCGAATTTCGCCTATAGGGAAGAAGCTATTACCGTATTTGGCATGGTAAGACCTAGGCCCAGGACCATGATTACTTTTTGTTTTGAGGTCCCCAGACCCCAAAAACACCATTTTTTCAAAACTGTATATATATATATATATATATATGTGTCCGTGAGCACAATAATTTATAGCACGTATCATTTTTACAAGAGTTATCGTGCTCACGGACACACACATATATATATATATATATATATATATACAGTTTCGAACGAATGGTGTTTTTGGGGTCTGAGGACCTCAAAACGAAAAGTTATCATGGTCCCGGGCCTAGGTCTTACCATGCCGACTACAGTAATAGCTTCTTCCCTAAAGGGGAAATTCGCTAAAAACTGGTACCACTACTTCACCTAGTTGAGTTATATTAACCCATTTTTTGTGTTCCTTGTTGCAGCAAACCTGCATACTCAGCCCCAATGTTATTCTTATGGAGAATAATTAAAATTGTACATATCGCTTATTTGTGAATATATTTTTATGAAACTTGGTAAGTGGCTTTATGTAGTATTAAGACACTGATATCCCCGTTGGAAATTCGCTGAGTATGCAGGTTTGCTGTGAAGGGGGTATTTAATATTTTCACATTTACTTAGCTGTCAAACTCTGGATTTTCTTGTTCATTTGCTGTTTAAGAAATTAAGAGCTAACTCAGTGGTCTGTACTATTCTTGAACGACATATTTGTTAGGTGAGGTGAATTGATTATTAATCTTTCCTTACGAGGTGACAATTCACCATAAATTATGTACCCTTTGGGACTTCAGTTTACAAAAACAGAGGTGACAGTTCACACGCTCATGAATGTTAAAACACAATAGTGCATCCCAAAGTTAACTATCATCATGGTCTGTAATTAGCATGTATAACCAAGCCATATCAAAGATTTTTTTAAAGTTGTATCCAATCCGTACAATTGTTGCAGAGCCATTAGTTATGTTTTAATCATTGGATAAAGTTTTAATTTTAAAAACAAAATTCAATCAATGTATAGATAAAGCAAACTTTAAGTTTCGCTATGAGTAGTGCAGTTCCTTGAAGCGTAAGCTGCGGATACAGTAATCATTGGATGACTCCATTAAACACAACTCAATCGATGACTGCCATACATAGAAACTTCATATAATGTTCCTAATTTACCTTGTAATTGGGCAGAAGTGTTTGACAGGTGGCTTGGGAGGATTGTTCGGAGGTAGAGTCTCCACCATTGTATCAGCATCGCTGAACGTGATGAACGTTCTTTCATAACGCCCTTCTATGGTTGTTCTGCGAAATCAATTGTTTCATCCTATTACTAAAGAACTTTGTTATTGTCTAACAATGTAGAACCTTTCATATCAAGAGCTTTAGCATTTAAATTTTCCAATACCCAAAAATATTATTTTCCCATCATTATAACTAAGCAATTTGACAAATGCACTAAAAAGACAACAGTGCATTATCTTACAGAGATTTAAGAACATGTGGAAATAACAACAGTGATCTCTTCAACATTGAGAACACTCAATGAACCCAGGGTTATTTTTGGGCTATATTCAAGCAAATTCCTCCTTAGAAATCTGATTATTTAAATTGGTTGTTCAAGATCTGAATTTGGATGGCCATAAGACCATCATTAGTTTAGACTACAAAATTATAGAACCTTGATAAACTGTATTTTTTAACTCTTACTCTCTTTTATCTGTCATGATAATAAACAATAAATTAAAAATAATTTAAAAGCACCCAATGCAGGCTTAAAAACAAACACTTAATACATGAAATGTAGTTCAAACAAAATGGATATAAGGTAAAAATCACTACTTACCCGTCCTCAGCTAATAATGGCATGGTTATGGAGTGGTACTTGATCGTTGGACCTGTATACACCTTCTTCACAGTTCTTGATTTCTTCCTTTCTAATTCCATCTTTTGATATTTTTCTGAAAAAAATATTTTCCTTAATCTACTTGTTAGAATAATTATCAGATATGCACTAAACATCATTCAATCAATCCATCTTCAATTAAATATAAATCACTACATCGTTATTTAAGATGGTGCTCCAGTTTCATAACATTTCATGTGTCTACTTCCTTCAGCCATAAGGCAAATATTAATAATTTTAAAATCCCGTCCCTCCTTGAACTCATACAAATTTTGGAAGAAAACAAAATACCTAACAAAAACCACAAGAACATATAAGAACACACAAGAACATAACATATAAGAAGCGTTACTGATTATAGTATTCTAACACTCAATCAATGTAATGTAGGTAGGGGTGGGCGAGTACTCGAGATTTCGAGTACCTGTCAAGTATTTTCTAATACTCGAAGGCCGAGAGAGTATCAGAGACTAGTCGAAAATTTGAGTCGAGTAGTTGATTACTCCCGCCGTTTACCCCAAACAGTTGAAAATGCAAAGCTACTCCCGCCGTTTAGCCACGTTTACGCCGCTAACCAATATTTAACAAAATAAGTGACTGAAATACAGAAAAATAAGACTAACATTATTTTTAGCTCACATGAAAGAAGACAATGATAGGTGGGTTATTTATGGATACCTGTGAGTTAAGTAAGAAAGGGGTACAGGGGATGTTTGTTTTGGGTCGGGGTCAAAAAATCACTTTCTTGTTAAAATGTTCTGGTTTTGACCCAAAATTGTTGCATGGATATATATTTGCAATCCTTGTCTTTTGTTTGTTATGGTTGTTGAAAACAATATATATATACAGTAAATATATATATTCATTTAAATCATTTTTCATTCATGGTAAAATTAAGGTTAAAATAAAATAAATAATAACATAACATTTAATGCAATAAAATGTTATGTTTATAATTAAAGTTCAATATGTAAACAAAATTGTTTTCAATAAAAAAAATTAAAATGAGTTTTTTACTTTTTAAAGAACTACTTGACTTGACTTGACTCGATACTCGAGTAGTTTGGTTTAATACTCGACTCGACTCGATTAAAAAAAAACACTACTCGCATTCCCCTAAATGTAGGTATATAAATGCACCAATTATATCAGGGAAAGTGACCAAAATGACATTAGATGGGATTCATAAATAAAAATTTAACCAGAACGGTGCGAAAATCGCCAATCATGGGACATAAATGAGCAGTTAAACCATTCCATGGTCAGGTCTGGAACGGTATAAGGGCCGGTTGATCGTTAAAGAGGGGTTGGTTAAGAGTTAAGAGGGTGTTTCCTGTATACACTTTCAAATCTAAGATTACACAGCCTGTCTACTATGTTGAATTGCATTACCTAAGGACTTGATGTTTTCCAGCTCCGTCAGTTTAGCCTCCTCAAGGAGCTCCTCTTGTGTCGGTTTGTAAGCAGGACCTCCAGTTATTTTACGATTTTTCCTCCTCTCTAATGCTCTCTCTCTCACTCTTTGAGCCGTCTCAGCAGATTTTTTAGCTGTCGAATGACGGGTTGATTTTCTTTCTGTAAGCAATCGATTAAAAAATAAATTAAATACTATTAAATTATTGTAAGTTATTTTTTATAAATGTATTGAACTATTCCCTGACGGACCTCAGCAATGGTTGTGATCAACCTGTGTGAGAATTACCTCAGCCTGGTAAAACATTGTGTTACATGTATGAGAGCTTTTTTTGTTTAATTCACTGATAAAAGTAAGTTTTATAATTTTTAATAAATTATTGTGGACATTCACCATCACCATTGATTATAAATACTGAAGTAGACTTCTCATTGCCATTGTAAAAGCTGTCCCTACTGTTGTGTGAGCCGGGATCCAAGGATGACTTAGTTACACTTTTGTCAACTTCTTCTGTCAACTATTACTTATCCTCTCAAGGGGATAATACAACAGTTGGCGTGTCAGGGAGCAAACATAAGTTGATCATCACTTGCTTCAGGGGTGAAGATCTTTTACAAGTTAAGAGAGCGCTCTAGTTACGAAACTTTTCGCGTTTCTACCTGCTTCGCCCATAAGGCCAATGTTAACTTTCAAAGCCCGTCCCTCCTCAACTGATTATTCGATATCGTTGATTTATGGCTCATTTTAAAGATCAATAATATACCTAGCGATTTCAGTAAGCAGAATTTTGATATCGCAAATAATAATCGATCAATAAAATCTCAAAATATTCAATATTTCGATTTCTTTATGCGCAAACTATTTATGATAATGAAATTCTGCTTACTGAAATCGCTAGATTTATTTTTGATCTTTAAAAAGAACTATAAATAATCAATTTCGGATTACCCGTTGAGGAGGGACAGACTATGAAAGTTATCATTGGTGTTATGGGAGAAGCAGGTAGATGCATGTGACTGGAGCCGCCTCTTAATGTAAATAACTAAAATAAATATTTGACAGCAGCACACTCTGTCGGTGACTTAATCAAACTACATCCACTTCAAATTCTCTGGCTACCACTTAAAAGAGGGACAGCTGGGCCATATAGATGAGATGACTCCTTCAGTATATAGTCAATGCTATCAGTGATAAGTTGATTAATGAAAGCAAATGTCTACAGTAATTTCTTACACAGTGTTATAACACCTATACAGTATAAGAGCTTAATAATATGTGAGGTGGAAAGCGAAAAGGGACCTCTTGTCGGCAATTGCCGATTTTGAGTTATTGATATTTTTATTATCACCTTAAAATTCCTAACAGTTTGGTGCAAATTTCATGTCTCTACGATTTTTTTTGTTTGAGTTATGGACGTTTGAACTTTCTCGAAGGGTGAAGGGCATTTTCAGGAAAACGCCCTCAAAAAGTTTAAATAAACTCAGAATCTATATTTTTCATATTTAACACGTTCGCTGCGGCCCACCAATGGCGGGCGTGCGCCGAGCACGGCAGCGAACCAGATTGGCACAGACGAATTCAATTATTTCGGTCTGACGAATCACAAAACAGCGGTTCGGTGATGTGCTGTATTTCCACGAGACTGGACGTAGTTCGCTGAAACACCCACAGGTAGCAGCACTGCCTGGGTACTAGCCATTTCCCTTGTAATGTCAATAACAGGGAGAATATCCCAGAAATATGGGGCAAAAACTGGTTTTTTGTCCCTTATGAACGGGAATTTTACGGGGAAATTTACTACCAACCTACACCAAAATAAAGCTCGCATTCCTAGCTAAAACTCTGACATAAAATACCCGTCCTCACCACAGTGCTGCCAGCACGAGACCAAATTGAACTTAGCATGTAGACAGAGCGCCATGTGGCGCTCTCAGATCGTGGCGTTGTTCTGCCGAGCGCCATATGGCGCTCGCCGCAGCGAACGTGTTAAGCGATGCTTTTGGTATCAATGCAAAGCTTATAATGTCCTCTTTAGGAAGAACACTAGTAGTTTCCTTAACTAACGCTAGAATTTAGGCTTATACTGTGTTTATTGCAACATGTAGTACACAAGGGTATTTTCTGAAAAGGGACCTCTTGTCGGCCCCGTGTTATATCTCCATAACGACAAGAGATACCTTTTCAAGGCTGAACATTTACTGCTGCCACATTGTTGTTTAAGTGTTTTATCCAATAATTAGTTTAATATAGTCAAAATGAAGTATAATTAACATCCTAATTAGAAAATAATATCGATAGTTTGAACGTTGACCATTGAAAAGACAAGTGGGACCTCGGTTATAGAAAAGGTACCTCTTGTCGGGGCCGTATTAAAATAATCAGACGATGTTCTGCTTTTACTAGAACTTCGTCCTAGTTCTCTAAGTGTCCGCTAGAATTCAGGAGAGACTACTTTTTGAACCAATGTTTCTTTACGAAGTGTGTTGTGGAAAAGGGACCTCTTGTCGGCCATGTTATTTTCCCATAAGCGACAAGAGGTACCTTTTCTCAGGGCATGCAGTGACTAACAAAATGATTTATATCGACTTGTTTAAGCTTTGATTCGACTTTTTAACCGATACACGCCTTTTCTACTCAAAATATCGAATAATAATCGATAAAAAACCGAAAATCGATGATTTGGACCGAAATTGCTGTATTTAGCTGTACTGAAAATTTTACTTTGCCGACAAGAGGTCCCTTTTCGCTTTCCACCTCACATATTAGGAATTTTGAAATTAAATTAACTAATGAAGCCTCAAAACTGAATAACCTGATGGTTAAATATTTGTATCACTGCAGTTATTGATCATTAAAAAACATTTTCACTTCAAAGTACCCCGAGCTCCCAAGACAACTTCCTATAATAAGTAACCAAATAAAACTATTTGTTATACACACAAAAGTTTAACCTTTATAAAAGGCCTCCTTACTAAAAAGTTTTCAAATATGTGCTAAAAGTTTCACCACATATCATGCAATGCCCCATATTAGCTGACTTAAAAACTAAAGATACGGTTCGGCATAGTGTGAGCTAATTGAGGATAGAGTGAGGTGAGAAGGGTAGCAAGAAACAGAGGGGTCTCTTGTTCTACAACAGGCTCGCTGATGACTTCTCTGCTGCCGGCCAAATTCACCATGTAAAAATTCAGGCAACATTAGGAAGCAATAGGGTTTATGGGTGAATCCTACTGTTAGCCAAAATAAAATAGTTTTAAAAATGATCATGGTTAATTAATTGAATTTATAAGGGTATTGCAGGAAAGCCAGTACAATATAAAGTTCCATGATATATTAGAATCTAGCTTGACAATTTGCCCAGCATGTCTCTGGATATCGGCAACCACTTCACCACAGGTCACTGTACAAGAGAGGCCATCATACATCAGCCAGTAACTCCATAATCTAACAATTTGTTTCCTAAAGTTGTGAGAACAAAAGCAGGGAAAAAACTGGGAACAGCCCTCAGCCACTTGGCTGAATATTTGACCTTCTAACAGAACTTGCGCAAGAGATATCTAACAACAAATCTGTACAAGACTGTTCCGAGTAGCTTTCGCTGGAGCAGCCAACACCGAATGGTGACTAGTAAATATCTTGTCAACCTGGTGACCTATCCTATATATTAATACACGGTTGAAACGCCAAGTTCTCAGTGACTACAGAACCGATTTACAAGATTTATGTATCAAATTAAAGGGGATAATGTGTAGATTTGTTGAATTTCCTCAAAATTCATACTCGTTCTTAGGGCTACGCCTCACAGCCCTTCAAAAGTTACAATGTAGTTCTTATGGAAGAACAGTAATCATTGAAATTGAGCATTTGCAAAAAAACTTGAATTGTTTAACGTAACAAATCACAGTACAGAAGCAAGACCAGCTGTTTTCAGATAACTTCTGGAATTGCATTACAATTAAAACTGCTCAAATTCGGTATTAGGTAAAAACAAGCATCAAGAATGAAACCAACACATTTTAACCCCTTTGATATGTCACAACTCTTGGCTGCAGATCTAAAAACTAATTCTTGACTTATCAAAGCTGGTAGTGATGGACTTAAAACTGTTAATACTGATAAAAACTGTATTAAACTAAATAAACAGAAACAGAAGTTAATTTTTCAAATGAATAACTGGGATGGTACAAACCAGAGAGATCAGCTGCCAATACAGCGTCAACGTCATGTGAGACCTTTTTCTTCTTCTTGGGAGGCTCTTTATCTGCTTTTGAAGACGTATCTAGCTTCTTTATAACTATCTTCGGTTCCTGTAACAAATTACTGGTAAAGTAAGTAGGTCTAGCCTATATAACATTAATGTTGACAAATATAGTTTTGGATGGACCGTAAAAAAATCATGGGAGATTATTATGTACCATTTAGTGGTTTAGGCCGATATGTCTTCCTGAGCGGACCTGTCTATGGATGAATGACAAATATCAACATCTAATAATTTAATAACCAGTAGAGCTTAAGTAAAACATATAAGTGGAAAAAATAGTGATCCTATCAACTGATAATGGTTACCTTGTACTCTGAAACTAAGTTTTTTAGCAGTGTGGTAATTTTCTTGTACCGGGACAACACCTGGAAAACCAATTGTAACACAACAACGGAATAAACTTCCCTACCTACAATATATCTTGCACTATCAGTAAACTTAAGGGCAACCCATAAAGGTGAAACCAGAATGTATCGAACAAGAACTTGAAAATAGCTAGGCCTAACACTTGATCAAACAGCATTTCAAACAAGTATTCCACTTTAACTTAAGTAGATATAACATTGAGTTATGTAAGTTAAAGTTACTCTGTACCAAACAGATTTATTTTGACTCAACTGTACTGTTATTGTATGTTGTGAAATAACTTAGGGTTTTTTGGGCCTTGGAAATTGATTGTAAAAATGTTTAAACCCCAGGAATTTTCGTTTTTGCTGAAAAACGAATTCAAAGAAAATTGAAAATGTTGACAAAACAATCATAACAGGATATCTACAGCAATTATCAATCACATGGCAAAGTATTATTACAGGGTTTTCCTCAAAGCCCAGGTACTCTAAATTTAAAATACTAATTTTGAAATGCATGTACCTGTAATCAAATGGGAAATGTATACAAATTTAAGATTATTATGACAAAACAACTACCGGTACCTATCATACAGGATAGCATACCGTATCAACATTTTGGTTATTATTCCTAAATGTATACAAATTCAAATCTTTCAAAAATTTCTTAGGGCCCTATCAGCCTTTTCAATTTCAGTGTTAACCTAACATAATTTGGGTTGAAAAAAAGTGATTAAATAAGCTATATCGTAAAAGCCTACTACGATTATTAGTTGTAAAAGTTTTTTTTTCACTGCAGAATACAGCATGGCCAAATATTTTTGACTCTCCGTGAATCTTCTCAGTGTAAACGGGATTGTAAGGCAATTATAAATTAGGTAGATATAGGCAAATCATTAATTAATTACCTAGGAAATTTAAGCATACCTTATACGCTTTTGTATAAACACCCTTCTTTTGCCTCTTTTTTGATTCTTCTTCCTCATTGTCAGATTTTACTTCATCGTTTTCTTCTATACTGAAATCTGAGTCAACCTCATCCTCTGCCTCCTCCTCAGATCTTAACAAAAAAATGACAGAAGTATATCAATTAAACCTACAAAATCACTACAACAGTTGGTTTTAAGCCGCCTAAACATGGTTCCCTATTAAACATAAAGAGAACTAGATTAATTTAATGCTGTAAATACCTAATATTACAAATCAAACAAACATAAAAATACTGAAGGCTTATACATTTTTTATAAACTTAACAAACACTGTACACATTAAGTCTTTATTAAAAAGCCTAATCAAAACTAACTCAAATAACGATGAAAATATATATACAAATGTAATGTCTGGCAGCACTGAATCACCAGAAGGTTATAAGCTCAACTTAGGGTACCACCCGGTTGTTAAACCAAGTTAGGCATATACCTAAAGGGTTAAACCTATTAATAGACATAACACCGTCTAAATTTAACTTACTGATAGTCGTCGTCATTCTCAATGTCCTCAAATCCCCCATAAGTAGTTTTATAAAAATCATCTTCTTCCTCCTCATTTAACAGTTTAGCCAGTTTGTTTCCAGCATTATTCCGCTTTTCCCTGGTTGCAGCCATGCTGAAATCAAAGTATTTAAAGCACAAAAATAATTATGAATCAGAATGCTTTATATCCCCAAATGAACAATACTGTTATAAGGTAGGCTACATCAATATTACCGTAGGCCTAATATGTACAAAACTAAGGCCTGATATTAATAACGAAACAACCTAAAATGTCATCTTTTAGCGAATTCCTCCTATAGGGAAGAAGCTATTACCGTAGATCTCATGGTAAGACTTAAGCCCGAGACCATGATAACTTTTGTTTTGAGGTCCCCAGATGCCAAAAGACCATTCGTTCAATATACAGGGTGTCCCGGAACTCTCTGGAACTTTCATAATAAATTGTTCCTTAGGTCGAGACAAACATATTTCACAACATAAACATGGGTCTCCGGTGACTAGTTTTCCGTCTATCGGTCTGTATATGTTTTTTACTTAATACATTATATATTATGAACCTCTGAAGATATCCACTTCAAACTTGGTACATCTATAAGACCCATTTTGGTATGAAATATAAAGTTTCTACTTTGTACCATTTCAAAATGGCAGCCATTTTTGTTTTTCAGAGCTAAAAACCGTAAAATTTATGAAAAACCTGTATGAATCAAAAAAGTTGTGGCATTCTGTCCTACAAGTAATAACATGACGTTAATAGCTATAGGATAATAACTGAGTTGTTGTGATTTTTATAAGTTAAAACATGATTTTTGTCATTTCTGGGCTGGAACATCATGTTTTATCTTATAAAATCACAATAACTCAGTATTTTATTATCCTATAGTTATTATCTTCATATCATTACTTTTAGGACAAAATGCCACAACTTTTTTTGATTCATACAGGTTTTTCATCAGTTTTACGGTTTTTAAAACATTTAGCTCTGAAAAACAAAAATGGCTGCCATTTTGACATGGTACTAAGTAGGAACTTGATATTTCATACCAAAATGGGTCTTGATGTAATAATGTACCAAGTTTGAACTCGATATCTCCAGATGTTCCTAAGGTATAACGTATTAAGTAAAAAACATATACGGACCAACAGACGGAAAACTAGTCACCGGAGACCCATGTTTATATTGTAAAATATGTCTTTTCTCGACCTCAGGAACAATTTGTTATGAAATGTTCCAGAGAGTTCCGGGACACCCTGTATATATAATGGATGTAAATATAGTATACATAAAGGAGGAAGTATGTATGTATATATGTATGTAGCCTATGGACTCCGAAACCGCTCGACAGATTGTAATGAAACTTTCAGGAATTATTAAGCATTATTTAAGGATGGTTTGTGTGAAGTTTGGTGCAAATCTGTCCAAAGGGCTCCGACCCAGAGGGCATACAAGGGTGCAGTGTCAGGTTTTAGAAATTTAGTGTTTACAAAATTAACAGCTGTAATTAATTAACAGCTGTAATTAAAAAATTCAAAGTTTTGGGCGCAGCAACGTGCGCAGGGTAACTGCTAGTATAGTTTACATTCATAGCATAGTATCACATCATAAAATATCCACATGATTCAAGAGAATTAATATATTTAAACAGATGTTATTATTTTATCAAGAAATGTATCATTAAGTTTTTGTTCATCTAATTTGTTGTACAATGTAGTTGTTGTGAAAAACCGAAATATAAAAATAAACTTTTGATAATTTTGGTTTTTCTATAAGTAAATATATATATATATATATATATGCGTGTGTGTGTGTGTGTGTGTGTGCGTGCGTGCGTGCGTGCGTGTGTGCGTGCGTGTGTGTAAATTTTAATTGGTTCTATTAAATTAAGCTTAAAAAAATTTGCATTTTTATCATTGCTCTACGTCAATTGGTTACTGAGATATTGAAAGTGCTAAACAAAGTACGTTGTCTAATGCTATTCTTATGGAGAAAAATAAAAATCTGATATGGTATCCCGCTTATTTATGAACATAAACTGACGAAACTTGTATATGGCTTTATATGGTTGTGATTTGTTGTTGTTTGCACTAAAAATAAATTTTTCGTATTCCTTATTTAGGTACCATTATTTTGTGTTCCTTGTTGCAGCAAACCTACGTACTCATCCCCAATGTTATTCTTGTGGAGAATAATTAATATTTTGAATACCACTTATTTGTGAAAAAAATATATATATATATATATGAATTCAAAAGAAATTCGCTGAGTTCGCTGGTTTGCTGCGACGGGGGAATTTTATTTAACTTATAGTCAGTAGGCTATCTAATTTACCTTAAAATTACAAATGATGGTGTACCATCTTTGAGAAACGTGTCACCGAAATGTCGCTGTACTGTAAAATCCAGTTCCACATTTTTTACAGTACAATATGCCTGAGCCAAAACAATTTTATGAGCAATGCAGTTGCGCTCAATAGACAGAAACAGGATTCAAGGTTCAAGATTCTTTATTGTCATAGAACACAAAAACAGTGCATGGGCAAGCGTCAAGATTTATATTCTAAATATAAATATAGCCTAAAATACTTATAAACATATTTTAAATAGTCTATTAAAAATACCCCCGATGCAACAAACCTGCATAACTTACTCAGAGAATTTCAAATGGTACTTCACTACGTCATGAAGCCACTTACCAACTTTCATCAAAGCATATTCATAAATTAGTAAGATATGACATTTTATTTATTCTCCATAAGAAAAACATTAGGACTGAGTGTACAGGTTTGCTGCATCAAGGATTACAAACATCGGTTTTTATGTACATACCAATGGATCTCCACCAGATGAAGCAACATACCACGTTTTACCAGTTTATGTTCATGTTCATAAACAAGCAAGATATCACATTTTTTCTTATTCTCCATAAGAATAACATTATAGCTGCTGAGTACTCAGGTTTGCTACCATGGGGACCACAACAAATGGGTTTTACATGCAAATATCAGTGAACCCCGACCATATAAAGCCACATACCAAGTTTCATTGATTCATGTTCATTAATAAGCTAGATATAAAATTGTACTTATTCTCTATAAGATTAACATTGGACAACGTAATGTGTTTAGCACTTTCAATATCTCGGTAACCAATTGACGTAGAGCGCTGATCAACATACCAATTTTTTTTAAGCTGAATTTAATGATGTAAATCAAAGTTTTGATTTAGAAATAATTGTATATAAAAACTAAAAAAAAAATTGGGGTAGGCCTACAAAACCCCCCTTATAATGATGTGATCTGTCTGGTTCAAGAACGGGCCATTTTTATTAAAGTTATCGAGCCTACAGACACATATAGACTATATATGGCCTATATATATATAAATACATATGAATTTGAACGAATGGTGTTTTTGGCATCTGGGGGCCTCAAAATGAAAAGTTATCATGGTCCCGGGCCTAGGTCTTACCATGCCGACTACGGTAATACAGTAGCTTCATTCCTATAGGGGAAATTCACTAAAAGTATTACAATGCAAAAGAATATTAAAGTGGCAAATATATATAATGTAATTCAAGGATAGCCTTCAGTTCACAACAGATAGGGTTGAATATCGACTATCGTATTATAGACAACCGATTATTGTAGTCAACTACTCAACTAGCATCTAGAGGATCACAGCTTGTTAAATTGTAACTTTCCCACTGTTCGATATGCTATGGTGGACCAATGGATACAGTATCAGACTCACGATCATGCGGATCCAAGTTCATATCCTAATTTTACTGATTACTTTTTGGGGTCTGATTTGTTTTAAATTAACGTTATTTTGTTCGGGTTCAAGTCTTATTTTTTCGTTTACCTTTTAACCCATTGGCGTAGACATACGAGCAGGTCTCGTTCCTTACTTGTAATTTTATTAACCTGTGAATTGGAGTATAAAATTGGTGTTTTTAAATGGATTAATGGCAAAATATTGTTTTCTTTCAGTTTAGAGAGTCGCATTGGCACACACACAGTAGACATAAGTAAAAATTAGCAAAATCAGTGTTGACCATGTGCAAGTCTCAAAGAATTAACCGATCCCGTCAACTTCCAAGCAAGCCTGCCACCGTTAATTTTACTTGGGCCCTCCCACCAACGTTGCCACAGACCGGTTAACTCATTGAGAGTTGCACAGCTGGTCAGTTTTGGTCGTGTGCGGGAATCGAACCCACGAACATCGTATCGCCACCTGGCCAAGGTGTTTCCACGACGTAGCCAACTCAGCTAACACGACCAAAGGCCTGGCGGCGATATTAAGGGTTTTCAGTCAGTCCGCGCCCCTAGCGGATAGAACCGTAGACGCCCGCGGTCATTAGTTACATATTTTGCTACTAGAGTGCAGCACCAATCAATTCCCGTTATAGGCTACTACACATAGAATAAAATTACTACCTCAATGGGTTAAGATCTAGATTTGTTGTTAAATTTTATATTTTTTTAATAATAATTTATTTAATTGTAATATGTTGCACAACGAAGGGCCACCACACAGCACTCTGCGGAGTTAGGTTAGGTTTGGGGAGGCTAATGAAGATGGCAGCCTAAGCTAGTGTGTGTTAAGAAGCTGTAAACATGTTCTTCTATTTAATTAGTTAAGCTGTAGTTAATCAGTGTTTAAACTTTCCACAGTTGTGTAATAAGGTATTTTGGATGTGATTGACAAATTAAATTTAATACAGAACTGTAAAGTCTTGAACAGGGTAATTAGTGAACCAGAAGATATATACTTGATTTGATTGCATTGGGAGATAGCTTCCGGGTCACCTGGTTATAACTGATTTCACCCATCCGATGCTGTGAGTCTGACTCATCAAGTGGACTTTGACACTCCTGGATCTTTGCTTGGCTTGGGAGCATTTGTTTACTTATGTACTTGGTCAATTGGAATTTCAACCTATCTGTCTGTCTGTTAAATGTTATTCACTGCAATTCAGAATTTATTACATGAATATATTAGTCCTGAGATAATAAATTATTAAATATTGCCAACATTAGTAAGTGTTTGATATTTATATTTTGGCAGAGAATATTTAGAGGTTTTAATAATTGGTGCTGTTGGTAAATTGAGTGGCCACTAATAACAGAGAAATTATTATTAACAAAAAGTATTACAAAATTTTGCTGAGGAGATAAGCATAATTTATGAGTTTTTTATTAGTCCTTATTTTAGTTGAATATGACTTTTAACATGAATAACGTAGTGCCTCTCCTGGATGGAAAAGAACTGAAGTAAAAAGGAAAAAAGGTCTTAGTGCTGGGAAAATTTATATATATATATATATATATATATATATATTACGAACCCAAAAGATGGAAAACTTTTTCGTTCTAAAAGAGAGTTACGGTATCAAAATATCTGGAAGACAATAAGCTACCATTAAAAATTGAAGATTTTAATTTTAGTTCTGTTGGTAAGAAAATAAAAAGTGAATCAATGACAGACGATAATACTTTTACCAATTCCCCGGCCTCTACACCTGAAACACCCAACTTAAGTAAAGAGACAAATATTACAACAGAGTTTTCATTACGTAATACTAATATGGACGAATCTAATTCATCAATGAATTCCTCTATTGTAAACATACAGGGAGTTAGTATTAAGCAAAATGCTGCTATGGAAGAGGTTTTTCTCCCAGCCAAAATCACATACGTGTACCTGATAGGGAGAAAATAAGTTTATCTATAATAAGAAGTGATTGGCTCACTGATGATGCCATTGAACACTACTTTGAGTTGTTATCTTCCAAAATAATAAAAAATGGAAGTATTTATATCATAAAATCTGTTATTTCACAGGCTATAAAATGTTTGGATGTTATAAATTATTTACTACAAGGTTCAAATTTAACTGAAAAATCTTATTTATTGATACCAGTGAATGATTAACCAGCGGTGGACAAGCCCGGGGGCTCTGGCTCCCACTGGAGCCTGCTACTGTATATGAAGGAGCAAACTGAATTTTTATGCTTTGATTCTAAGAAAAGGTATAATTATGCTCATGCATTGAAAATTGTAAGCTCTCTTCAGAAATACCTTGGAAACATAGTCAACAAGCTTATGTCAGTGGTAAGAGTCCCGCAACAGGCAAATAGTTATGATTGTGGAGTGTACCTGGTTCTTTTCACTGATGTTATTGTACAGCACCTACTCAGGCAAAATCCAGTTGATTCATGGGAGAAGCTTTTCCCTGCAGTCACTGAGGCTGCAGTTATTTTAAAGCGTGGTCAGCGGGCTATGTTATACAATAATACTAAATTAAATATAACAACAGAAACACTATCTAGTATGATGTTAGAGCCAGTTTTAAATTATAAAACAGTGCTGCCAACAACAAATCATCTCCAGATTAAGGCAGGAAGAGAAAATCAGGTGGGTGGTAGTGTTGTGTTGAGAAGAGACTGCAATGCTCTGCTGGCTTGTAAATTAAGTGCCAACAAGAAAGATATTTAAAAAAATGAGTGGACAAAAATTGCAAAAAACAAACGTAAGACAGTGTCTCCTAACAAAGTATTACCTTCAGGAGATTACAAATCATTAATACGACATAATACGAGTAAGATGTTTTAGCAGCAGAAAATTTTGAAAAAAAACAGATGCAAATAATTGCAAGTAAAGTTCCAGTAAACAAGCCATTAAATAATGACAACAAAATACAGATTAAGAAATCTTTTGAGCTGAACGTCACATTTTGTCCTGACAGCCAAGGGACAAATGTTCAATCGAAAATTGAACAACTGAGCAAACATAAGATTAAAGCATTTGGATATGTGATGGCAAATGCTGGTTTGATCAAAATAATTGATTCATCTACCTTGGAACCTACAAATCCAGTCATTATAATGGGAGGAACAAATGACAGCCTTGACAACAATCTACAATATATTTACAGTAACCTGGCAAATAAATTAATTGAGATGAGTAAGCAAAGAACAGTGTTCATTACAACAAGCCTAAACGCTATGACAAGGCGGCAATGCATAAGGTTAATCAGGACATAACACTTCTCAATAATTATATGCGAGAATTAATTGTCAGAAATGAAAATATTGATCTGATAAACCTGGATAAGTTAAAAAAATATCATTTCACTAACCAAGGACTTCATCTGAGTAGCAAAGGGAAATGTAAACTTGCTCAGCTCATAATTAATGTCTGGAAGTATGGACACAGTATGCAAAACAATGAGCTGAAAGGCAGGATACAAATCATTGAAACTCACATGAAATCTATGATAATGAAATTTAAAGGCAATGAAAAAATAGCATTTGCACATGCTGTATCTGCTGACATTAATGATGACAGACAGATGAGTAAAGGAGTGGCAGTTGTTTTTAAGAATGAGTTTGGCAAACCAAATTCATCGGATTTTCTTAATAAGAACTTAACCTGTCAGACATCTAGAGAAGGTGCAACAGTTTTTGGTTTGGTGACTAAAGCAAAATTTTATGAGAAACCTACCTTGTCAGATTATGATCAAGCCTTTCATGAACTAACTGAACACTATAAGAAGAAAAGGTTAGATAAACTCGTTTGTTCTCCTATTGGTTGTGTCTGGGACAAGATATCTGTAGTTATGTTTGCTGAGAATATGGTTGAATTTCAGGTGGAAACAGCAGCTTCTATACGTATTATTGTTTACAAGGAAAAACCAAAGGTCCAATAAGAAACAAATTACCTCACTCAGAATTTCTGAAACGACTTCATGATGCCATTTCAACATGCTTATTAACTACAAATACCTACCATGAGTCATCATTGCATTAAGGAACTAACGTAACTACAGCCATACAAGACATTAATTCATTCCCACCACTGTCCTTGACAAAACAGCACACCTTGGATCAACATGGGATGGTAGCAGTATCATCACAAGGTGAGAGGCAGCATCAGGGGAAGCCCCATCCCAGCAGTAAGGCGTCAACATCGCCCCCTACCAGCTGTGTAGCTATGACCCATCCCAGCAGTAAGGCGTCAACATCGCCCCCTACCAGCTGTGTAGCTATGACCCATCCCAGCAGTGAGGTGTCAACATCGCCCCCTACCAATTGTGAAATTGATTGTGGTGATGTGAGTGAAAAGGGGAATACAGTGCTTCCTGTTAGTGATTTTGGTATAAGTGGGCCTGTTAGCTTTAATGAAACACAGTCTTCTTTAAACCCTCCTGAATTTTTACCCTGCAGTCTTTCGCAAAAATTCACAATTACATAAAAAAAGCAAGGCGATTCAACTAGCTCATCAATGTTCCATCATTATGAAATAAGTAAAACATATAAAAATCACAAAAATTAAAATAATAACTATGTCAAAAAATTAATATCTTACATCAAAATATACAGCATTTACTTTCTAGGTTAGATATTTTATCACTTTTATTAGATGAAATTACAATTGACTTGCTGGTACTGACGGAACACAAAATGAATGAAGAGGAAATACAACGTTTAAACTTGAAAAATATGCTGGTGAAACCATGTTATGCTCGTAAATTGTCTTGTGGAGGAGGAGTATTAATTCTAGCTAAATCAATGTTCAAAGTTTAACCTCTGACATTGGCAGATATTACAAGTATAGTTCACAAAAAATAATTTGAATGCTGTATGGTTAAAGTAATTTCAGGTAAATTTACATTTGTGTTGGCTGGTATTTACAGAACTCAAAAGTTGTGTTATAATAAAATATTTCGTTATAAATTTTATGAGTTTTTGGAGATATTAAATACAAATTTTAAAAACAGTAGTTATGGGTGATGTGAATGTTGATATGTTAGAGGAATCCAAAAATAAACGGCTGCTATTAAATATTTTAGAATCTTACCAAATGAAAGCTTTAGTAAATTTCCCTACAAGAGTTTGTGAAACAAAGGAGAGTGCTATTGATAATGTATTCACGAATATTGTTAGTAAGGAAACAGAAATCTCAGGTATTAATACAGCATTGTCTGTCCATGATGCACAATTATTTGTGATCTATGATAGTGGGATTCTAAAACAAAAGAAAGGAATTGTAACGTACTGTAGGAAATTTACTAAAAATAATATTGCTCAGTTCTGTAAAATGTATTTGGAGGAAAATTGGTGTAATGTTTTTAATGCTCCTATTACTGATAAGTTTGATGTTTTCTTTGATATTTTTAAGTATGATTTTGATGTGTGTTTTCCTAAGGTTAAAAGTAGAGTAAGAACTGGCAAATATTGGGTCACTAACGATATTATAAATAAAAGAGTTGAAGTTTTAAACCTAAGTAAGACTTTTAGGAGAGAAAAATATAAATCCATTAAGAGCATTTTTAACTATAAAAAGAAAGAGTTAAATACCCCCGTAGCAGCAAACCTGCATACTCAGCGAATTTCTAATGCATATTAATTTATCTTAATACACCATAAAGCAACATACCAAGTTTCATCAATATACATTCATAAATAAACGATTTATGACATTTTAATTATTCTCCATAAGAATAACATGGCGGATGAGTATGCAGGTTTGCTGAAATAAGGAACACTAAACATGGGCTTTTATACAAATATCAATATAACTCAACTAGGTAAAGCCACATACCAAGTTCTATTAATTTATGTTCATGATTAAAGGAGTTAACACGTTAATTATTCTCCATAAGAATAACATAGGGCTGAGTATGCAGGTTTGCTGCTACGGGGACTATCGGCCAAAAAATGGGTTTTTGTGCAAATATCAATATACCACAATGAAATAAAGCAATATACCAAGTTTCGTCAGAATAAGTTGATAAATAAGCGAGATATACAATTTTTCTTATCCTCCATAAGAATAACATTGGACAACGTACTGTGTTTAGCACTTTCAATATCTCAGTAACCAATTGACGTAGAGCAATGATTAAAACATCAAATTGTGCATCTTTTTAAGCTGATTCCAATGGGGAAAAATAAAATTTTACTTTTTCTAAAATTGTTTGTAAAAAACCCAAAAGACCCATTTTTGGGGTACAAAACCCCCCCAAAATACCCTTTCGGATAGGTCGATCTGTCTGGTTTTCGAACTTAAAGTCATAAATGCTGCTTTACATGTTTATACCAAATTTCATCAAAATCGGACCTTTTTTACGAGAGTTATCGCACCCACGGACACACATATATATATATATATATATATAGATATATATATAGATATATATAGATATATATATATATATATACAGTTTCGAACGAATGGTGTTTTTGGGGTCTGGGGACCTCAAAACGAAAAGTTATCATGGTCCCGGGCCTAGGTCTTACCATGCCGACTACGGTAATAGCTTCTTCCCTATAGGGGAAATTCGCTAAAAGAGAATTGTAGAAACCAAATGTAACTATTATGATAAATTATTGGAAAAATCACAAAATGTTAGTAAAACCGCTTTGAACATCATAAAAAGGAGGTAGGAAAGAATGATAAAATTAATGATAGCAGAGTTGATAGTATACCATATATTAATGCAAATAATTGTTTAGATGTAAGTCTATGCCAATTTTTTAATGATTACTACACGACTATAGTTGATAATGACATAGTGCCAAAGTTAAAATGTTCTAATTCAAAACCTATTTTATTAAGATCCCCAACAGTTTTACCAAAATGTAATCTTTCCTCTATTACTTATGAACAATTAGATCAAATTTTAACTTCATTTTACAATAAATTTTCAACAGGTTGGGATGAAATACCAATGCCAATAACTAAGCAGGCACGTATATATTTATTATTACCATTACATACTGCATGTCATTAATTCCTCTTTCATATCTGGTATATTTCCTGGAAAAATGAAGAAATCTAAACCTTGTTTCAAGAAAGGTGACCCAAGAGAAATATGTAATTATAGACCGACTTCTTTATTACCTATCTTCTTTTTCCAAAATTGTTGAGAGAGCAATACATGTAACTTCTTAAACGAAAATAATTTATTAGATAAACAACAATTTGGTTTTAGGGCGGGAAAATCTGTAACGGATGGATGCAGGGGTGGATTTCTGTGAGTCTGTTATTGGATCAATCGGTGCAAAAGAAAAAGTAGTTGAAATTTTCCTAGATTTAACTCAAGCGTTTGATAGTGTCTCTTAAGATTTAATGCTTAAAAACCTACATTGTACTGGTGCCCGAGGGAAAGCTTGGCGCTGGTTTGAATCATACCTTGTTGGAAGACAGCATCATGTTGCAATTGAGCACATAAATAGTTTTAACCAAGTGATTACCGGTAACTTTAATTCTTCAACGAATATTATAAATTACAGTGTCCCTCAATGATCTATATTGGGACCTCTATTGTTTTTAATATATTTGAATGGTTTCCCATCAATAATAGAACAGCCTAACAGTGTTTGTCTCTTTGTTGATGATATAAACATAAAAATATCTAGTAAATCAAATGCTGATATAGAAATGTCATCTTTTGTTCATCTTTCTAGTGTCATTCAACATTTACAAAATATGGATTTGTTACCAAATCTGGAAAAAAACAAAAATTATTCATTTCTTATATTCAAGAGAAAGCTCAGCTAACACAAATATTTTGATGAATGAAATTTTATTAAGTGAAGTTAAAACAGTAAAGTTTCTTGGATTGAATATTGATGATAGATTTAATTAGGATTGCCATGTTAATTCTGTTTGTAAAAAGGTATGTTCAGGCTTCCCCGGTACGCGTTGAGGCAAATATCTAAATTTAGCAGTTTCAAAACTTTAAAAGTAATTTTCCATACCCTGATTGAATCACATATTTATTTTTGGTTATGCCTATATGGGAGTACATCAGTTAATAATTTGAATAGTATATTGATATTACAGAAAAAAGCACATCATACCGTGTCATGTTAAAATTAAATACCCCCCGTCGCAGCAAACCTGCATACTCAGCAAATTTCTAATGAATATATATGTCTTATTAACACATTAAGCCTCTTACCAGGACTCATAAGAAATATATTCATAAATAAGCGATATTTAAAATATTCATTATTCTCCATAAGAATAACATTAGGGATGAGTATGCAGGTTTGCTGCAACAAGGAACACAAAATAATGGGGTTTTATGCAAATATCAATAGAACTAATCTAAGTGAAGTCACACACCAAGTTTCATCCATATATATTCATAAATAAGCGATATATAACATTTTTATTACTCTCCATAAGAATAACATGGGGACCGAGTATCTAAGTTTGCTGCTACAGAAACCATAGGCGAAAAATTGATTTTTTGTACAAACAACAACAAACCGAAACCAGATGAACTTGGGTACGAAGTTTCGTCATTTTATGTTCATACAGATTAAATTAAAAAAATTAAAAATTGAAAAGTGAAGGTACTTTTTTGTGAAAAAAAAGGTACCCAAACTTTTATATGCACAGCTAACTGCATAAATGATCACAAGCTATAACTGTTCTATGTTGTAGGCCCACTTTCTGGGATTCCAAACATATAAAATACGTTATGAAAAAATGAACCATTAAAATTTTAAAAAATCTTTTGAAAAAGGTACACAAATTTTAAAAACCTGGGGTAACTTTTTACACTGTTTATTTTCATGTTTTCATGCCATATCCTGCTTGCTTTTACCATATAACCAATCATAACCCCTACCCATGACAGAAGAGGGCTATTAAACTTCTCTCACAAGTTTGAAGGGTTAGAAATACAATAATCAGCGACAACTTTGTAGCTACAGCAGATTTTCATCTGAAAGGGCTTGGCGACCCTTGCTTCTGGAGCCGATTTTCCCGGACATGACAAAAAAAACACTTAACTTAGAGCCACTTAGAGGTATATATTTTTATATATATGTATATATATATATATATATATATATATATATATATATATATATATATACATGGTGGATTTAGGGGGGGGGCTATAGGGGCTGTAGCCCAGGGCAGCAAATTTTTAGGGGCGGCAAATTTACAAAAATCAATAATTTGTTTACAAATGAAATGTTGAAACGGGGAACATTTGGACGAAAGCGAATGACAATGACGGTGTGCCGCCCTTTTAAAGGTAAAGGAAGTAATCAGAGACTAATATATTACGCTTGCAGTCCCTCATACTGCAGTTCCTCAACCTCAAAACAGTCATAATGCATTTTTTATTCTTCCGTACTAGCGACAAGACGATTACACTACAGAGAAAGGGCAGCAAGGCACGAACTACAGTTAATTCAACTTCTCCCCTCCGTTCATCAGGCACTGCGCCACTATGACTACGTCCATCTCACGGACTTCCAAGTTTACCCGTAATAATGACTAAGGCTGAGAAATGTTGCAACAATCGAATTTGAGATGACAATAAAAAAATGTAGACTACAAAGATATTTTCAAACTCAAGGTAACAAAGAAAGTTATTTCAGCTGTCGTATACTTAACATAAAAGGCTACCACACATATTCGTTCATTCTGGAGGATATTGTTTTAACAAAAGCTTTGACCAAAGACAAATAAAGACATAATTTGTGAAGATAGGATTTGATTCGTTGTTGCCATGGGAGCATATATATATTAATTCAGTTAATTAGTGTTTATACCAGGAAAGTTGTGGGGTAGATTTGAATTTTTCTATTTGGTATGTTTTTTGGGGTGCTGAATCAGAATCTGAGGTTTGCTAACAAAAATTCTTGACGCAACATTGACAAAAATGAGAAAAAAGTGAAAAAAATGGTATTTTTTGTAGTTTTTGGCTTATAACTCAGAAATTATCAACTTTTCATAAATAACCTTTATTATTAAAATTAAAGTACACAACATTTTCTACAAAATGTACCCCTTAAGTGTTAATCTTCGATGAACCGTTTAGGCTCCAGAGCTATTTGAAAAATGGAGCATTTTATATAAAATACAAAACCACTTTTCCATCTGCAACTGTGCAATACATCTTCAACAGCTGCAAATTTAATATCAGCTGTTGTTGTTATTGCTATTAAAATAAATAAATAAACCAGCTAAGTAGGTTATATTTCCTAGTGGTGTGAAAAATTGCTTTTGACGTGTGTTTTATTTGTGATAAAGAGTTGTATATAATGATGTAGAGAATGTGACAACAGTGCGCGAAAAATGGTTGAAAACATTCATTGAGTCAAGTAAAAAGAGGAAGGACGGTAAACATGTCAAACTTTGTAAAATATCTGCAGTAAAGGTCCATGAGCAATGTCGTAAAAACTATAATAATGATAGAATGATTGCTTCTCACTTAAAGAGGACGAATCAAGGTACTGAACATGTTCAAAGGCGTTCTTCTGAGGCACATTTTAGTTTAAGACTCATTGCTTTCTGTGCGGCCTCGTAATTACACCTGAGTTTTTGGAAGAACAAAGGAAAAAGAGAGGTAACCTCAATGTAGTATATAAAGTTCGAGTTTTAAAAGCAAAGGAAACTATAACAAAGAGAGCAGAAGAACGTTGTGATGAATACGGACAATCTATAATAAAACGTCTTTTACCTATTTCAGATTTGGTGGCCTCTAGTGGTCAGTATCATAGTTTGTGTTTGAGAGAACTGTACAATCGTCCAAAAACTCAAGAGAAGAGAAAAAGTGGGCCATTTTCCAGTGACGTGGAGGAAGCAATGGAAGATATTTACAACTATCTTGAAAACAGTTATGGCGAGGGCCAGTTTTCTCTCGAGGAGTTAGTAGGCCAGATCAAGAGTGGTTATCTGCCTGATAATAAGACGGTAAAAGCTCATCTGAACCAAAAATATGGAAGCGGTATTATAATTTCTAATGCTCCGAATAAGAAGACCACAGTATGTTTTGCAAAACACAGGATATAAAATTTTGAATGATGTTTGGTACCAACAGGCATCGAAAAATGAACAAGAGGAAAGACTCCGTGTTGTTAAGACGGCTGCTGCAATAATTGTTGAGGATATCCGTAGCCAGGTTTGTGAGACAGAGCAGTACCCCCCACCTGACAGTTTTTTGGAAGGAAATGAGGGGCTTATCCCTGAAACTCTCGGTACATTCATGGAGACAGTTGTTCTACACAATAAACGTGGGGACCATGATATGTGGAGGAGGAAGAGTACAGCGCTATCACATAGTATTTTAGCAACAGTGAGGCCCAGATCATTTGTCTCACCACTTCTCGTAGGGCTGGCAGTGTTCTTGTATAAGAAATACGGCTCAAGAAAATTGGTTGACGTGGTTTCTTCATTGGGGTTTTGTTCGTCTTATTCTGAAGCTACTCGTATGGAAGCATCAGCAATCAACAGTGATCCACTGAAAGTTAACCAGCCATGCTTTTCACAACAGGTGTACGATAATGCTGATTTCAATGTACATACTATTGACAGATTCAACACCTTCCATGTCATGGGTGGAATTTCCTGTATTGCACCAAAAAAAGCAGTGGTCACTAACCAATCCATCCCACGATTGAAAATTATAGGCCTACCCCCTCCTGAGATTCCGGGAAGTTTCGGAGCTCTTCCAGTGATCCATTTTGAAAGGTTAAAGCCTGAAGGTTTAGCAGATATCAAGATACTAGAACTCAAGGATGTTTATAAACTAAATGAAACTATACTTCCATCCGTGTCTGATCTTCTGTGGCTCTATGGAAAAAGTAAAGATATTCCTGGCCTCAAAGGATGGAATGGATTTATGGAAGATGTTACCAGAGACCTACCATACGAACGTACGTTCGTAATATTCCAGCCATTTATGCTCCTCCAAGTAATTATGACACAATACTCACAGCATTATTGACCGGAGTAGAAAGAACTAAATCATTAAACCAAGTTACCTGTTTGATTACTTTCGACCAACCCCTATACCTTAAAGCGCGAGACATTCTTGCTAGCCGTCCAAATGATCCTGCTTTGTCAAATGTTGTTCATGTAATTGTTCATGTTAATGGCAATGGTTCATGTAACCTTTTTGTAAATAAAAAATGAACGATTCAGTACTTAATTAAACAATTTCAACATTGTGGATTTTTTATGAGAACTTTAACTTGGCATAACAATTAACATTTGACATTGGCACAAGAATTTTAGAAATTTACTAATTAATACAAAATGCTCCAATTTTCAAATAGCTCTGGAGCCTAAATGGTTCATCAGAGATTAACACTTAAGGGATACATTTTGTAGCAAATTTTATTTACTTTAATTTTAATAATATAGGTTATTTACGAAAAGTTGATAATTTCTGAGTTATAAGCCAAAAACTACAAAAAATACCATTTTTTTCACTTTTTTCTCATTTTTGTCAATGTTGCGTCAAGAATTTTTGTTAGCAAACCTCAGATTTTGATTCAGCACCCCAAAAAACATACCAAATGGAAAAAATCAAAACTACCCCACAACTTTCCCGCTAGGAGTACATTTAAATACACATTTACTGGATTATATATATATATAGAATATATATATTTTTTTTTTTGGGTGGGACGGGGTCAAAATCTCCCATTTCATTAAATGAAAAACTGTGATATTCGAAGTCTTTAAATTAATATCTTGTCGCATTTTAGGCGAATCATGATGTTAAACTTAACTTTATAATCTTGAGACATATTTTAGATGTAATTTTATTGTTTATCTCGGAGCAAAGTTATGATCTGAGTAAAATGAAAACACCCTTGTAATATGGCTTTGGAAATAGTGTTGAAAACAAGCCGCCTTGTACATCGAATGACACTGTCCCATCAACAAGTTGACACCACGACATGACAAAATACCAAATATATGACGGCACACTTTTTGAAGATTATTTTTCAGAGAGTAGTGACTCCTGTAGGTATTATATTTTAATTAATTGTATCTACAACATCATGGAGGTGAAACTAGAAGAAGTGTTTGCAAATGTGTAGAGTTTTATAAAGATTAGGCCTCCATCAATTAATTTTATATTTAGATCGTCTAAAACATATAAACAATTCTTTGTATAAAAGTATAAAATAAAAAATGACTGAAAAACTGTATTGAAAAGTGCTAATTCAGGATTAAAATAATCAGAATCTTGAGGCTAATGGTCTTAATTACGAATTTTAAGGCTACAGTGTCATCATATCTTATTTATAGGTTATTTATTATAATTTTCAGTAGTCAATGCGTTGGAGTAAAAATTAATGTTTGATAAAGTGTAAGAAGGGTGTTTAGTCCTTTGTTGAAGAATTTTCTTGTTATTAAAAGTAGCCCTGCTCTTCACTGCTTTTAACACCAACATTTGTCTCTAGGGTTGATTGTCATTGAGTAGGCTATATTGTACTGTGTTAATGTGAATCAAGTAAATTATACATTATTTTACGGTTTTTGTTGTTGCTTTTTAACTAAGAAATAACAGTAAACTTATTAATTCAGTAAATTAAGTAATATATATATATATATATATATATATATATATATATATATATATATACATATATATATATATATATATATATACATATATATATATATATATATATATGCATAGAATTGTAATGATACATGAAATGTGTTGTCAGAGAGTGTTATTAACGATAAAAAAAATGGTATATGGCTCTAAGTTACCTGTTTTTTTTTGTCATGTCCGGGAAAATCGGCTCCAGAAGCAAGGGTCGCCAAGCCCTTTCAGATGAAAATCTGCTGTAGCTACGAAGTTGTTGCTGATAATTGTATTTCTAACCCTTCAAACTTGTGAGAGAAGTTTAATAGCCCTCTTCTGAAGAATGTTAATAGCACTCTTTGACAACACATTTCATGTATCATTACAATTCTATGCATGTATATACATATATATATATATATATATATATATATATATATATATATATATATATATATATATATTCAAAACCCCTATGTCGTACCAAATCCCCCGTGCAAGGTTTTTTCAAATACCTGTAACTCCCAAAGTAATGGAGATAGAAAAATGGGAATCAAACCAAATTGTACAAAATAGCCCCAGCTATCAAATGCCTGTTACAAAATAGCCCCAAGTCTAACCACCTTGGAGCTATTTCCAAACTCTGTGACTGTACATAGTAGCCCCGGACACGGGGCTACTTTGTACACTCACAAATTATTTTTTTTTTTTAAATTGGTTATGAACACTGATTTTTTTCTCCTATATAGTCTTATAGCTCTTGCAAATCCAGACAATTAGCCATTTTTTTGGATAAAAATATCTTCATAAATAAAAAGTTATTACAAAAATTTTAAAATTTTGTTACAAAGTAGTTTGACGGAAACCAATTGACGTAGAGCAATGATCAAAATACCAAATTGTTTGTTTTTTTAAGCTGAATTCAATGGTATGAATTAAAATTTGATTTAAATAACAATTACATGTGAAAACCCAAAAAAAACCATTTTTGGGATATAAAACTTCCCAAAAACCCCCCTTCGGATGGTGTAATTTGTCTGGTTTTCGAACTCGTTCAATTAAATGGTGCTTTACACATTTGTACCAAATTTCACTAAGATTGGACCTTTTTTGTGAGAGTTATCGTGCTTACGGACACACACACACACACACACACACACACACACACACACACACACACACACACACACACACACACACACACACACACACACACACACACACACACACACACACACACACACACACACACACACACACACACACACACACACACACACACACACACACACACACACACACACACACACACACACACACACACACACACACACACACACACACACACACACACACACACACACACACACACACACACACACACACACACACACACACACACACACACACACACACACACACACACACACACACACACACACACACACACACACACACACACACACACACACACACACACACACACACACACACACACACACACACACACACACACACACACACACACACACACACACACACACACACACACACACACACACACACACACACACACACACACACACACACACACACACACACACACACACACACACACACACACACACACACACACACACACACACACACACACACACACACACACACACACACACACACACACACACACACACACACACACACACACACACACACACACACACACACACACACACACACACACACACACACACACACACACACACACACACACACACACACACACACACACACACACACACACACACACACACACACACACACACACACACACACACACACACACACTCAATATATAAAAAATTTAAAGGAATGGTGTTTTTGGCATCTGGGGACCTCAAAACGAAAAGTTATCATGGTCTCGGGCTTAAGTCTTACCATGAGATCTATGGAAATAGCTGCTTCCCAATAGAGGAAATTCGCTAAAACAAAAGAATCTGTAAAAGAACACTTTAAAGAAACAGGAATTATGACTGTGCACAGTTTATATATTTTTCAATTAATTCTTCATGATATATCAAAATTAGAAACAAATCCAACATTGAATCCTTTTCATAACTATTCAACCAGGAAAGGTAATCAGCTGGCTTACAATAGGCATAATTTGTCAATGTACAAGAAAATACCCTCTTATAATGGAGTTCAATTTTTTAACAAATTACCGTACCTATAGTTATTAAAAATATAGCTGGCTTTAATTTATTTCAAAAATATCAGAAAACATTCCTTATCAACAGACCATTGTATAAGACAGAAGAATTTTATATTTATCTTTAAAACACTGATCAAATGGAATGAGTTTTAAGTTAGTTTTGAGGTAAAAATTATTTTTTGGTTGGTTGGGTAGTTGTTTATACTGAATAGTGACGCCATTCTATACTATTATGTGCATTTTTGGAATAAAGTTATTTTGATTGATTGATTGATTGACTGATAGGTTAGGTTAATATAATTTTGTGAACTGCAGCAAAAATTCTTATTTTTTACATGTAATTCCACTTTTATTATGTTACAAAACAAAGAGCTAGAATCGGTACTCTATAATACGATAGTCGATATTTAATCGAATAACCTACAGTACCAATCTGTTATGAATTGAATGCTATCCGTAATTCAAATGTATAAAAATGACTAGGCCTATAACAATAAAATGAACAAATAAAAATACAATAATTTAAATCATACCAAGCAACAATGTTAAATTAATAATCAAGGCCCTAATGCTAAAGCTAGTGATAAAACATTCCGAACATATACCGTACCGGTAGTGAAAAAATAAAATCATTAACTTTATGAAGAAGGCAGTGATTTAATTTCAGTCGGCAACGAATTGTAAAATTTAGTAGAACTATAAAAGCATTTTTTGGGGGGCTACTATACTTTATTGTTGAACTCTTAAACAATCTATATGTCTGGTATAATAAGAATGAAAATCAGCATTGATACTGAACAGTTCTAAAATTCTATGGACAAAGTAGAGCAAATGAAATACATAAAGAGAGTAAAGGGTTAGAACACGGAGTTTTACAAAGGTTTACAAGATGTTCGGTTAGGGACATTGCATGTTAATCTAATAGCCCATTCTTGAAGCATAAAAAGTGTTATACAATTACTAATAGATCCCCAGAGAACAAGAATTCCATATGTCAAAATACTCTAAATATAAGAGATATAGGTAGACAGTTAGTAAAATATAAATATCAACCAAATTTCTTAACCTTCTTAGCATGTATAAAACTTTAGCCATTTCTTTTTTTTTCTAAATAAAATTAACCCATGATAATCTAGTGTCAAACAACAATCCTAAAAACTTTAAGTTACTGTTCGAACCTAAGACATTTCTATTATAGCTAAAAGATAAATCACAAATTTTATCAGTATTGAGCGACAAGTTATTAGCAGCACACCAGTCCAGAAGCACTTAATGTAAAACTATAATCTAATTTGTCAGCAATTGCACCTATACTAAAATTAATAAGTTTCAAACCTAAGTCGTCAGGAAATAAAAGTCCATCGATACCTACACTCTCAAATTTAATTGGTAGGTCATTAGACTATGACCAAGCACTGAGGACTAAACTTGTCTACAGAATAACGTTTTTTTAAAAATATCCCCTAACTTGAGCTTTAAAGCTGGATGGGTTGTGACGAACCAGGCATCTGTACATTCTATTTCTCGGTTTTAAAGTGGTTACCGGTAGTTGTTAATAACTTTTATCAATTTGACCCTCCTGAACAATACCATTACGGTGCCTGTATTTTTGAAGAAAACGTTGCTTTCATGGGAAAAAAAACTAAAATGTTCTATAAATAAAGTGGACAAATTTATTCTTAGCTGGGGCGACTACAGTTTTAATGCAAGTTATGAAATACGGTAACAAACACAATGATGCGATGTTCATTGGATCAACAAAAATGTTGATCCAAGGATGCGATAGGCGCACATCAGTAGTTGTTGATAATGCTAATAGGTCTACAGTGATTAACTTTGTGCGATCCAACAAAAATTGCGTCAGTCCTATGTACATGTTATGTTATTACTTACATTAAAACTGCAGCTCTTTCATTAAAAGTTTTTAGCCTTCCGATCTCCTTGGAAAAAATGTTCTAGACCCCCCCAAAAAAGAAAGGGGTTGACCACTTTATGTATTAGAACATTCTAAATGTTTATCCTTCCCATGAAAGCAATGTTTCCGACAAAAATGGAGCTATATAGCCTAATGGTTTTGTTCGAGAGAGTAAATTTACAAATTGATTGCCTACACAATTAAGTAAGCTTTAAACAATTTTAAAACTGACAACGGTTGCACTTCTGCAGATGCCCGGTGGAACAATCAAATGAAAATAATTTATATAAAATGTCGATATACGGTACCTACGTTAATGTTTTGATATATCAATATAGACCTTGTGCGTATCTTCATGAAGCCTGGGTATTATTGGTAAAAGTGGTTTAAACCGGTTTTTCTTAGGGTGGGGATGAGCGATTGACATCTGTTAACTAAAATCCGCTTGTAAGAATCATCTGTTACGTGCCAAACCAAAAAAATTGCAAATACAAAGTGATTATTATGCAATGATCTTTATAGGTTAAGGCTGTCCCACACATCTCGCAAACAGGCCTGAACACTTGGCCGAACATCCTCCCGAATGTTCAGTGAACATTCCGTCCCGTATTCTTGCTACCAGTACACTAATTTATGGCCCAACAAAGGCGAACTAAAGTGAGTGCGATAGTGTACTAGGTGTGCTCGTGTATGTTTGGGATAGTTCGCCTCGCCATGATTCGTGTTCGCCTATGCTCCATTTTTAGTCGGGTTTTTGGTACAAATCAAAGGAGACAAGCGGAATCGAATGGTCGAGCATGGTCTTGAATGGCATTGGGAGAGCGTGTACTTGGTTAGTTCTTTATGCACATACGGTTGATTTGGTGCAAGACTCGTTGCGACTCGTTCCGAACATTCGGTGGGACATTCTACCGAATCATTCGGCGATAATGTACTGGTACCAAAAAGTCTGTGCAGCTCCCACACTTCTCGTGAAACTCAAGAAGACTAATGTAATCATTAAGAATTAGTTAAACATAATTTAAAATACAATACTCGAAAACATATAATGAATATATTGCAAATGTGGTTTAGATACCAACCACGTGTTTATTAAATACTACATATAAACGTAATTACTACACGTTCACCCAGTAAAATATATTTAATATACAGAGTAGCCAAATGTTTTCCGCAGGAATAGTATTATGACACATGGTATTGTGAAGTTCCCCTCCAATGCTGATCCCCCCTCTTCTGCTGGCACTCCCTACTCAGGCTTCACAAAGATCCGCACAAGGTCTAAATATATTGTATCCAATCTATACAGCTGACATATCATAACATGACAAGTTTTAATAATATGTTTTAATGGACCTTTAGAAATCATAATTTAATATCACATCTAAAGAATATATCCATTTCACTCTCAATCATACAGTACAGTAGTAAAAATTTCATCGTTAGGCTATATACATTTTTTAGAAGCAGCTAAGTTAAAAGCATATAGGACTATAAGGGAAATTAAAATTGTAAATGTTTCATGTTATTTACGTATTTAGGGTAGGTAGGGTTCTGTAATCGATTATTTTCATTCCATTGTTCCACCAGGCATCTGCTGAACAGGGCAGCCCTGACCACTGACTGCATGGAATGCATTTTACCGATACCGAGGTAACCACAATCCATGCAGCTTTTAATCTTAAGTAAGGAGACAAAATTGTTTATCAAAATGTCATTCTGTCGGCATGTTAGTCCTTAATGCGGGTACAGTTCCACAGACGCTCTATGATATATTATCGGATGAACAATCGATTGTTTACATATCGATATTTTAATCGATTCTAAATATCAAAATTATATGAAATCATATAATTTTGCATACAACTTAATTGATTGGTGGTCACATTCTGTTTGTTTATAATTTATTTTTTGTAATGACGAAAATGGCTGATAGTATGCCGTCATTGAATTATCGCTATTTGTCTCAAAATGTTTTACAAAATTATGAGAGTGCATTTCTTTGGCTACAAGAACAATGTTTAGTTCTAAAAAAGGTACTTTGGTATTATACGGATGCCACTATTTTTGGAGGTTAAATTTTTACCGGATACAAAGGATAACTACATAATTCGAAAAAACTTACTTTTATTGACTTACTGTACAAATTTTATATCATTCTGATGAGCGGTCTTTGTGTTGTGCCACCCAAAAGGCAGCGATGTCCGCTAGGATCGTGTTGAATGCGTCGCATCGAGGCCGCTAGCGGCCACACCCGATCGCCACATGTACTCCGCCAAATAAACAGTGCGCTGCGGCAGTTATGTTAGGATGGGTTATCATAAAAATACGTACGGTTTCCTCTTCATTTTGAGGTAAATCCCACACCAAAAGAACGTCACTCATTATGAAAACAAATGTAACGTAGTGGCACGGCAATAAATCACTCATGACACGGACCCAGATACAGGCGGTGACAGGTGATGCGCGCGCTCCGGTCAACGACCTGACCTTGGCCTATTTGGAGGGGGTTTGGCGGCCTGAAGTATGACTCATCAGGTATCATTCGATTCGTAACGAAACAAGGAAAGTCCTACAATCATTTTTATGATAAACCATCCTAACATAACTGCCGCAGCGCGCTGTATAAGGGTGGTATCCGTATAATACCAAAGTACCCTAAAAAATCCCAAATGTGGAAAATGTGGAGATGCAATGATAAACATCATCTAGGTGAAATTAAAGTGGTTTTTAACTGTCGGAAGAGTTCTAAAACTAACCATCATGTAGATTATAGAAGTGTAAGTAATAGATAGGTTTAGTTGTGCTTAGTTGTTTAACAATAATGTTCACTTGTTTACTAATTTCAGTTTCTAAGTTATTAATTTTAATTTTGTTCACTTTTTTAAATTGATTTGTTAGTTAACTTTTTCGGATATAGGCCTATTACTTTTTAATAATAAATTACAGCATATTTATAAATATAATCGAGGTTTTCAATGAATGTACTAATTTACATCGAATTTTAATAGATGACTAATTTTGAGTAGCCCTATCATTCGATTACAATATCGATACGTAAACAATCCATTGTTCATCTGAAAATATATCGTAGAGCGTCTGCGGAACTGTACCCCTTAATGCTCATTGACGCAATTCGGGGGTGGCATGGGGGGGCAGTTGCCCCTCCAATCACAATAGGCCTACTGAAATTACGCTTATGTCAATGCTGTCATAACCTTATTTAAGAGGTCAGTTAAAATCAATTTGGTGTCAACATTAGATAACACCAGGTAGAATAGGGTTCTAGAGTTTTGCCCTAATCTATGTAAAAAGGCCAACCTATGCCTTGTAGAGAAGTAGAGTATAGACATTGGGCTGATTTTATTTCGGATTCGGCTATGGGTATGTTTGGATTAAGTTACTTAATTATTAAATTTACAAAATATTAGGCCCAATTCGGCTGAAGTAATGATTTAAAACTAAAGAATAATAATAAACTGGTTTAAAGTTAAATCTAGACTTAAAATAGGACGTGAGTCTACTCACTTTATTTGGCCTGTGGATGGCCTACAAAACCTATGGCAATTAAATGCAGGCCTATCACGACAATGCTGCAAATAGATAGTGATGGCTGTTTAACCAGAATTAGTTATTTCATCATAATATAATTATGAAATATTCTAAAAATCAACACACAGAATTATTATCAGTAACAAGACGAACACATTATCAGTAACAAGATGCTGGACTGGAACACACATAAACATAAACATACAAACAGAAACAAAAACAGACGTTATTTTATAGCATAGAGTAAGAGACACGTAAGTAGGCAGTTGATACCACTGAGCTCTATGTAAGAACTGGAGTCACTACTCTATGACTATATATTTTCCAAAAGCGTGCCATCTAGTTCAGTTTTTACTTTGTTATGTTGTCACCTTGGAGGTAAACCAATCAGAATTCATTGGGAGGACGCTGTCAAAATTAAAAGTCGCCGACCGATTGTCTACTGTAGTGTTTACAGTCAACAGTTTACATTGACATTGGATTTTAATTTAATTTTTGAATCATCCTTTATTTATTAATGTTATTATGTGTTGATATGTAAGTAGAATAAATAAATTAATTAACCACCCAAGTGCCCGTTTTTCAACGTCATTCACCAACTACCCTAAACCTACAACAACACTATTTTCATGTTACCCAAATCATTACGGGAATGCGGAACTGGCTAACCGCGGAACTCGCTAACCCCATGTTAAAATGCCTGATATTGAAAAGATTTTCGTTGGCGGCACTCACTAACTTATTGGTCAATCTCAGCAACTGGCTAACCTCGGAACCCGCTAACCCTGTTTAAAGGTGGTTAGCGGATTCCGGAGTCGAGTATGTACGACGGCAGAACTAACTTGGTCTTCCGCTAAAACTCGCTAACTACCAATAAGAGGACTCGAGCTCTAACCAATCGGAGTGCCGAACGGTTGTGAATGACCCAAGTTGGTCGGTGCCAAGGTTCGTAGAGCTTTCAGACCAGGTGTGCTTATTTACATAATAGTAATGTTAGCAGCAAATATGTCTTACGAGGGCGTCCAGCTGATTCATGAATCAACAACATACCATAAAGTGCTGCCAACCTTAAGGGTATAATAATGGTACAGCTATTTTTAAATTGTCACTGGACTTGCAGAAAGAAAATATAAACCCTTAATCTAATAATACAAATAAATCAAAATAATAAATTAGTTTCATATAATAACAGCTTTATCATAGCATGTAAGCAGTTAAACAATGTTAATTCTAATTACACTGATGAGGAAAATATGGTACTCGTACGATAAATATTGAGTTTCCAGGCACTCAGCAGATTGGATTGGTGATCACGTGACCTTCCAGCGGTTTTTACGAGATCTCTTCCGGTTGATTAGAAAAACTTAAATAGACCGACTCAGCAAAGCTGTACAAAGTATGTATGGAGGGATGTATGGACCTTGAGTTCAAAGAACGAGAAACTTGCCTCACCAGTGTACCAGCCTGACAAAATCTCCGGCCCGCTTTTTCGACAAAAATAGTGAAGCGGTGTTATCCCCAGTTATAAAATAAACCTCCTTCTTGGTCTTCACAGGAACTACATCGTGTTTTAGTTGCATATGATGATTTTAACAAGTGTCCCATCAGTACAAATCGATGGGCCAACTTTGTAAAATGGACAGTGGAAATGGCAACGGTTATTGGTAATGCCAACGGTTTGCATGTCGCGAGGCACAAGGTTGGCCCAATTTTTTTGTTCTAGTTTTCTTGGGCCCATTGATGTACTTAGCAACCATTATCCATCCATGGCCCAACCATAAAATAAATATTTCGGTGTTAAAATTTATGATTTTCCCAACTGAATTGATTCATAAACCAGTAATATAAATTTTAAAATGATTTTAATTGCAAAAATATTATGTCCCACTCGGGTATTGTACCTAAGGTATTTGATTTACTTATCAGTAGGTAGTATTTACATATCATAGTACACTATAATAGAAACTTTAAATTTATAAAATAAAAAGGAAACTATTTTATTTTTAAACTATATTTATAAACATAAATACCCCCGTAGCAGCAAACCTGCATACTCAGCGAATTTACAATGCATATTAATTTATCTTAATACCACATAAAGCCACATACCAAGTTTCATCAATATACATTCATAAATAAACGATTTATGACATTTTAATTATTCTCCATAAGAATAACATGGCGGCTGAGTATGCAGGTTTGCTGAAATAAGGAACACTAAAATGGGCTTTTATACAAATATCAATATAACTCAACTAGTTAAAGCCACATACCAAGTTCTATTAATTTATGTTCATAATTAAAAGGAGATAGGTAACACGTTAATTATTCTCCATAAGAATAACATGGGGCTGAGTATGCAGGTTTGCTGCTACAGGAACTATCGGGCAAAAAATGGGTTTTTGTGCAAATATCAATAGACCACAATGAAATGAAGCAATATACCAAGTTTCGTCAGGATAAATTGATAAATAAGCGAGATATACAATTTTTCTTATCCTCCATAAGAATAACATTGGACAACGTACTGTGTTTAGCACTTTCAATATCTCAGTAACCAATTGACGTAGAGCAATGATTAAAACATCAAATTGTGCGTCTTTTTAAGCTGATTTCAATGGAAAAAATAAAATTTTACTTTTTCAAAAATTGTATGTAAAAAACTCAAAAAAACCCATTTTTGGGGTACAAAACCCACCCAAAATACCCCTTCGGATAGGTCGATCCGTCTGGTTTTCGAACTTAAAGTCATAAATGCTGCTTTACGCGTTTACTAAATTACGTGTGTACTAAATTTCATCAAAATCAGACCTTTTTTACGAGAGTTATCGCACCCACGGACATATATATATATACAGTTTTGAACGAATGGTGTTTTTGGGGTCTGGGGACCTCAAAACGAAAAGTTATCATGGTCCCGGGCCTAGGTCTTACCATGCCGACTATGGTAATAGCTTCTTCCCTATAGGGGAAATTCGCTAAAACTATGTTAACTAAAAATGGCGTTTTAACTTTAATACTCACAGCGTTAATCCGCTAGCTTCATTATTATAGCTTCATCCCATAAAATGTTCGTAAAATAAAAATAAGCTGGTTTATAAAAAACACTTGCTTTTTACTCATTATTACTTATAAAAACGCAAAATAAAAATAAAATTTACGATAGCAAATAATTTTTTTTATGTTTAGTTACTACATTTAGACTAGGAATTACAGAAGCAGCAGGACTTCCCATAATTATTTTTTTCTGAGTTAGTTCACCACGTTACACAATATTTGAGCATACTCCTACTAATTAATCTAATAAAATATTCTTAATTTAGATATTTACATTGAGCTATTATAAGCCCCTTCCCTGATATAATATAATGCCATATATGATAATACTGATAATACTCCTGCACGTTATAAAAGACACCGTCCAAAAATATAACTCTTTCTGATCGAATTAAGTATTAACGTTTTTACTCACCATCTTCACTCAACTCTTTGCCTATTACTGTGAATCAGTGTTTCCACTTTGAGGGAAATTTTCCCTTTCGAGGGAAAATCAGCCTCAAGAGGGAAACTCAAAGGGAAAAAGGGTTTTGAGGGAAATTATGGGAAAAGCTAAAATGATTACTAAAATTGGGAAAAAGTAAAGCAATAGGTCATGAAATAATAAATACACACACACACACACACACATATATATATATATATATATATATATATATATATATATATATATATATATATATATATATATATATATAGTGCTTCATTTATTACTGTATTAAATTGTCAAAATTGACTTACACAAATTGCTAAAAGTTACTAATTTAAGTTGTAATTAACTTAATAAATAACATAATCATCGTCCTAGAACTTTTACGTTTATTTAGCATTAATTGTTTTACTAGCTTAATTAGCTTCTACCGCAATCCCGCCTTAAGTTCAGCTGATAAGTATTTCTACCAATAGAGAAAGATAGCCTTTAAACAACGAAGTTAATATATCTAGAGCCCTCTCGCCTGAGGTTAAGTAAAGCCTACAGTATGGTCGACCACCATTTTCCCCTCTGTCCCCTCTGCTCCCATGGCAACCAACATGGTAACTATAATATGCATTCAAATCCTCAGTTCAAAAGTTTTGTTTTCAGCTGACAAACAGATAACTTGTGAAGGGAGGATTTGATGGTTGCTTGAGGAATAAGGCTTTCAGCTTGTAGGCTTTAATTTATTTAGCCCAGACGAAAGCTCTAGATATAAGGTAGATGTGCCGGTAGCTGTCAGAGTTCCCTTAGCTGACAGTCTTCATTTCTCTAGCTTATAATTATAGTTTATTTAAATTAAAACACAGAATTATATCGTTGGAAGGAACTGTGATTATTTATTTCTTGTTTAAAACAAATCTAGTAGTATTTTACTATGTTTTTTTTATAGAAACTCTTTGTAATACTGGTTAACAGTGAAACCCTCATTATTAGACTGCGTGTTAGCTAATTCGTTAAGGAGGTTTGAGTTCATTTGGTTAGCATTTTTATATAAATAATTCAATTAATAATCGTCTAAATTTTGCTAAATGAAATAAGAACCCATTTATGAATGATTTTACGCCATAATTTTAATTGTTGGCAAAATTAAGTTAAAGATATATCGGGTGTCAGGCATAAGAAAACAAAATTCGTATTTGTTTCAGGAGCTGACAAGGAATTTCAGCTACCCGTTCAATTATCAATTTGCTTTGATTTCAAAGAGACACAAGGTTTATTTCGACACACTGTAGAGATCACCTTTTAGAACGGTGAATATTGTGTATGTGTGTGACTCCTTTTAATTTATTAAAATTTACTAAGTGATAATGTGATTATGATGAAAAAAATTAAAGCCTACAAGATGATAGCCTTTTTTCGTCAGGTAACCAATCAAATCCTCCCTTCACAAGTAATCTGTTTTTCAGCTGAAAACAAAACTTTTGAACAGAGTATTTGTTATCTAAAAATGTGTGCCTAATCTGTGTCAGTGTACAAATTAATGTAACCATCCAAGAATTTGTAATGTTTCAGTGCATATGCTTGATTGTCTGCTTGCAAAATCATCTCAGTAGCAGCTCAAATGATCTCCTTCAAGTAGCCATAATCACTTATTTTTTAGTCAGTCAAGTGATTTTAACAATTAACGTTCCTTGGAAAAAGGCTAGTGTTTGTTAATTCAAAAGTTTTTGCATCTGAAACGATTGATCAACATCTGTTTTAATGTTTAAAATAAATTGTATAATTGTTAATTTAAATGTGATTTAGCAAAATAAAGAATTTGGATTCCTTTTTTTGGTTTAGCAGCCGATACAATTACAATGTACGGAGGGGTAGGTCATGGAGCCTAATCGAGTATTAAAGGCACTCACACGAATTTATTGTATCGGGTATATTTAAGTCATTTTATAACTTTGAAAATTTGTTTATGAATTTTTAATCAACAAAGAAATTGGATTTTAATTTTATCCAAAATCTCAAATTTTGAGGTTTTGAAGATATAAGCAAGTTAGTACATTTAATTTCTTATACTGTCAGCTACCGATACACCTTAAGAAGTGCTAAAATGATTAATATGAAAACTATGAACAATGAGGGAAAAAAGAGGGAAATTTGTATGAGCAGTGTAGAAAAAAAGGGGAAATTTCGTTTAGATAAAGGGAAAAGCACACGGCGAAAGTGGAAAGTGGAAATACTGATTGTGATTGTGTCTAATTTTAATATTTAATTAATTATAGGTTAGGTGTATTATGGTTTGGAGTTACGGTGGGATATAAGTAAGATTGTGAGATTAAGTAGCCGTGTTTAACTCTCTAAGTTTCCACTAAACATCGGTGACCAGTTACATAAAATGTTTAATTGATTTTACTGGTTCAAACAACGAGCCATGGATGAGAGTATGTTTAATACTGCTCTTTCATATGCTGCTCTTGCAGTTTCTTCCAGTTGGTCTCTCCTTCAGTGTATAGACTTCAAGTTTGCAAGAGTGGCATTCGGGCTCTATCTTTTGAATGGTGTCATTGGTTTAGTGACTTATGGTAAGTGTATGTTAAGCCTACAACCCATGAGGGTAGACTTTCATAAGCGGAAACCCGAATGAAATTGTTTGATCCATATAAAGATTATTTAGGTTATTCGGTTATGTTATGTTTCGGTTTAGGTGTCTTGATATCTGTCCAAATAACAAACAATGTTTCCACTATTACTTAGGCCTAACAACCCTAGCAGTGGCCTAATGTTGAAGTAGGAAATGGCCAAGCAGATTTGGCGATTTTGCAGACCTTTTTTTGAAAATTTGTATAAATTCAACCGTAGAAGTAAACCTTGCCAACATCATATTCATTTTGATCATAAAGAACTGGATAATATTGAAATACTAAAAAAGATCTAGGAAAATTTTTTTTCGGTAAAGTGAAAAAAGCCCAAAAAAATACCCCCGTCGCAGCAAACCTGCGTACTCAGCGAATTTCCAATGCATGCATGTTTCTCACTACCACATAAAGCCACTTACCAAGTTTCATTAAAATACATAAATAAATAAGTGATTTATAGCATTTTATTTATTCTCCATAACAATAAAATACCCCCGTCACAGCAAACCTGCGTACTCAGCGAATTTCCAATGCAAAATATATGTCTTAATACCACAAAATGCCGCATACCAAGTTTCATAAAAATATATTCACATACTGTATAAGCGACTTTAATTATTCTCCATAAGAGTTTACAGTGATACCAAATACAATACAGTTTGGAGCGAGCCAAACTAACTGACTGAGTCTTCGTAAACAGCTGCGCAGTTGCTGATTAGGCAAAAATATGACGTAATGAATTTCCTTGGTGATGAAGCCAAGGGCAAACAGTGCTGCCAACGGCAAAACTAAACTCTACATTTCATCCTCTTCAAACTAACATATTATTTGACTAGTAACTATAACATACACTGCATATAAACGTGATTTTCTGATGCGATCAATTTGGTCAGATTGGCCATTCCACAAAAAACCAGAAACACCTGTTTTCATAAAATCATATAACCTGTCCAATCAATATTTCATTCTAAAAATCAATACCAACATAAAACGCTACTCTTTAGCTGTGCATTGCTACCAACCGCATCTTCCTGCGAGAAAAATTACCCGAGCTGGGTAATTTCAAAAATATTCTGTTTTGCCATTGTCAGAGCTATTGCGTTGCGCCAAAAATTCATTCGATTTCTACTCGCTGTAACATTTTTATACAGCTGCTACATGATTCATTTATGTAATAAAATGAAAGTTCAGAATGTGATCTTTCGAATGATATATATATTGATCACTTTTGAGTTTAGGCCTATTATTATTGGTTTTTTAACGTTACAAAATTTTCAGTCATATCCGACCAATTTGTTCGGTGGCCACTCTAGGCGACATAAAAATCATGTAGGCTATTGCCAGGAATAACATTATCATGTCATGTTTGTTTAATTTTATTCTAATTTTAAGTTTAATTGATAAACAAACTAAATAAACACAAACATGACATAAGAACTAATGGTACTTTGGTATTATACGGATGCCACTATTTTTGGAGGTTAATTTTTACCGGATACAAAGGATAACTACATAATTCGAAAAAACGTACTTTTATTGACTTACTGTAAAAATTTTACATCATTCTGATGAGCGGTCTTTGTGTTGTGCCTCCCAAAAGGCAGCGATGTCCGCTAGGATCGTGTTGAATGCGTCGCCGTCGCTAGCAGCCACACCCGATCGCCACATGTACAGCGCGCTGCGGCAGTTATGTTAGGATGGGTTATCATAAAAATACGTACGGTTTCCTCTTCATTTCGAGGTAAATCCCACACCAAAAGAACGTTACTCATTATGAAAACAAATGTAACGTAGTGCACGGCAATAAATCACTCATGACACTGACCCAGATACAGGCGGTAACAGGTATGCGCGCGCTCCGGTCAACGACCTGACCTTGGCCTATTTGGAGGGGGTTTGGCGGCCGGAAGTATGACTCATCAGGTATCATTCGATTTATAACGAAACAAGGAAAGTCCTACAATCATTTTTATGATAACCCATCCTAAAATAACTGCCGCAGCGCGCTGTATAAGGGTGGCATCCGTATAATACCAAAGTACCGAACTAATGTAGGCCTACATACTATAAAATATTTTGCAATGTGTATAAATATCGACCTAATCGATATACCGTATCCAACAATTTCATTCGGTTCTTTATATCGTTCCGCTTATAAAAGTGTACCCGCCCATGATTATTTCATAGGTCTAAAGCTTTGTGTCTTAATGTTTATTAGCCTAGGGCCTACTAGGTCTAGCCTAGGCTATAGCTTATTGGTCTGGTTACTGTCAATAAGCCATAATATATGGGCAAGTTGACAGTGTATAATTAAGGTGACCTGATGTGTAGAAGCTAAAGCGGGACATGGTTTAAATAACTAAAAATACCGTGGTGTGTGGGGGTATGGTACCCCCTACAAAAATGGGGGGTCCGAAGGCCCTCCTTGGAAGGTTTTAGAAAATTAGATACCGGGAACAAAATTGTGAGTTTTGCGCAGCTTTTGCCCAAACAGGGTCCCCACCCAACCGTGAAAACCGTGAAACCTTGAATATACGTGGTTCCTTGAATTTCATATACCGTGAAAAACCCTGAAATAAGCCGTGAATTTCTATATCAAACCTTAAAAACGTCAAACTTGAAAAACAACAACAAATATCTTATCAGAAAATATCACAGTTGTTTTCATATAGGGAAATGTACAACAGAATTATTTAGTTAGTTGTTAAAAGGTTGTTAATACGGTGAATACCGCGTCGTCTGCCTACTTGCAGATTGCAGCTGTGTGGACGATTTAGGCCTGGTTCTGGTTTCCGTTTCCACGGTGCAAAGTAACTCGGGCGACACACTACGTGAGTGTGTATAGTCAATGGTTCAGTTGTTAAGTTGCTGGTGTTTTTTTTTCACTGTCAACTGACTGCTGACTGGCACTTGTGTAAGACCGTTATAAGTGCGGAGAGCTATCGCATAATAATTACTAGTCCGTCATTATAAAATACAAATGTATATTTTAAACTTGAACAACTCTATAAAATGTAAACATTGGAGAAATTATTACAATTTAAATATAATCAGCTGTGAAGTATAAACACATGCTATAATTGACAGGTTCACCACATTATCCAGACTGTGCGGAGACTGGAAGTCCAGGGAGCTTAAACTTCACTATGCGACCAGATCGGGTCAAATAAGGTTTAGGAGGATGAGATGTGGGAGGGAGCACTGTGGGGGTTTGAAGGGCAGGGTTGGGTTTAGTGGCAGCCTGGTCGTTGTCGACCTCTTGTAGAGAGTAAGCTGGTTTGACTAGATCTAAACTCACTCGCACATGTCTACGATGTTGGACGATGGTCATAGATTTATCATCACGAGATACGACAGGGAAAGGTCCAGTGTATGGTGGCTGTAGTGATCGTCTCACGGCGTCGTCACGCAGAAAAACATGAGTGCATTTCCCAAGATCCTGGAAAACGAATGTCTTTGGTTTATCGTGATGAGATGCTGGAACTGGTCTGATGGATGACATATGATGGCGTAGGTAGACAACATAATCAGCTGGGTCCTCTTGTCGTGGTGTATCTCTAGGTATGTCTAGAAGTTCTCCAGGGAGGCGGAGCTGGTGTCCAAAAACTAATTCAGCTGAAGATGCCTGAAGATCATCGCGATAAGCGCTACGGATGCCGAGAAGAACTATAGGGAGGGCCTCGAGCCAAGTCGAATCACGATGACACATAAGGGATGCTCTTAACTGGCGATGGAACCTCTCATTAAACCGTTAGCACAGGGGTGGTAACTGCAGGTCCTGATTCGTTACGTTCCAAAAGTTTTTTCGAGGGAACGAAAAAGAGCTGATTCTAACTGGTGTATTTGATCCGTAGTGATGCACAGGGGTGAGCCGTAATGGGAAAACCAGCACGTTACAAGACCTTCAGCGACTTCATCTGCAGTGATAGTTTTGAGGGGTTGAACTTCTGGCCACCTGGTATAACAGTCAATGGCCGTGAGACAATATCTGTAAGGTCCGGCTGGCGGAAGGGGTCCTATGATGTCAATGTGAACGTGGTCAAAATGTGATGATGGAAGTGAGAAATTCCCAAGAGGTGTGTGTACATGACGAGTTACCTTGGTTTGTTGGCAATGTTCGCAGGCAGTGGTCCAGTTTTGACAGTCTTGTTGAATTCGGGGCCACACAAAACGTTCTAAGACAAGTTCTGCTGAAGCTTTGATGCCAGGTTAACTAAGATTATGTAATGAATCGACAATTGAACATCGGAGAATTTCAGGGACAAGAAGGGACTTGACATGTGACATCGTAATTGGAATGTGGCCAATGTTGGAATTTTTTAACTAGTATTTGACTGCTGCGCCGCATCTGCGTTGTTGTTTTGCGACTGATGTAGGTTGTTTTTTAATATTTCAACCGTGAAATCGATAATTTTTAGACCTTGAAAACTGTGAAAACTCCTTGAATTTGATTATTAAGTTTGAGTGGGAATCCTGCCAAATACTACTTTTAAACTGAGGATTGTAACAACAGGTTTTGTAATCATATTCATAAAATCATTATTCAATACAGAACCATCACTAAGATATAAAAAACTTAACTAGGCCTAGTAAAAGAAAATATCTACCAAAATTACTGATAATTATCAGAGGAGTGAATAGCTTTCATCAACTTGAATATTAAAACTGAAATCAGCTTAAATTAATGTTACTTTTTAGCAAAAACATGCATTTCTTTGTTTCTAGTTTTAACTAGTATGACTTGTTCTCGGTCCATAAATTGTTCATGGTGCATGCATAGGTACCAGGCATAGAGAGTGCACTAACTCAGTTAAAAGTTTAGAAAAAATGTTAGGACCCGATACTTTTGTTTTGCTTCAAAGTGTTTGAACAAGTCAACACAATGCTGTTCGACGAGAGTCTTGTATTCCACATATAAAAAAAGTATTGGTTTTTATGAACCAATAAGTATTTTCTTATGTAAAACTGCTAAAGCGGGACATTAGGCTGTCCCCACAGGAATTGTGGGGATGCCGGGACATACCTCGCTAAAGAGGGACTGTCCCGCCGAAATCGGGACGTCTGGTCACCTTATGTATAATTCATCACACTTGTATGCCTGGTGACTAATAAAAATCTGGAATCAAAGATTTGTGTCTTTTCTAAAAAAAATGTCAATGGTGCAGTTGCAGTGATGAGTTACCTAACTTGTAAAGGTCCGATTGATGTTGTAACATATACACAGTTCCGCAGACGCTCTATGATATATTATCGGATGAACAATCGATTGTTTACGTGTGATATTGTAATCGAATGATACTCAAAATTAGTAATCTAATAAAAGTCAATGTAAATTAGTACATTCAATGAAAAACTCGGATTATATTCATAAATATTTTCTAATTTATTATTAAAAAGTAATATAGTCTGAAAAAAGTTAACTAACAAATGAATGTAAAAAAGGGAACAAAATTAAAATTAATAGAAACTCAAATTAGTAAACAACTGAACATTATTGTTAAACAACTAAGCACAACTAAACCTAGGCCTATCTATATTACTTACACTTATACTCTACATGGTTGTTGGTTTTAGAACTCTTCTGACAACGAAAAACAACTTGATTTTCACCTCGATGATACGTTTTCATTGCATCTCCACATTTTCCACATTTGGGATTTTTTGGAACTAAACATTGTTCTTGTAGCCAAAGAAATGCACTCTCATTATTTTATATAACATTTTGAGGCAAATAGCGATAATTTAATGAAGGCATACTATCAGCCATTTTTGTCACTACAAAAAGAAATTATAAACAAATATAATGTGACCACCAATCAATTAAGTTTGATGTAAAAACATATGATTTCATACAATTTTGATATTTAGTATCGATTACAATATCGATACGTAATCAATCGATTGTTCATCCGATGATCGTAGGGTGTCTGCGGAACTTTACCCACATATATTAGGGTTCAAAATTAGGACATTAATTTGACCATTTAAACTAAATTTTTAAATTTTTTTGTACGGAGGTTGATATAATGACCCCTCCCATTACTAACTTACTATTCCCCTCGAACGGTTGCGTTCAATAAATTAAAATGTTGCATGGACTTCTGATATGTTTAAAACATACAATCTGCTTGGATTGCATTTTAAACCAGCTGTACGGTATGAAATAATATGAAACCGTTATAAATGGACATAACCGATTAATGACTATAATAACTAAGGGGGTCAGAGGGTTAATGCTAGTTATTAACGTTTTACATTTATTTATTTATTTATTTATTTATTTACAATCATCACCAATCATCATATTACAGTACATCAAACATACTTGACAGGTGATTAGTCCAAGATTCTTGATTTAACTCCTCCTTCCTGATATTCATCCAGTGAATAAAACGCCTTCTCCTATAGAAATGTTTTCAAAGATATTTTAAATTTAGAAAAAGAGTCTACCTTTGTCTTTTATTGAAGCGGGTAATTTATTATAAACCTTTGGTCCCATATACTGGGGAGATAAATTAAAGAATTTAAGCCTATGTTGTACTGGTTTAATTAAATTTTTTAAATCTGGTGTTATGGATTTGACAATGTTGATCTTCCATGAATGTGTCAAAATCACTCTATCTATTAATGAAAGTACTCTATCTATTAATGAAAGTTGGTATATATAAGAGCTGTACAAAGTGAGAATTTTGAACTTGATAAAAACTCCTTACAGTGTGTAATTTGAGAGACTTTGGCAGTCTTACTGCTCATTTTTGGAGACTAAAGATCTTTTTAGCTTGGCTAGATGATCCCCAAACAATTATTCCATAATTCATGATAGAAGAAAAATAGGAATAGGCATGATAGACTGTAATTTGTGTTTCCAAATTTGTAGTAGTATCTTTAATTACTCGAAGAACGAATGTCGCTGAACTAAGTCGTGTTGATAAATTTTCAATGTGTGTTTGCCAATTTATAGATGCGAGTCAATTTTAATTCCCAGGTATTCAACTGAATTTGTTTAGCTAATTGAATTTGAGTTTAAATTTAAGGTAATATTTCTGTTCAGATTGGAAGTTGAAAATTTAATAAGCTGTGTTTTAGAAACATTATTCATGGAAAGACCATTTACAGTAAACCAGTCCTCAAGTGCTCCTTGAAGTGCTGAAGTTCTCTAGTGATCATGGGAAATTGTGTATAAGAATTCTTTGCGGTCGGTTTTTTAAATATGAAGTAAACCATTTTAATTCATTGTTTTTTATTCCATGTTTAGTTAATTTTTCATTGAGTACTTCGTGATCAACACAGTCAAAGGCCTTAGAGAGGTCACACAGCACCCCAACAGTCCGCTGCGATCCATCCAAGGCCTCTGTGATATCGTTGATCATGGTTGTAACTGCTTTTTGAGTACCTCCTGAGATTTGGTCGGAAACCAAATTGTGAAGGGTGTAGTAACTTTTCTAAATATTCTTTAAGTTGAATCTTGGCAACTTTTTCGATGATTTTTGAAAAACAAGGCAATAGAGCAATGGGACGGTAATCAGAAGGATTATTTACGTCTTCTTTCTTAAAGAGAGGTTTAACCTCAGCAAACTTCAGCTTCTTTGGGAAGAGACCCTGCTCAAGGGACTGGTTCACTATTCTGCAAAAACGGTTCTTCAATAGCTTTGAAAACTCGTTTAACTACAAAGAGAGGAATCTCATCCCATCCTGAGGATTTTGTGTTACTGAGAGAATTAAAAGAAGAATTGTTCTAACTTCAACAGCAGAGATTCCCTTAAATTTAAATTCTAATTTGGCATTGCTAAGTTGAATAATTTTATGGCTATTATTGTCAAATGGCTTTAAATTTGTCTATAAGCTGATTTGCTGCTTTAGAAACATTAACAAAAAAAGTATTAAATTCATTTGCTACCGAAACTATACAACTTTGTTTTGCTTTCTCATTTTTAAATATTATTTCCACAGGAGTTTCTGAATTTTGTTTTTTTAGTCCTAGTTCATGTTTAACTACTGCCCAAGATGCTTTGGATTTATTGGTCGATTTTAATGAAGTCGTCATTTGCTTTGAGTTTTGCTAATGCAACAACCTTTTTGAAAATCTTCCTGTAATTTTTGTAATAAATTAAAAATTGTGGGGTTCTATTCCATTTTGATTCTTGATATAGATATTTTTTCCTTTCAGCTAAAATCTTAATCCCTTGAGTAATCCAATTCTTTTTTATTGTTACATTCTTATCGCCTACCTCAGCTGTTTTTAGGAAAGCCTCATTAAATGAATTTAGAAAAAACATAGAGAAAATTTTTATAATTCACCTCTGCACCGAAATGCTCAGTTATACCCCAATTCACATTCTTTAGAACTATCCCAAATCTTTCAAAATGTCCTCTCAGTAAACTTTTGTGCGAGTTTTATACTTTTTACTCTATCTGTTGGAGAAGACGTAGACAGTTTCTCAAAAGACAAGAGTAAAATTTTGTGATCTGATGCACCAATATCTAAAACCATGCTACTTGTATTCTTTGCCCTAATATTTGAGAAAATAGTATCTATACATGTGCTTGAAATCTCAGTGACCCTAGTAGGAATAAGAACATTGGGAGTAAACTCAAAGCAATCACAAATTTATAATAAATTACAAGAACTTGATTTATTCTTAAGTAAATTTATATTTATATTAATTTTATTTTAAATTTATATATACCTTGGGTTTGGTACTTTTATTAATATTTTAAAGGATTCTTTAGATAAATCTAAATTTACAATCATGAGAGAGAATAAAATAAAAATATTGAAACCGTGGATGACCGTTGAACTGTGTAAAGGACAAAAATTTCGGAATTTACTATATTCAAAATCCAAAAAAAGGCCCAACGATAAGAGATTTAATAGGTTTTTCCAAAATTACTCTAGAAAGTTAAAACACGATATGATTGAACAGAAAGCTGCTTATTATTACAATTTATTTGAACAAAATAAGACATACGCTAAAAAACAATGGAAAACTATCAACAATGTCCTTGGTATACAACTTAAAAAGAATACCATAACTGGAATTCACTCAAGGTCTGCTGCTGATTTGTTGGTTTGTGACGATCATGGAATTGCAGAGGAATTTAATAATTTTTTTGTTAATATTGTTAACGATCTAATGCACAACACGGAATCTTTTGATGGAATTGATTTGTGCAAATATGACGATGTTTTTCCTTCCCCAGTTGTAAATCGATCTTTTTTCTGTTATCCTACTTGTCCTGAGGAGGTCCTAAGTTTTATTAATAAGCTTTCTGGTAACAAGTCTCCCGGCATTGATGGTATATCACCGTACATAGTCAAAAGAATAGGTAGCTTCATTTCACCCGTAATTTATTTTTTAAAGAACCTAAGTTTTGAAACAGGGAATTTTCCAGAGGCTCTTAAAGTGGCCTTGGTAATTCCTCTGCATAAAAAAGGTAGCAACGCTGATGTAAATAACTATCGGCCAATTTCTCTTTTATCTGTATTTTCCAAAATATTCGAAAAAATCATGAAAGTAAGATTATTAAAATTTTTGAATTTGAACAATTTCTTTTGTAAAAATCAATTTGGATTCATGGAGGGAAAGTCAACGGAGGATGCCTTGATATATTTTTGTTCTGCTGTTTTTGAAGGGTTGAATAGGAATGAATCTGTTGGTGGAATTTTTGTAGATATCACTAAAGCATTTGATTCAGTCAATCATAATATTCTGTGTGACACTCTTTGGGGAGCTGGTGTTAGAGGCATTCCTTTGCAGTGGTTTAGGAGTTATCTGAGTGGCCGTTCTCAATGTGTTAAGTTTCGTAGTAGTGTGAGTAATACTCTTAATATTACACTTGGAGTTCCCCAAGGCTCTGTCTTGGGGCCGATCTTGTTTTTAATTTATATTAACAGTCTTTGCAATGGGAAATTTTCTGGGTATATGTCTTGCTTTGCAGATGATACGGCAATGTGCTATCGAGAAAAAGATAAAAACGATTTAAATAGCAGTATGCAAAGTGATCTGGACAAGCTTAAACTGTGGTTCATTAGAAACAGAATGGTATTAAGTACGAAGACAAAATTCATTAATTTCTCTCTGAGGAGTAAAAATGTTGAAAATATGATCATGTTTTTTAAATGTAAATCTTGTCTGTTGTCACGTGATCAGTCATGTGAAGAGTGTATCAAAATTGAGCAGGTACAACATATTAAATATTTGGGGGTTATTTTAGACGAAAGGTTAAATTGGAAAGAACACGTCTCTAAGATTAAAGGGTATTTCTATGCAGTTCTCAGGAAGTTTTATTTTTTGAGATTCTTATGTCCGTTATCTGTTTTAAGAACTGTCTATTATTCCCTTGTAAATTCAAAATTACAGTATGGTATATCTTGCTGGGGTGGGACTTATTATTCCACTCTCTACCCTTTAATTGTTAGTCAAAATAAAATAATCAGAGTTATGAGTGGAGCAGAGAGGAGGGATTCATCCTTTCCTTTGTATGTGTCACTGAAGATCTTCCCTCTTAGATATTTATACATCTATCGTGTTCTTCGAATTTTTTTCTTAAGAGGAGGCCATCTGCAGGGTAACGTAAATGTCCACTCTGGAAGGTTGCAAAATTTAAATCGAGTTTCTGTCCCGTTTCCTAGAATAGAAGCTTATAAACGATTTTATACATTTTCAGCTCCAAAATTATATAATTTTCTACCCATTTCAGTAACATCTTCAATAACAATTTCTTCATTTGCTAAAAGTCTGAAAACATGGTTATTAACAAATAGTGATGTTGAAAAATTCATAGGCTGATGGGAACTGTCTTGCCTTTTTTAAGTTTTACCTATGCACCCTTGAGTTTTGCTCAATTTATCTGCATCTTTACCAATATGCTGTTTTTAAATATTTTATTTTGTTTCTATCTACATAGTTTAAACGTATGTTTGAGTCTACTCATTATTATTTGTGTTTAGGCTTATTGTGTGTTATATAATTAGTATTTATCATTGTGTGGGTATAAAGAGATATGTTATTGTTTTGTAGCATTCTTTTTATATTTGTTACACCTATTTTTATTTAGTTTTATAAGGAGTGTTTTTTCCTAAATTATTGTTTTTTTTTTGGAATTGTTTGAAAGTTATTACAACTGTTAAATTGTTATGTATTAGGCACTGAAAAGATGTATCATTTAATGAATTTTTGTTTAATAATCTGTAATTTGTCCGGGAGTTTCTGGCACGCTGCACGTTGCACATTTATTATAACTTGATGCCACCTCTGCACAGCTAATGCTAAAGAGGTGGCTATCCATAATGTACTGGCTAATAACTGTGTAAACATAAAGTATTTATTGTTTAGTATATATTTGAAAACTATCTAATTATAGTTTTCTACTGCATAATTTTAATGCTTATTGTATTGTACATTTATGGAAATAAAGAATTTATTTATTTATTTATTTATTTATTTGTTTCAGAAGAAATACAAATATTTTTTGACCTTGCTTCAATTGTTAATTTGTCCAGTAAAATTTCAAATTTTTCTAAAAATACTTTATCTGCTTTCTCGCCCGGAATTCTGTATATTGATACAAAAACTGAATTCCACTCATTTTCTTCGACAAAAGAACCTTACAAATAATTTTGTTCATTCAGAAATTTTAAGTCACCTCTTATTTTAAAGTTAACTCTTTTATTAATCATAATGCATGAACCACCTCTGTTTTTATCACCTCTTGTGTAATGGTCAGCAATTTTGAATTCATCAAGTTGATTTAGTGCATTTATACTTCTAACATCTATCCAGTTTTCATTTATGGAAAGAAATTACATTAATTTGATCTTTTTGACTTTCCGTAAACAAAATAAAATCTACACAATTATTTACGAAGCCCTGAATGTTTAAATGCAAAATAAAAATCCTAACTTACTATTGACAATAATACTCTTCCTTGCATTAAAACGATCATCTACTTTTCTAAAAAAAATGCCTCTATCATCGCATAGACTGCTATTTACAATTTCTTTATCAACTAACTTATTACTAATAAACATAGACGATTTATTTTCTTCTTGTTCACTATCTACACTTTTTTCACCAGACTGACTTTCACTGCAGATGACACTTTCAAGTAGGAAGGCGGACTGTCTAGATGTTATGGGTGACTGCACTATGAGTTTGTCGCAGGTTCTTGATATGTTTGGAGGTTTGTCTTCATCTTCCTCTGAGCTCCCCATCTGATTATGACTCTGTTGTAGATGTACAGAGATATTTGTTGAGTTAAGGTTCTGATAAACTCATCATGTGTAAGTCCTCTCCAGAGAATTCTGTTTACTTTCTGGTCACTTGAAATTATGCACACTGAAGCTCCTGTTGCACGGTGGAAGTTTGCATTGATTTTTGCAAAGTGTTGCGGTTCATTCAGGTTCTCACACGACCCATTGCCGAGCATATCAGTGTTTTGAGCCCCTTCGCCTTAAAGTCCCGTTCAAGTTGGCTGAATGCTGCATCACAGTTGGATTCAGTCGGTTTGCCCCAGTAGGTGTGTGTTCTTTGTTACTGATGGTCCATCTTTCACTTTCTGGTGAGCTAAATTTATATCAATAAGGTCAGACACCAGAGGTCTGCCAAAATGTTTTCTAAACACTACCGCTACTCCATCAGACATGTGTCGTCTATCGTGGAAATCGGCAGATATTGTATGGGCCAGTGCTACTGATGTGTCATTTTTGAAGTATTCAATTATTACTCGCATATCACCTTGAAGAACGGATATTCCTTCATTAAGCCTATAATATGCTTAATGTTAAAGTTGGATATTCTCTTCGGAGGAGCTGGCGTCACTGAGCTCTGATTTATGCTGAGTCTAGGTGAGCGAAGACGATCCCAAGAGTGTAGATCAGTAGTTTGTAGTCATCCATGGTTTTAGCCCCTGAGCTGTAGATATTATGTAAGACTAAATTAGGTACTTACGTACCGTCAGTCAGTTCAAATTGAAGAAAGACACGTTTAGGACATGTTTCGATGCAACTGCATCATCATCAGCTAGTGTAGAACGAAGTTGATTGACCTGATGGTTTCTTCATAATTGATTAAAAACACAATACAGTACATTTAAACACAAACAACGACAAACGAACAGACACGACACATAATACGAAAATTAATACTAGACAGGCCTGTTGACACGGACACGATTACAGCGCACAGTCGTTTACATTTAAATGTACTGTATTTTGTTTTTAATCAGTTATGACGAAACCATCAGGTCAATCAACTTCGTTTTACACTAGCTGATAATGATGCAGTTGCATCGAAACATGTCCTAAACGTGTCTTTCTTCAATTTGAGCTGACTGACGGTACGTTAGTAATTTAGTCTTACAAAAGTAGTTTGCTTCCGCTCGTGTTATTCCAAATCAAATAAAATCAAATTTATTTCCAAATAAAAACAAATACAAAATCATGTAGGCCCTACACAAACGAAATTCTCACATAGGCCCATCGGCCTGTGCTTGAGAACGAGCTCTGACTCAAATTCAGTTTACTTAAAAAAATAACAAAAACCATTGTATTGTTGCTAAAATAATAAAATTTATTTTTTTATGATTAAATAGGCTACAAACACACATAAAAAAAAAATAATAATAATATCGGCAGTTGGTTGAAATATATTGACCATGAACAAAGTTAAGATTTGTTTTTCATTTAAATATCAAACACTGATTTAAAATAAATCAAAATATAAACGAAATTTGATATTATAATACAAAGACAATGGGAAATAGCGGGAGTGAAGTAGAAGTAGAAGTAGCTTTACCGTAGTACGGCGTTATTAGCTTTTGTATTCAGTGAGCAGTTGGTGATGTAAAGTTAGTCATTGTAGTACTCAGAACGGATGAGGGACTCAGCATGTTCAGAACCGATCTCCAACAGCCAGTTAAGCCTTTTGTAAACTTCAGTTGAGACCTGCAGGACCCTAATCGCATGAGGAATGTTCCTATGGATGAAATTTCCAATAAAATATGAGTTGGAGTGACTGACTGATTTAACTGCTCGGGGCACCTGCAGACCAACGTTAACGGAGTTCCTTGTCCTGTAGATGTGTACCACGGGAGTTATAACTAATTATTTATGGGTATATGTATAAACCATCAATGTTTTAATGTATACGATAGCCTAATTGCCTAATTGTAAGTCATTTTGTTTCGGAAAATAATAGATTTGTGGGATAGCGGTTTTGTTTTTTGGATGCAGCTTTAATAATTGATTTTTGTACATCAAATAATAAATTTAAAAGTGATACCTAATCCGGAACCACCTCATGCTATAATTCCATATTGTAGAAGAGATTGAACATTAGCAAAATAAATGGTCCAGATTTCATTTCTATTTAATATTTCACTCAACTGATTAAAGACATAAATAATTTTTCTAACTTTAGATTTTAAGTAGTTTATTTGATACTCCCACTTTAATTTTGAATCTAAAATAACCCCAAGATATTTATAGTGGTTAACCCTTTCTCTTGTGGAACATTGACAAGTGGTGGTGGTGGTTGTGCCGTTGCACGTAGGCCTATGCAACGCCAACCTGAGTTCTGCAGGCAGCTCGCTTATTCCAGTTGCTTACATTGTTAAATGACTTGCCGCTTCACTGCATATCGCTCTCTCGAGTCCCGAGCGACTCAACGAACAGCACAAATGTAAACGGTGACCAAAATAGTCAAAGCATATGTTTTGACAAAAAGATGCATCTTGGTATGCTGTCTGTACTAAGACGCGTGGAGGGGGAAAGGGATCAAGTTTACTGCGCAATGCGCATGAGCAAAACAGGTGCCAACCTCCGCGAACAGAGCTGTAACTTGCTATTATTATACCTACATTTTCGAAATTTAGGGGGATTTAAAAATAAAATAGCTTATAAAGGTTGTAGTATGGTAATCTTAGGCCTAGTGAGAAATGTTTTGTTGTTACAATTACATTTTAAATTACAAAACTATATACAACTTTATACTTTTCCGATATTTTATTCAATAAACTGTGGAGACTATTGGGTAAAATACGTGATTTTTTTATACAAATAACTTATTTGTCTTTAAAAACAAACTTAAAACCAACCATATGTTAGCATCGACTAATTGCTAATTAACCTAATTTCCTTATAAATAACAAGTGTAGGTATAAAATGCTGAATCTGTGTCCTATAACAATCACAGTTAAGTAATTTACAGAAAACATTGAATGATGTAAAAAGTGTATGCCATCCTAAACACATTGATGCTACATCCCACGTTTATGAAGGCGCTTATGTAGTGATCAGCTTCTGCTGTAGCCTATAATACGTTACAGACAGAAATCAGAAATTCTTTCGGCCTATTACAATTTCTTAGAGAAATATACAGCGACAGTTTACAATTGGCCTAACAATGAATCAAAAGAGACATTCATACAGTAGAGTCCTGCAAACCCGGGCTGAAGAGTGTCCAGCTGTCCAGCTTAGCGAAATGTCTGGGTTATCGGGAAAGGTTCAAAAAACCTAAAGAAAAAACCAGTGGTTAGTGTCGCGTCGCGCTCCGGTCTGTGCCGTAGCATGTAGAGTGCGGGGATGTACCGCTCTGCCATGGTTTCCGGGTTATCCAGATTTCCGGCTTATCGGTGTGTAGAAGGGTCTTGCTGACAGCCAATCATTCAGCGATGCCTTCACTGCTTCTCAGTGAGAATCTTCATTTGTGCGGGCACTAGCAACAGTAAAACAGCTGATCTTGGTTTGGTTGATTTGGTTCGCGGTCACTCAGTTCATTTCAGCCGGTGCCGTAAATCTTCAGCGTTGGAAAACAGTTAATATACCGGTAGGCAAAAGCTAAAAAAATTTCCTACCAAATCAAAGCCAATAAGTAAGAAATAATCTTTCTTTCTTATCTTTTCTTTAAAAAAAACTTCAACTGTCTGTCACCATAGACTATTGACCTGTGTGGTGAACTAAAGACAGCGAGGTACCTTAAAGGCATAGTCACATGGGCAAGCCAGAGGTGACCGCTCATGATCTTACAGGAGTCGGCCGGGACCGAGATCGAACCGGCCACGTCTGACTTGCTAGTCAGGCACTTTACCTCTGAGCTACCGCATCCGGTCCACTCGTTAGAGTGTTCAGGGAGAGAGGATTTAGATTTGGCAATCGTTGCATGACAGTGAAGATGCAAACATAAATTCATTTGTGTTCCCAAATACAATTTCAAAACAACATTTTTGTTATATAGGCCTTACATATTTTTATTTCAAAATAAAAAAAAGAGAAAATTTATATTTTTTTGGTGGGAATTCCTTGGAGCTATATTTTTACACTCAAAACCTGGTAATCTCCGGGGTAATCGGGTGATATGGCAAACTATATGGTTGTGATTGATTACTTCTCCCACATTGTTATAAGTAAAAGTTGTTTTCAAATCTGGTTTTTAAGAAATATTTGGGTTAATTTTTCTGGCTTTTTCTACCGATAATAAAAAATAACCCTACCTACCTGATATGTGTATTATGGTCTGTTTTGATTATCCCATTATGATCATTTTGCCATATTTTCACCGTTGTTTTGATTAAAAACTTAATTCAGCATCTTACCAGAAGTTATTTTCTTCTTCTGCTTCTACTTCTTCCTCAATATCAACATATTATTTCATTTACCCTTTATATTTACGTCAGGACTTCATTTTGGCCTATTAAACAAAATTTAATCTGTACAGACACATTGGAGTAAGTGTGACACTTGTGCAAATTAATTGGAAAAATGTATAGGTTTTACCTACATCAATCTAAGTTTTAACACATTCACTGCTAAAAATGTATATTAAGACGTAACACGTTGCTAAAAAATTTTATTTCATTAAATCTTCCCTTTTATGTCCAAAAGTGGGGAATAAGAGTTGTAATCTAAATTCAAGCCTCCTATCGATGATTTTTGGGCGTAAAGATTTATCAGTCACCGGTGGACCCTCAGCACTACGCACCAAAAACAGCACAAAAACTATCACACACCTTCGTCGTACCGCAGTCCTGCAATGTTGCAAATGACACAGTTTAGTTTTCTTTATAACCTATTGGCTAAAATTGAACCATTTACACTATATAAGTGGGGTGCCTACCTGTTGATCGACAAGTTATTTGGTCGCAGGGACAGTTGGTAGGGTTCAAACAAATAAATATTAATAATTAAATAAAGTACTGAAACGCACTGAACGACATGTTAGTTGCTCACAGGGACAGTTGGTAGGGTTTTAGAAAATAAGTATAAATAATTAAATCAAGTCCTGAAACCCACTGATCGAACTCTTAGTTGCTCGCAGGGACAGTTGGTAGGGTTTCAAATAAATAAATGTAAAAACAGATTGGCTACTTGCTAGATGTACCTGTTGCTCGCGCCCCCCACTCTGCCTTCCAAAGAAGAGGGGCGAGGCGGAGGCTTGTAGCGGAAGTGTGTAGCCCCACCACCAACTCAATGTTTGACCGGCGGGACCACGGGACCACGCAGGACGCAGGTGCGGTAAGAAATTTGCTGAACCTTGTAACAAAATTTCCCCGATGTTGCGGCGTATAAGGCAGTTCCGACGGCAACGATTGCTACCTCACCTTACTCTCTGAATTGTGCTCCTACCTTTTGGCTCTTTGGAGAACTACGTCCAACTAACTTGTTACGTAGTACAACACCAAACGACATAATTTGTATTGGTTAGTTGTGATTTCAAAATATGACCGCGCCCATTGAATAGTTCGCTGCACACACTAGCAGCTAAAAAGAGGCGCGAACCTCCTGAAGTGGAGACTTTGTATATGTGGTGCCTCTAGTTGCTCAGAAACAGGGGCAGTTTAGTCAGCGTGTTGTTTTTGTATTTGCACCTAGGCGTTCTCGGTAACTGCATATTTACTTTTGGCCTAGTTGGAAATGGAGTGCTGGATGTGCATAGTAGTAATATGCTACAATTTGGGGAAGTCTTATTATCTTTTACATAGATTTAAACGACTGTAGATGGGGAAAGCGGCCGTAAAACGTGTATGGTACAATGGAACGCATCCTTGCTTGAGTTGTTACATTTGTAAATTGGTAATTGTAATTAATTATGGAATCAAGACGTACAAGGTATTGTCCAATACTGCAGGGTCATCTCGCTGTAATACATTACAATTTGCAAGGGCTGGGATTCCATTTGAATACACTATATTAAATGTTGCATTTGAATCTGCTTCTTTATTGATGACCGCTAACAAAGAATGCAAACTTTTATCCTTCTAATTTTAATATTACTAATGTGAAAGTTTAAAATTATGGATATTTGTAGTTCCATCACGCATAAACTACTGGACCGGTTAAGCTGAAACGTTGCATGAACTGTTGAATGAACAGCTTAGATATTGCATTAACAAATAACACAAATCCAACCTGATAATGTCCACATCCAACCTTAGGGTTTCACCCCACGGGTCCTGTAAGTTCCAATACAGATCTTATGCGAGTATACCGATCTATCTATCTATCTATAATGTTATGAAGAAGAGGTGGTTTCTATCTGTCTGTCTGTCTGTCCGTCTATCTGTCTGTCTGTCTGTCTGATGTTCCGGGTAAACACAAAAACTACTGAACCGACTGGGCTGAAACTTTACACAACGCCCAAGCTTTACACTTTTCATCTTCAGCCCATGCAACACATAGGCCTATTCACTTCCTTAAAATCCCCTCGGGCTACGCCCCGTGAACAATGTTTACATTTCAGAAGAAAGTAAACATCTAGAAACTGTAATGCGAACAGCTGTTGACACTTCCATTTGACAGCTTAAAGAACAGAGCAAGAACACCTGTTTCAAGCTAACTTACCTTTCTAACCCGTGCGAAGAACGGGTACATTCAACTATTCATTTATAAAATTACCAGCTGTAGATGTTTGTCAGAATTTGTCGCGAGTGAAGCCGCGGGTAATTGCTAGTAATAAATAAACCTTGAAAGTATAAATTCGTCCAGTGAAATATATTGCAATTAAAAGAAATTAACTCCTTTACAACCCATTTAGCGAATTTATCCTGTAGGGAAGAAGCTTTACCGTAGACAGCCTGTTAATACCTAGGCCCGGGACCATGATAACTTGTCGTTTTATTAACTCAATATCCCTTTTATTCATTTCGTACCGCTTTATATTTATTCTTCATTCAATAGTTTTTACAATACACTGATTGATTAAACCTCAGAGTTACGACTGACTGTTATGATTCTTTAGTTTTGATTTTAAAACCCATAAGGTACATTTACATATTTTAGTTTTATTATTACTTTTATTGCATTACTCGAGTTTATCAAGACACCTGCCTGGAATTTATTTTTATCCTAGAAGTTTGATATTTCCTACACTTTAGGACATCACTGGAGCAGTTTAAAAAACTCAAATTTACAAGCAAGCTATAACCTTATTCATATTAGAGTATAGCATAGACAGATTGATATTGAATTGGGTGGAGGCAGTACCCTTCAGAACGTAACTGACGAAACCCTTTATGCCCAGCTACGTTCAGAACCAGATTTAGGGTATGTAGACACCATGTGGTGCGGCCCCTTGCTGTCCACCGCCAAGGTTAACTAAATTTTTGGAGTATGGTTTTAGGTTTTTATGATTTATGTGTAATACGGGCCACTTTGTGGATCGGGCCCCTAAGCAATTATCTATGTAGCCTAGGGGGGAGGCAGTTCCCTTCAGAACGTGACTGACGAAACCCTTTATGTCCAGCTACGTTCAGAACCAGATTCAGGGTATGTAGACACCATGTGGTGCGGCCCCTTGCTGTCCACCGCCAAGGTTAACTAAATTTTTGGAGTATGGTTTTAGGTTTTTATGATTTATGTGTAATACGGGCCACTTTGTGGATCGGGCCCCTAAGCAATTATCTATGTAGCCTAGGGGGGAGGCAGTACCCTTCAGAACGTAACTGACGAAACCCTTTATGCCCAGCTACGTTCAGAACCAGATTTAGAGTATGTAGACACCATGTGGTGCGGCCCCTTGCTGTCCACCGCCAAGGTTAACTAAATTTTTGGAGTATGGTTTTAGGTTTTTATGATTTATGTGTAATACGGGCCACTTTGTGGATCGGGCCCCTAAGCAATTATCTATGTAGCCTAGGGGGGAGGCAGTACCCTTCAGAACGTAACTGACGAAACCCTTTATGCCCAGCTACGTTCAGAACTAGATTTAGGGTATGTAGACACCATGTGGTGTGGCCCCTTGCTGTCCACCACCAAGGTTAACTAATTTTTTTGGAATATGGTTTTAGGTTTTTATGATTTATGTGTAGTACGGGCCAATTTGTGGATCGGGCCCCTAAGCAATTACCTATGTAGCCTATGACTAACTCCGGCCGTGGCTACGAATCAGGGAAAACATCAATCGTTATTATATATTCATAAATAACGGAGGCATTGTCTATCAAATTGCTCCTTAACGTATGTATAAGATGTATACATATATATAGATCATATCTGATACAATCATAACATATTATGGGTATAAAATAATTTACACCATTTCGTTCCTATTTCTATTTTGTGTCATATAAATACAGTCACATTAACGGGTAAATTGATATCATACGGGAAATTGTAAGTGTTGGTATCTCTGCTCAGTGACTATAAGCTCCACGCTACGTTACTCCACAACTTGGGCCCGCCTAAAGCTATGAATGGAAGTGGACTGTTCCTGTAAATCCGCGCGTATATCCGCTTCTCCCCTCTCTTCGAGACAAGGAGTAGGGGGCGCGAGCAACTGGTACATCTAGCAAGTAGCCAATCTGTTTTTACATTTATTTATTTGAAACCCTACCAACTGTCCCTGCGAGCAACTAAGAGTTCGATCAGTGGGTTTCAGGACTTTATTTAATCATTTATACTTATTTTCTAAAACCCTACGAACTGTCCCTGTGAGCAACTAACATGTCGTTCAGTGCGTTTCAGTCCTTTATTTAATTATTAATATTTATTTTTTTAAACCCTACCAACTGTCCCTGAGACCAACTAACATGTCGATCAACCGGTGGGCCTCCATAAAAGTGATCCACACTGAGTACATACTATATAAATAAACACGTAATAGCGCGCTGTCCCGCCGGCGACCAAGCCGCACCCGCAAAATGCGAACGAACGGCACTGTACTAAGCACACACATTCGAGGAACAATGCGGAAGCAAATCAACCTTTTCCTCCGAACGGCTGAACCACACTGGCCCGGCAAACAAAGCATTGCACGCTCCCCCACAGGTGGACCCCTCGCTTCTCAGCTGTGATGCACGAGGTCCACCGGTGGACCCGCCGCATCGAATGTGTTAATCCTATAAAATTGTATGTATATATATAAGTTATTTTTTATAAATATAGATTAATGCGCTAGGGGCGTTTTCTTCACAGTCATAACTCGATAATGGATGGACGGATATTAACGTTTGAGGTGTCAAATTAAAGGTATTTTTACGTAGATTCGCCAATACTTCTCAGAATTTTAAGAATGGGACTTAAATACAGTAAAGGGCTGAATTTTAAGAACAGTGGCCGAGCGCTGTCAGACAGTGGAAGTCCAAACTAAGTGTTTATTGAAAGTGTTATCCGCATTATTCTCAGATGTTATCATCCATTTTAATATCATATGTTTTGTTATGTTTGTTTACAACTGAAGTAACTTTTCATTGGGTACAAACTTGCTCAGATTTGAGCAACAGTACAACTAGTTAATTTAACCTTCCGTGACCAAATCCTCATATGCAGACATAAACAGAGTCCCCAGTCCTAGCTTACTCCCATCAACCAGTTTTTACCCCGGAAAAGTTATCAGCATAACTAAAATGATTCTTTTTTTCAGGTGTCTGTTCAAATAACAGCTTGCGTCTGTACAAAATCCACTCTTTGACGAACCAGTGCAGTCTGCTCGTTATTTTACCTCTGATAGGGACTCAGCTGTATATAAATTTAGGTTTTGATTATCATTTAGCATTATTTAATCTGTGCTTTCCAATTGTACATGCTTTAGTCCTGCAACTAGCGAGATTAAAACATTCTAGAATACCGTTTTTGGAATTACTACAGTGTATACCGCTTTTGTCAATCACGTATATAAGTTTAACCCACTTTAAGTACTACGGGTTGGCAGTTGTCATAAGTTATACGATCTCATTTTACTTCATAGGAACAACTGGAATGATATACAGCACTCCATCAAAAGAATTATTCAATATTTCAATTATTTTTGCCAATTACTTTACAATAAATGCCTTAAGAGGTCTTTAAGACTGGCTGTAAGTACAGGTCATTTCAAACTCAAGTACGCTATAAGAGTATTTAAGTAGTTTAAGAGTAATATTAAAATAGGCTATATTAAGATACTGGTAACTATTTAATATTTATAAAGTCTTATGTTGGATTAATGAGATGAACATATATTCTTGGAGGTAGATTTATTGAGAAAATCGTTACATTACCTAAGGGCAAAAAATTCTCTCTTTTAAAGATCAATTGCAGCATAAGTTTTGTATGACACCTACCTAAAAATCTTTAAAGTTGAATAAATGGCTTAATGCAGCTTTTTTAGCACAAATAGCATTACTGATGGTTCTGTTGTAGTTCAGTATGGAAAATTTTAGATTTTTGATCAAAACGTTGGGGTGAATTTCAACTTCAATGGCAGTTTATCAAGTAAACCACGGTGTAGAAGTCATATAAAACTCTTAATTAGTATTGTCGCAAAACCGAATTGGAAGCAAGTTTGACGTCTAATGTTTTCAAATAAAATTATTTATCTACCTACTTATACCTTTCCAAATAACTACCTGTTACATTAGGATCGAATGTGTGCAAATTTGATGTCCCTAAATAAGACTCTAAATTTAATTTAGCCCATTTCAAAGAATAATATAATCTTTTACAGAGCTTTTTCAGGGTTACTCTATGTTTAAAAAGATTTATTTTTTAGAGTCTGAGTTTGTAAATAATGAGGTAGACTATACTCTTTTCATTACTAAGCTTACGGTACATCAGAAATTAAATTAAAATAAATTTATTGCATCGTTCTTTGGATAAAATATTAATAAAAAAATGTTTTTGCATTTTACTTGATATATATATATTTTGATGCTTAGCTATGTACATTGACTTTAACACTTTTGTTGTTGTTGCCCCAAGTTACAAATTGTTTATAAAACGATTTTGCTGATACTGCTTCAGAGCAAAGTTTAAAATTCAATTGTAGTTTGATTCAATACAATAGGCTGCCTAGTCCAGAATCGGACCCTCTACAAGATGGTAAAATGAAACGGCGGTATTCTGTAAATTTACCATTCTGCAGTACTTACCTGCATATAAAAAAATTGACTTTTTTGTGAGTGTTAATGTACGTTTCCATTCTGACAAGTCCGGGCTCATGTGACGACACGTGTTGCGACGCAGGTTTCACGGGGTTTTTTCAGACCCGTTTCCACTAGGACAAACATGGCGCGTACTTGTAACCGGATGTGCTGGGACTGTTTCCAATACCTCGCTGCAACATGTGTCATGGCGCTTTTTGGTGGCCTCGTGATGTATACATAATAGGCATACATATTTACGATTTGACCATTCTTTCTACTGTAGGCTTTGTTTTTATTTGTGAATGTAATTAATTCAGAAACAAATATGATAAATACGTGAAACTAAATGGTTTAAAAACGTATAGTGCACTTGTTAATTTGTTTCGAAAGGTAAACTAAACTAAACAGTCTGTACGCAATGAATAAATACATTTCCACCCTGCATGTATACGTAACTAAATAACTGTACCATGTATATGTACCATGCATGCAAAAAATAACTAAATATATTTGATATTTAATATGGAAAGTTTAAAATATTTAAGTCAGTTCACGTCGTTGAGGAAACCAGTAAACTTCATTCATGTTTCATTTCATTCTTGGGACAGTATTTTTTTTTTTTTTTTTTTTTTTTTTTGGTACTATAATACACCACTTTAATTTCAAAATAATTAAACAAGTTTACTATTGCACAATTAGGATTAGACGCATCTACTATCAATAAAAGTGCAATTAATTATTTCCCCGTTTCAAAGAATTATTATTGAATCACTGTTTAAGAAAGAAAAACAGTTGATATTTCAATTGCTGGTGACGTAATTTCCATCCGGTAAAGTGGTTTTGGGCTATATTTGGACAATGTTGCACCGGGGACAGGTTGCAGGCCGTTTCCATTAACCAAGGGCTCATGTGACGGTAACATGCCCGGGGCAAAACTGCCTGGGACAGGTTTGAGCCATCTCTTGCGACGAAACCTGCCCCGCAAGGCATACAACTTGCGGTAACATGTTACCGTCTCTGCGGACTCATGTTGCGACGCGTTTCTGTCCGAATGGAAACGGGGCTTTAGTAGTTGTACCGTATTAAGATGGTTTGAACAATCAAAAAAGCAAACTCGATCAAAAAATACTATTTTACAACAATAATGCTATGGAACGATTCACACTTACCTAGACGCTGTAAAATTGTAAGCATCTCACAAAGAAATTATGTTTTTCTTTGTTGCATTTTCACAATCATATGTTTACGTATTTCATTCATTTTCAAATACTGTGGTTGCACAGTATATTACTCATATGACTCTGTTTTATAAATTATAATATAATATACAATAGTTGTTTTACCATGATACTAAACCAATAACTTAACTACAGTAAGTTTCTGTCCTGAGAAACTGTACTGCGGTAAATGACTCATCTCTGTAGGATCGGTCGGACCATCCCAGGGCGTGTTTATTGGCTGGACTATAGGTAGTCTACTATTTAATTTTTATGTTTTTAATTTCCTAATCATGGGAATCAGTATCATAATTAAAATTACCTCATTGCATACCTTCTTAATAGCCCTTTCTTAAAGTTGTAGCGATCCATCTGTTGTCTGTGTTGAAATTTTCTTAATCCAGCTCTTCTTCTTCAAGATTCATCCAATATAAAGGTGTGTTTATCCTCTCTGACTAAATCGTTCAATTTTTTTCATACAGCAGTTTTGAGGTCAACTAAATATTCTTTCTTAGAACCCTAACTATTGTGGTTTTTATCATTTTAAAGTTGTCAATTTAATGAATAAAATGCATTTACTTGCTTTTCAAGGACATGGTAGATTATAAAAGTGTTCCAACGTATTATTTTGTAGTTTGGTAGTCGATGTACTGATTATATTGTTGTATTGTGTATGTGAAATTAGACAAAATGTGACTATATTTTTGTAGCTTAAATTTATCAATTTCATATAACAGTAGTATTAATTATTGTCATTTTTTTGTATTGCTAAGTGACAAAATGTGGCTGTGATAGTAAAAAATATTAGTAGGCCTAGTATAAACTTTTATAAGTATTTCAAATGTGTATTCAAATGTATATTTTAGCAAACCTGTAGTTTTATATTCTACATTTAGATTGCTTACAATATTGTGTATACAATTATAAATTGGAGAAATTAAAGGCTCCTAAACAGTCCCACAATTATGATTTAGTTATCACGTTTGCTACCAACATGTTAAAAAATAAAAAATACCAGCACCAGGGAATACAGTGTCAATAAAGTGATGATTGCGATAGGCTACAGGTTTTGAAATTGTTCATCCAAAAAGTGCTAGGATAGCCAGGAGGATTGAGTGTACTGCTTGAATATAAAAATTACGAAAAGAATAAATTTGAAACCAAAAATAGCTATGGAACGACGTATTGTTCCTCAATAACATGGGGAATCTAATAGAATCAAGAGAAGAACCAAGTCAACCGATTTACCCGTTAAACTCCACAGTATTGGAATCTTACTCGGAACGACCTATTGTTCCTTAGCACTTTTCAGAAAGAATAAAACATACACTGTTTGATTGTTTCATAACACTGAAAGTACGGTAGCGATATTAGGTTTGGGAAAAGAGAAATTTATTTTTTTAAATGTTGGGCTGTGGGAAAATTTAGTTCACCAAGCTTGGTCTCTCATCAAAGTCACATTCAGTATATTTTTATTCGCTGGAAAGACCAGTCTTTAAATATTTTGATGGAGATTAGGGTGTCCTAATTAAAATAGTCTGAACTGTTGACCTCTCCCACCCTTAATAGCTGTAAATAAGGTTTAATCTTTTGTTTCTTTTACTTTGGTGCTCTTGAAATATTAATATGCACAGAATCAAGCTTCTGGTTTGAAATAAGATTTGTTAAAATGTGATTATCTAGTGTTTACATGAGTATGTAAGTAAAATTTGTGAAATCAGATTATAGAGGTTTAGTAGACTGAAGATTAAATTGCAATCCTAGTTTATTTAGGATAGGTACAGAATGTAATTGTTATCAATATCAATTTCAAATGGCTGGGTATTAGCAAGAGTTAGTTGTAAGGGTCATTATAAATCTTTTGAATTATTCTTTAACCTTATTTTTATGTTTTGTGTAAAGTTTTAATTAATTTAAAAATTTTGGTTACCTTTTTAATTTGTTATCTGTATAAATTTTTTAAACTAGAAGGCCAGCTTTCCGACTAGAATAAAACTATCGGTATGATAATTTTCAAAAGAGTGAAGAAGAATAGTTTCACTTTGAAATATCACATTAAGCTGGGCCCATATATCATGATACGTGCCTTATGACACATTTCTTTCAAAAACTGGCATATTTATGACATGTATCTTAAAAAATATACTATATTGATATTACAATTGTTGTCTTTGTTATCCCCAAAACCTTTGAGAAACTTTGGTTCTTGTCTTTCCCATATGCTGTACAAATAGCTCATGGATAATTTAATAATGCCAAGATGTTCATTGAAGTGTGCATTATATTATATTTTCCTTACTTATTCATATTCATAATTAAGGAATACTTGTGTATCATAAAAAGCTTAACCTTCTGAGAAAAGTTGTTATTATGTAATTAGAGAGGCCAGGTTGGTGTCAAAAGGTTTCCCTTAGGCCAAGGATGATGAAAAAATATGATATCCTAAATTTACTCAGTTATACGTTTTTTAATCAGCAAAAAACACTTGTTTTTTGGCCTTTTTTCGTCATCCACATGTATAAGGAATGTGTTTTAACCACCTATTCCGAGTAAACTACTGAACGTAGAGAGGCCAGGTTGGTGTCCAAAGATTTCCCTTAGGCCCAGGATGATGAAAACAATACGATATCCTACATTTATTTAGTTATAAGTTTGTAAATGGCAAAAAACACAGTTTTTATTTTGGCAATTTTTCATCAAATATATTGTTTACCGTACCATGAGTTCACTTTTCCTTCTTTGCATCCAAATTCAATACAACAGCTGAGTAAAGTTAGCAAGTTGAGCAAGCTGTGTTTGTAAACAAAGCAGACAACTATTCTTAATTAAATTTAGGTTTTTGGATTGAGATTGGCAGGCAATATGCAACACAAATTATATGCTGAGTATAAATAGAGTTTATAATACTGTATAAAAGTGTCAGAAAAATTAATTGTAATTAAAATTCAGATTTAAGTATTTAAAGTTATAATTAATTTCTTTTAATGTTGCAGTAATAATTTTGTTTTATTACTGATAATATAACTAAAGATAGATTTTGTCCTATATATATATCAGCATTATGTCAGTTCACATCTGGAATTGTAGTCTTTGTTGTTGTTACAGTTTAGGCAGTTTCTATTGTTTTGTGTAAATATGAACAGTGAAAAGCTTTTTGTAAACTACGATGATGATAGCCAATATTATTTCTGAAGCGCGATTTGAATATGAGTATAAAAAAACCATGATTAAAGACACAAATACTCGATTTAACAAAACGTAAATGGGAGGTGGGAGGGGGGTTATTTGTTATGCTGATGATAAAATGCGAAGGTAAAAATTAAGGCAATTTGTATAGTTCAATAAACAATTTTTAAGTCCAAAATTCAGTTTGATTTCACAGAGTCGTTCTCTGCTATATAATATACCTTCTTTGCTATATTGGATGAAATTGGGTGAAGGTAGATGAAAACCAAGAGTTTGGGTGTTTTCTCTGGTAAGAAATTGTTATAAAAGGGATAAGAAAACTAAGGATCATGGACCTGTACCACTATTAGCATTGAATACATAAATTTTAATTCAGTTTAGCTAATTATGTGTTTTTTGTTGGTCTATCTTTAGATAGTTTGTATGTCAGCAGATTAAATACAATTAAGTGTTGGTAAATATGTAGACTGTGTTTATCTTTTGGTTATAAAAACAAGGAAAGCAGTTACGTAAATTTGTATTGCATATTTGAGCCCAAAGAAAAAACATTTAAATATTTAATACAATTTTACTCCAGTTTTTTAGGAACAGAATTTGGCTTGAAGTTATGCATCTTATTCAATATCCAAAACTAAACTACAGTGGAACCTTGATAACGCGAACCTCAATAAGTCGAATTCCTTGATAACTCAAAATGTTGTCTTTCCTCTTGAGCTTGCCTACCTAATGCTATGTTATTTTACCTCTATAAATTGAAGGGTTAGCAGGAAACACCTCGATAACTCGAATTTTTGCAATATTCTTAGCCTGTCGCCGCACCTCTATAAGTCAAAGTTTTAGTTGTAGAACCTCTGTAACTCGAATATGTACAATCGCCATACCTCCATAAGTCGAAGTATTGACTAGAGAACCTCTATAAGTCGAAGTTGTTCATTCAGCAAACCTCCAGTGACTTTTCAGCCGGAAATTGTAACCCTCCCTCCCCACTACATCTCTTTCCTGGTTGCTCCTGGTGTCGGTAAAACAACCGACAAATTTATGTTGATGAGCAACACGCAAATCTAATACACGCATCCTCACACACGGGTTTCACCTATCTGAGGATTTCATTTCATAAATAAGGAACAGTCTCATATTGTTGTAAATTATATATTTTCCTTAAATAAAATGGTTTTTATTTGATTAGATTCGTGTCCGGTGTCGTTAGTTAGTGCGAGTTAAGAGGTTCTGGATGTAGGGCGTGAAACGTAGGTTTTAGGTTGTGTTTTTATTTAAGGTTTGCAGTTTGACAAAACGTGTTGGAAACGCTATGAGTAGAAGTTGAAGATTATTTGAGACTGTTGTCAAAGGAAATAAATACCCCCGTCGCAGCAAACCTGCATACTCAGCGAATTTCCAATGGAGGTAATAAATGTCTTAATACTACATAAAGCCACTGACCAAGTTTCATACAAATATATTCATAAACAAGTGGTATATACAATTTTAATTATTCTCCATAAGAATAACATTGGGGCTGAGTACGCAGGTTTGCTGCAACAAGGAACCAAAAATATGGGCTTTTATGCTAATATCAATATAAATCAACTAGGTGATTTATATTGACTGGTATACCAGTTTTTATTATTTTTTGTTCATAATTAAGGGAGACATAGCATTTAATTATCCTCCTTAAGAATAACATGGGGGTTGAGCACGCAGGTTTACTGCTACGGGAGCCTTTTGCAAAAACTTTTTTTGAGCAAATATCAATAGACCACAACCAGATGAAGCCTTATACCAAGTTTTGTCAGTATACAAAACCAAAATAAGCAAGATAAAAAATTTTTCCTTTCCTCCATAAGAATAACATTAGACAATGTACTGTGTTTAGCACTTTTAATATCTCGGTAACCAATTGACGTAGAGGAATGATCAAAATACCAAATTGTGTATTTTTTTAAGCTGAATCCAATGGTAAAAACCAATTTTTGACTTTTTCAAAAATTATATATAAAAAATTCAAAAAACCCATTTTTGGGGTACAAAACCCCCCCAAAATATCCATTCGGATGGAGCGATATGGCTGGTTTTCGAACTTAAAGTCATAAATGTTGCTTTACACGTATATACCAAATTTCATCAAAATCGGATCATTTTTACGAGAGTTATCGTGCTCACGGACATATATATATATATATATATTTTATATATATATATATATATATATATATATATATATGAAACTACAGTTTCGAACGAATGGTGTTTTTAGGGTCTAGGGACCTCAAAACGAAAAGTTATCATGGTCCCGGGCCTAGGTCTTACCATGCCGACTACGGTAGTAGCTTCTTCCCTATAGGGGAAATTCGCTAAAACCAAGCAACAGTAACACCAGGTAGCAGTTTGGAACACCAGTGAACACTCTGTCGACAATTAAAAAATAAAGCGTTGTACTGCTTTACGCTAATTCCAACAATGCTCTGATACAATTTTAATCCATATCATGTTGTGTTCCCTTTAAGTTTTGCAAATTATTTAAATAGCCTGCTGTACATTGATATTCAGCTAAATTGAAATTGATCCGCAGTTGGTCGGAACTGATTTCTGTAACGGGGAGGGATTTATTTGGGGCAGGTGATATATTGAGCAAAAAACGTCTATAAAATAGACAGAAAGTGATCTAACGGGAAAAAAAACCAAAATACCGAACTATGAGTCATTATTTGTTTACTTCCCTACCCTACAATATGTTCACTGAAGGAAGCATTTCATCATCTACTACGTTGTTAATCGAAGAAGCTTTACAAAATATTTCCGGGCTTATTTTAGACATTTAAAATTGTTCAAATCCTTTTTAATTTTAATAGTTTTTATTTTACAGTATAATATTTATTTATGATAAAAAAACACGAAATGATGTAAAGATTCTACCCTTCCATCATGGTCCATCCATTGCGTTACTGTGACCTCAATAAGTCGAAGTCTGTGGAAAATCACCTTGATAAGTCGAACCTCAATATTTCGAAATATTCGATAAATCAAATTTTTCCCGTTCCCCCTGAGGTTCGAGTTATCGAGGTTCCACTGTAACAACAAAGTTTAAACTAAACCATTGAATTTTTCTTTTGGGCTATTTTTTGTGCAGGCGTAATAAGTCTTTCGTAAAAAGAATTTTGACACTTTCTAATGAATATTTTAATATGCAATATGCTTTGTTACAATAGCATCTTACAATTTTGCACGGTGATTTTCTATTTGATTACATGCATTTCAAAATTAGCGTTTTAAATAACTAACAGATATTTAGTTATAGATAGTTATAGTTAAAGAACAATTTTGAAGCCACTACATTTATTTGATTGCTAATGAAAACTATTTGATTTGTGTTTTAAGCCCGTCACTTTTGACGGGCTAATAACAGCTAGTTATATCTATATTGATTATTATTGGGAAGCCTAACTTTTTATCCTACTAATATTATAAATGTGAAAGTTTGGATTTATGTATGGATATTTGGAGTTCCATCGCTCATAAACTACTGGACTGATTAAGCTAAAATTTTGCATGAACATAGCTTACATATCACATTAACATATAGACCTGATAATGTCCACATCCAATCTTAGGGCTCCACCCCCTGGGTCCTGTAAGTTCCAATGCAAATCTTATAGAAGAATATCATACATAAAATTACCAGCTGTAGTTGTTTGTCAGTTAGGGAAAAGGGAATTAGCTGGTAAAACTAAACAAAGATTCGATAATGCTGTTCAGGTTAGTATTTTTATAATTTGTATCCATTTTAGCCCTTGAACTGTTTTTCATATGAAAATTTGGTCACATACCTTTTTTGTCCACTGTTCAAATTTGAACATGTAACAAATTAATTTACATGTTTCGGTTCAACGGAACCATCTTCAGAATTCCAGTAATCACCGTTGTCATAAAGTTAAAATAAGAATAATGTGTGTGTTGTATTATTTTAACTTTATGACAACGGTAATTACTGGAATTCTGAAGATGGTTCCGTTGAACCGAAACATGTAAATTAATTTGTTACATGTTCAAATTTGAACTGTGGACGAAAAAGGTTTTAGTATTTTTTAATGTATTTTAATTTGTTGCGAGCGAAGCCATGGGTAGCAGCTAGTATTTTATATAAATGACAGTCTCAAAGCTGCAAATACTAGGTAAGGTTAATATATTTCATTTCTTGTAAGACTCTGTAAAACTTGTTTTGGGGGCAGTCACAACATTGCTCTGACGGGGTTTTTTACCACTTACAAATTTTTCAATGTAATTTGTTCAAGATTAAAATTGTAGCCACATTAGAGTAGCTCAGTGCACGATGAAGGTTGCTTGAAATGAATATGACAATTGATAAATTACACAAGTTCTCAAACGACAATTCATCATACTCATTATAAGTCAAGATATTCTATATTATTACAAATAACTCCATTATTATTTTAGTGTAGTGATAGTCTTAACCTTCAATTATTTAATAGATATAGCTAAACAGAGTTATTTTTGACTTATCAAATTAAATTTATATAGAACTTATTTAAAAAAACAATTTTAGTTAAAAATATTGTCAAAAGTATTTAAGGGTTTTTGTTTTTATATTTTTTTAAAGGTGTCAGTATGTTCCAGAATTGTATGATCTATCTGATGAATCACAGTTTGATAACGGTCTTTAACCACAAGTTGTACTTTGGTCCGTTAACAAGATATTTGGCCGTAGAACTGCTATTGTTGTCTGGATTAAGGGATCAAAGATCACTTGGAAATGCTGAACAGCTTATAAATAGCTTTTGCCATTACTTAATTTATTTTCATTGATCCTCTATTACTACTAATTAAGGTTTACTAAGAATTTGATAACATGAAACTGGGGAACCAGTAAGGCTAAGAGTGCAACACTTTTAAGTTGACTAGTTACTCTAGTAAATACGTACCTTATGACTGCTGCAAACAGCTAAAATAAACTTTCAAATGTTGTCTAAAATTAAGTCCCGCAAGGGTCTAATCAGGCCTGATCTTATTTCTGGTTTATAATAATGATATTTTAACATCCATTTCTTTTCCTGATAGATCTTTAACCGTTTTCGTAGATGACACCTCCCTTTTCACTCAAAAACCATAGTATACCTGAAAGGGAGGCTTTTGGCCAGCTCAGTGCCATTTCTCAGTAATATTCAGATACAATATTAACACAAATAAAACCAAATATATGTTCATAGCAACAACACAAAATAAAAAATGTCTTGAGAGAGCTGACATCTCATCACCTTCTGTAATTTTAAATTAAGAGATTCTTGAATGAATCACTGTATGTTGATTTTGGGAGTGAGTTGGACGATGGTCTGGGCGGTTGAATAAGGTAGAAAAGTTAGCTTTTATTTTAACTTCAAATGTCTTGGTTCCCATTGATACATTTTTGCAGTGTTACAGATCCTTTCACAATTTAAACTCATAACAAACAGTAAGTACTGATAGAAAGATAAAAGTAATTCAGTGAGAGTTCTCACTGTGTGAGTCTTGCTGGATTTAGCGTATGAATGCAGTATTTGATGATCTTATCCATCCAACTATGATTGTCAAAAATTCAGAAGTGAATTCAGAGTGTTTTCATAATGCCTCGAGGTGTTTCTTTGTTTACAATGTATCCCTAAACTACTTTTAAATTACACACTGTAGTAACATAGATCAAAATAAAACCATTTATTTATAAAATTTAAAACAAATAACCTTTTTAAATTTTATTTTTCTGACGATTTGCAGTTGAGAAATGCTTTCAGCTTGGACGAGAGAAGATGAAGAGGATGAAGAGTCTCTGAAAGCTCTACTGCAAGTTGTAAACTGGTTGTGTTATGCTTCATGTTTGCCTTTGTTTGTGTCTGAGATATGTGAACTCAACGGGAGAAAAGACGACTTCGTTCTTTACATCTTTCTTCTAGTCTACATTATGTTCTTTTTAAATGAGGTGATCCTTGATATTTTCAATTTTGCGTGTGTTTATAGTTTATTCTGCATTACATCTTCAATTTCAGGCGTTTTAGTTGCTTTTATGTATTTGATATTACATTTTTGGCTGAAATGTATCCCTAGAATATTTGTAACTCATAGCTGTCCAACATGTCAGTATTTTTTGGCTTTGGTAAATATTTGGACTGTTAGCATGTTATTAAATCAGCAGAAACAATCGATTACAATAAACCAATAATATTAATGATCTCGTTTTTATATGTGTTTAAATCAGTGTTGGGACTATGCAAGCTGTCAATTGCTACGTTTAATTTAAAATTTCTGATGGCACCTATAACCACTAGTACAATTAACTTAAAAGTAAAATTCAAATCACCGTAAATTATTCAGTGTGTATTGTTATACATTACTATATTTTGTATTATGATATTATATTTTTAAAAATGTGTTATGAGTCTGCCACAATTATATTTATCTTCGAGAAATTTCTAGGGCAAACAGATTTATCAGTATTTTATTTGATAATTTCCTATGGACCCGCATGGTGAAACTTAAGCCCGGGGCCACCATAGAAGTTCCTAACGTGACCCCCTGAAGACGTTTTGGGGGATCGTTCAAAATTGTATATATACACACAAACACATACCCCTTTATTCCAGGGGTATGTGTGTACTTGTACACACACACACACACACACACATATATATATATATATATACACAGGGATATGTGAATACTTGTACACATATTTATATACATAAGTGTTTGCACATTTCACATTTTTTGTCCGATTTACTTCAAATTTGGTATGGACGTTCCTTTCTATAATCAGTTGGACAAGTTCGTTGGGCAAAACAATCGGAAAACTCTGAACCCCTTTTTTGGAGATTAATCTTTCAAATTTCGGGTTTTTGGGCCCAATAAGGGTCAAAAAAGCCCCTGATGTAACATTATTGAATGTTAAAAGATGGGAGTTAGCGAGGCAAAAGTTTTAAGTCCTTTCTCTTCATTCTAGCATATATATTTACCGAGTTATTAAAGAAAATGCTTTGACTAAACACAGTACGTTTTCTTATGGGGGTTTTACATTACAAAAGCCTGTTATTCAATTAATTGTTGGTGTACTTTTATCATCCCCAGCAACCTCACGCCTACTTTCAAACCTGACTGTACCCTCTCCTAACCTTATAATGCGCAACATTTTTTCCCCAACATTGCAGGTAAATGAAAACAGGAGCATCAGAACAGCAAAAAAATCATTGTTTTCAGATTTTAATACAAATTGGAATAAATGTTTGTTTTTACACTGATTTTGAGTTTTTAAAGTTTTTATGTAGAAATTCACTTCCCTCATGTCAGCGTGCTGCGTGCGAACTCGTTTTGATTTATTCTTGGAAAATGTATTATGTAATAATAAAATTATTTGTAAAAGAAATTGGTGAATGCAAACAATATCCAAACATTAACGATGTCTGGCTTACTATCACAGGAAATAATACACATTAATTATTCAAGTGAAAGCATATTTATTAAAATACAAAAAAGTAATATCACATGAGTTAAGTAGGGTAGCACAAGAAGCAGTTATGTAAAAATACACTAGAGTCCCGCTAATCCAAAAGCCATTTATCAGAAAAGAATTGTCAGGATTAAACAAATGTTGTCTCGAGTTTATGTGTGGCAAACGTAACAAATATAAAGTATATAAAAAAGCATCCTAAATTGTTAGTAACAATCACTTTCATACCTCAGCTCTTTTACCAGAAAAGTTTCAAGTTCATAGCTATAATCAATAACAGATTACAGCTGTACACAAAATCCTATATCTCTCATTAAAGCCCATGTGACAATCACTGTGTAAGCCGCCGACACAACTAGGGCGTAATTTAAGGTGAATATGAACGAATCATCATTAGATCAATTAGATGGTTCACCTGGTAGCACTGTGTCCATCATTTTAATTATAAATTCCCTTACTAAGGCTGAGAAAACACTTTTTATTCATCCTCATTCAACTACCAGATTATACTAAAGGCTACCTTCTACAATTTGGTAAATTTGAATATTTGCCTTTAAAAACAGCTATTTCATTCAAGAAACATATTATATTACTCATCATTTCATAGTGTCCCTAATTATTCCTCGATTCTTCTTTCCATGCAGGATTGGAATAAAAAGGGATAAAATTGTCTTTAGTGTTAATCATTTTGCGAGTTATAAAATGTGAAAAAATATTCACTGATTTAGTAGCAATTTAGCGCGGCAGATGAGCTGATGAGAACGTATCGAGTTAAATTATTTATGAAAGTACTGGTACAACCAAATAGGCGTTTTCTTAACAGTACTACCCTGTAATGTATCATAGTTAATTAATTTAAGTACTATGCAGGCTACAAATATTGAATCGAGAAGCTTGTAAAAGGGCTGTAGTCTGTAGTCTCTGAATTTTAACGCTTAAATCACATATGAAAGTGTAATTAAAGCTGACTTTTACAGTTCCAATTGGTTATGGTTGCAATTTATCCTTATTTCTTACCGACATACAATATTTCAATAAAACCACTATTTTTCCCCTGAGTCCCTTGGACCAATCAATGCAGTCGTAAGTAAATAAGTTTGAGTTATCTTTCTTCGCCCTGCGCTTTTCCAAACGTCTACAATTTTCTTACAGAATTAGTAATATAGATAATCAAAAACAAAAAAATTATTTTATGGGTAATCTAAAAATTTGGTAGTCAGTACAGGCTCTAGTTTGAATTGTCGGGACTCTAGTGGAAACTAAAAGTTCATTGAAGGTGATTGTGATTCTGATGATATTGTAAATTTAACATATACATTACTTTAATACTTATTATAATTACATTTTTACATTTACGTTTTTGGTGTGAACATTCTTTGGCTTCTATACTATCATTTAATACAAAAAAAATAGTTCAGAGAAAATAATACTCACAATATCATATTATAAGTTTATTAGTGAATGGCAGTACACGTTAGCAGATTCTACACGTTAGCTAAGTGTTTTTGAGAGAATAAAAAACACAATTTGGATCTTATCTAAATTTTAGAAGTTAGTAACACAACGAGGAAAATACAAGTGGCATCCAGGTGGAACATCCCTATCATATTTTCCAAGTAAGAATGTACCAAATTTTGTATGGAGATAAAATCCAACCTTAGATTTAATAAGTAGTTTAAAACGTAACAGTTTCTTAAACAATATGAATTCACACCAGTACCAACCAAGAACTTGATCCAAGTTTTCTGATAGGGTATTCGGCTTTCACTCAGTTCTTTAATACATTCTCTTCTTGATTATTCTAATAATTAACTTGATGAGCAAATCTTCACGTTCTACACACTATGTTTTACACCAGCTCACAGTTCAGTCGTGGCAACGTCCCAGTACTTGTGCATCCTTCCGCCATCCTGCTCGAGGGAGTCGCTGCTGGGTTCGGACTTCTCTCGGATCACGGCAAAGTCGTACTCCAGATGGTAAGGCATCAGCCGCTGTAGGCTGCCGAAGTACGCTGCGTTCGGTCCTCCGTGGAAGGCTCTCGTTGCTTCCAGCGGTCGGTTGGGGACGGGTTGGAATGATCTGGCACTCCCAAAGTGTCTAGGGTGCAGAGACAACATTTGTATATCAACATTTTAGGACCAGTAAATTTATGATTTTGAAAATAGATGGTGGTTTAAAATAGATTTAGAAATGTTACAATACACCTAGACCATACATTTGTTACAATCTTGAATAAAACTCATCCATGAGGAAGGAGGGTTTGGAAACATGTATTAATACAATTATCTGGATTTAGGCAACTTGAGAGAGAATATTTAATTAATTATGGTTTCTAACAAAATGGTTATGAGGGATTTTGTAAGAATAACATGAGTGCTAATTTGACCACTGCGTGAAATGTGTTTCTCAAGCTGTTAAACTTTGTTTTCCTTTTAAAACTAACTTTATATTCTAGATTTCTTAACTTATACCATTACTCCCTTCATTACCATTACCCTTCAGGCAAAATCGAGTTTGATTATCGAAAGAAAGTGACTGGCGGAGCGGTCGTGCGGCGATCAAGTTTCGTACAAACATTCTATTTAATAACCTCGTGGAAACGTAAAACACATGGTTAAATATTTGCAAGTAAACTTTATTTAAATAGTCATTTAAACACATTTCTAGCACATGATTAGAATATTTTGTATTTTATTCCTATGAGTTTATATTGATAGTTATACTTTAAAAAAACACAAATTACATGGGCGGCCGCTCTGCCAGTCACTTTCTTTCAATAACCGCACTATAGTGGGCTTTTTGATAGCTACTTTATGCCACATTTTGTAAATTGTTTAATGAAAAGACCCATGGGACGTTTGGAAAGCTGCCCTAACTGTCAAATTCTAATGAAACGATATAAAAATTCAAAGGGCAGTTGGATTAACCAACACAAGTTGAGTTGACTCACTAATCATTAACCCAAAAAAATAACACAATCTTTTGATATTTAGTTAACTCATAGCTTTTACCTTTACAAAAAGAAGTAGATTTACCTTTAAGGAGTTTACCTTTAAACTGTCTAGAGATCTCAAAAATTAGAAGATCTATAAAAAATATAGAAAGTCTCTTCAAGTGATAAGCTGTAAAGAAAAATCCCCTCTAAAGCCATAATGAAGAATCTATTTAAGAGGCCTCTTAATAATAGATATTTCAACAACTGTCTCGTTCCTGGCAAATCTGTGTGTTTTATTTATGCGTAACAGCGACCAAAGAATAACATAGACTGGCAATCCCTATCCACTATACATTATTGTAGTTGAAGCCGGTCCCCCACCACTCAAGAGGCTTAAACGGCGCAGCTATACTGGCCCAAATTTTATTTCGCCGCGTCTCATTACAACCGTCTGAACGTACAGTTAGAGCTAAGATAACTTTTTTTTTTAATTGAATAAAACAGTATGTCAACAGAAATGGGTTAAGTTGGAGTAAAAAATCAAATATTTTAATGACTTAAAAAATTAAATACTAAGGAGATGATGTTTTTTATTTTGAATTTAGACATGAAAAAATTGATCTGTGAAGTTATTTTTTGGTCAGGTAAGTTTTGTCAGCATGAAGGTTTTCGGAAAAGACATTGAACAGGATAAATAAAATACGTCTTACAACACTAAGGTATATTTACACTTATACTGTACTTACATACAAGACGGTAAAATATACACAAAAGATTTTATTTTTCCTGTTCAGTTGTAACAACACGTATCATGCTAAAAAATAAATTATTTGAAAAGACATTATAAACAAATTTCTATTCTTCATATTTTTTCTCAAAATGCTTAGTTTAGCCTGCAGGCAGCGTCAAAGATAGGAATCATTTAAATCAAACTTCATACTCATATATTTCGTATGAGAAATGTTATTCATGTGAGAAAGGCAATAAGTTATTGAACAAATGTTATTTACTGAAGGTAATGAGGTAAATAATAAGAATTAAATTAAATCTGTTAGTACAGGGATAATCTTGAATTAAAGACAACGCTAGCGACGGCAACACTCCATATTGGAGATTCACATGGATTCATCCCCACCACTCAAAGGTTGCCCGACTTCAAACCCAGCATGCAATTGCCAGTCTATGTTATTGTTTGGTCGCTGATGCGTAACATATAAGATGTATTTTTGTAAACTCGTAGATTTTAAAAATATAAAATTCTGAATATGAGGGAAGTGAAAATATGATTATATATTATATGGATTAGATTAATTTGTTTAAATTGGTTATTACTAATTTACTGTCACTTATTCGTGAATTATAAAAAGTTGAGATTTTATCTGGATAATCTAACAGAATCCTTGAAAAAACATAATGGGTTTGGAAAGTAGCAATGCCACTCAAGGGGTACGTACGTCTTGCTGTAGAATTCTTAGCGCCTGGCTCCACAGGTAGATGAAAAACAAGGCTCAAATTATGAAAGAATTTAAGGTTTAGTCTAGATCAAAATTCACTCCAAATCCATACTATATTATTTAGTAGTATCATGTTATATTTTATAGTAGTATAGCTCGGGTAAGTCAAGTAAAATTACTAAATAACCAAGCTTTATCATAGTTTTATTCTTTGATTAAGACATTTTAGTTTTTTCCTATATAATCTATACTATTAAAAGGATTCTTGATATTTGTTCGTCAATTTTCGACCCTTAAAACTGTTATTTTAAATATTTGATAAAAGTTCCAATGTTAATCTTATGGAGTTTTATTAGGTAGTCAGCTGATCAATGTAAACTTTTCAAACGATAAGGCTAGATTCCCGAGCGTAGAACGGGACTTCAGCTACTACCACTTATTAAAAACATAATTTGACAAAATTGTGTAAATACGGTTTTTTGGTTTACACTATTTTATTGTGTTTTCAAGTTTTGGAAAACTTGACCTCTTCATTCCACCATTGTCGAGTGTGAAACCGAGGGGGCAGAGCCCCCGTACCTGGAGAGGAAGGGAGGTTGCGGCGGCTCATTGAGTGCTGGGTTGCTCTTGGCCCGCGGCCACAATGTGGGTCGGGACGGGACGGAGCGTCGGACAAACCCGCGGGACAGAGTGTCCAGCTCCTTGTCAAACAACAGCTGCGTGTTCTGCTCCAGCATGTACTCCCAGCAGCGGAACTGCTCCTCAGACAGCTGTGACCTGGAGTGGGCATAACCATGGAGTTGGACAAGTTCGTTGGGCAAAACCATTAGAAAACTGTAACCCCCTTTTTTTGTTTTTGGGCCCAAAAAGGGTCAGAAAAACCCTAATGGTAAAGTTAATGCATATTAAATAATAGGTCATAAAAAGCCAAACATTTTAAGCCATCCCTCATCATTCTAGCACAAATATTTACAGAGTTATTAAAAAAATTTAAATTGACTTAACAGTATGTTGTCCTATAGGGATTCAACATTTCAATAGGCTGTTTTTCATATGGTGTAGTTTTATCGCTCCCAATACCCCCACACCAACTTTTGATTCTGACTCGTCCTCGTCCTACCCTTATAATGCACAACATTGCAATCCCAATATTGCATTTAAATATAAACAGGAGCTTCAGAACTGCCAAAAATCAAATGTTTTCCAGTTTTCCAAAAAATTGGCTAAAGCTTAAACCCGTTATTTGATTTTCAAAGTTTTTAATGCATAAATTCGCTTCCCTCATGTCAGCGAGCTGTGTGCGAACTCGTTTCGGAAGTTATTGTGAACGTTGCCATCACTGAATGGGAAAAACAACTTTCACAACATTTCGGGATCTGAAATCTGTTCATGTCTTTAGGAGAAAAATACCTATAACAAAATTATACAAAATATTATAGATACAATCCAAGCAAAGCTGGGGAAACTACAAAAAAGCTTAATCAGAGAACTGTAAAAGTGGTCAAAATCTGTAAGATAGAACTTTGTATATTTTGACTGCTTTTACAAGCCTGGATGCGCAATGGTTCTCTATTTTAGTTTTCTATTGTGCTTTTTCCAGCTTTGCCTGGATTGTGCCACTAATCTTTTGTCTAATTTTATTATGTTACAGGTACTGTTCTAACCTGAAGATGGGATTAGATTCCAGAACCCGAAATGTCGTGAAACTAGTTTTTCTCATTCAGTGATATGGCAAATGACTGCAATAACTTCTGAAATAACATAGACAAAGAATTTTGTCTATAGTGTGGGGGGAAGAAATCTGAAGAAATTTGTGTTTATTGAAATAACAAACACTACCTTACATCTCACTGGGGTGAATTTACTATACGGATGAGATGACTTGATAGCCAACTAGTTAACAAAGGGTTGAAGGGAAATTTACCCCCTGCTCTGCATACACTGTTTAATGACGCAACCAACCAATAAACTACTAATGAAACGTAATTGGATTTAACAATCAGTTGTGATAAAATCACACAATGACATATGGCATCAGATCAAAAATCTCTTTATTTATCATTAGTACATAAGTACAAGAAATAGCGCCAATAAATTAACCCATTGAGGTAGTAATTTTATTCTATTTACAGTAGCCTATAACGGGAATTGATTGGTGCTGCACTCTATAGTAGCAAAATATGTAACTAATGACCGCGGGCATCTACGGTTCTATCCGCTAGGGGCGCGGACTGACTGAAAAACCTTAATATCGCCGCCAGGCCTTTGGTCGTGTTAGCTGAGTTGGCTACATCGTGGAAACACATTGGCCAGGTGGTGATACGATGTTCGTGGGTTTGATTCCCGCACACAACCAAAACTGACCAGTTGTGCAACTCTCAATGAGTTAACCGGTCTGTGGCAACGTTGGTGGGAGGGCCCAAGTAAAACAAACGATGGCAGGCTTGCTTGGAAGTTGACGGGATCGGTTAATTCTTTGAGACTTGCACATGGTCAACACTGATTTTGCTCATTTTTACTTATGTCTACTATGTGTGTGCCAATGCGACTCTCTAAACTGAAAGAAAACAATATTTTAATTAAAATACGCCATTAGTCCATTTAAAAACACCAATTTTATACTCCAATTCACAGGTTAATAAAATTACAAGTAAGGAACGAGACCAGCTCGTATGTCTACGCCAATTAATGTTACAATGTCTTAAATAAATAAAATTACCTACACAATTCGTCTATTGAGTAACAAGCTTTTTCTAACAAGAAATCTTTTAATACCAACTTAAATTTGTAATTGTCCTGTAAATCTTTAATTTCTTTAGAAATGAATTTTTAAAATTTAAAAAATTCATGATGGTTTCTTTGTAAATAATTCTAAATTGTGCCGAGGCAATATCTTTTCGTTTTTATTTCTATTATTGTACTGATGATTTTCAGTATAACTTTTAAATTGAAACCAGTGAATTCTAACAAACATTATACATTCAACAAGTATATTGACCAAATACCGTTAATATTTTTAATTGAACAAAATGTCTCAACAGATTTATCATTTATAATTTTCAAAATGATCTTAAAGCCTTTTTTTTGTAAGGTCATTATCTTCTTAAGATTTTGGTGTGAAGTCCCTCCATACACACCTATTCCATAAGCAATATATGGGATTGTATGAAAGTAATTATGTATTTATGAGCGGTGGGAGTTACTTTCGCCTCACATCCTTGATTAATAATTGGCCATCAAGTCATCTCCGTACAGGCGCGGATCCATGGGGGGTGGGGGAAACTCCCCCCCCAAGGTATAAGGTAGCAGTTGCGCGCGCAACCCCGCTCCAGCGCTATGTCTGCCCGGCAGCTTCATCACGTCTTGTCGTCTGATTGATGCGTTGTCAGTCAGACTTATACTAGCCTACTACAGGGTATCCACAGACCGGAAATTCCAGGAAAATCGGATAATTATACGAGAATTTCGGCGAAAAACCGGTAATTTAGTTTAAAACGCCTTTTTTGGCTGGTCTCTTGTGACTCGATTGTAGGTTTCAGCCAATAAAACATGTTTTGGTTGTAATTTTCAGCCAATAAGAAATGTTGCCGATCGTCATTTTCAGGCCATTAAATGCAACTAAATTCCTGGTTTTGACCAATCCGACACAGAAACATAGGCTTGGCATTAATCACAGTTATATTGTGATTTCTGGCATATATTGAGGCTTGGTCGTCATTTTCGGTCATAAAACGCGTTGTGGCCTTAAACGCGTTGTTATTTCGGACTTAAAAATGTGAGGGACGGTTGTTTTTGGCGAATAGAATACTGTGAAATTGCCTATTTTGTTTTATAAAACATGTTTTAGTCAGGAATTTTTTTCTGTAAATCTCAGCCTGTAAGTCTTTTTCGACCGGTAAAATGCGGCCTTAAATTTAATTGCGGTTGATGATTTTGCCCTACAAATCGCATGATGGGTTTGTCGGTCAATTGCCTTTTTCGGATGCTAAAATGAGGTTATATATTGCTATTTCCGTGGATAATATGTGGCTCGCTTGCCGCTTCAGGCCAATAAAACGCGTCCCAGCACATTATACCAAAAATTCAGTAATTTTGGTGATTTTGACTACCAAGTCGCGGCAAAATTTATGTTTTTCCCGATAAAACACGGCCAAATCTTTTATTTTGCCCGATAAAACGCTTTTCGGACATCGTTTTTGGTATATAATGCACGACTCGACTTTTTTTTATTGCCGAGAAAATGCGGTCCGATTGCCGTTTTTGAGCGATTAAGTACTTTTCCGGCATAATAAGGTGTGTACTCAATTTTCGGCCGATAAAAAACTTTGCGGTTGTAGTGTTTGGCTAGTAATGTGCTGTAAAATGGCTGGTATGATTACCAATTTTGGCTGATAACACACTCCTGGTCGGTAAATTTGTCTAAAAGCACAGTTTGATCGTTTTCAGGCTAAAAATGCTGCCCGATTGACGTTTTAGATGGCAAAATGAGAATATAATACTATAATAGGCCGAAAATATGTATCCCGGGTTTATTTTAAAATCGCCGCATCTCGGGCGATAAATTTGTGTTTGGATCTTAGTTTCGGTAAAATCTTAGTTTTCGATGATAATATACTTTGATATTTCCCCGCTGGCGTGTATGGCCTTTAAATTGCGGTTTGGGTATAAACTATTGAGGTTTCTTTGGCCGATAAACTACGTTCATTTGTCGTTTTCTGTTTTAAAGTCACAGCGACCACGAAAAGCAGTCAAATTGTCATTTTTGATCTAAAAAAAAACAGGTAAAAGGGTTGATTTTGGTCAATGAATTCAATACAGTCGTCTTTTTGGTCAGTAAAACGTGTCCGGCTATTTTTAACAAATTTCCAGGGGAGGACTCCCGGACCCCCTACCCCTGAGGGGTATTCCATACCCCCCCAAGTCCCCGGAATTTCCCCCCCCCCAATGTGACTTCTTGGATCCGCCCCTGTCTCCGTACAGTAGGAGAGAGGAACAACCATATGGAATCGGTGGACAGTTTGCCCGACAAACTAAATACATATTAGTTACACATTTATATTTAGTCTACTAATTTAAAATTCACTACGCTTGACAATCACAGTTACGCAGGTAATGTACTTGCAAAGTGTAAAAAATTTGTTTTAGCGAATTTGCCCTAAAGGGAAGAAGCTATTACCATAGGTCTCATGGTCAGACTTAAGCCCGAGACCATGATAACTTTTTGTTTTGAGGTCCCCAGATTGTTTGTGTTCCTTGTTTCAGCAAACCCATGTACTCATTACCAATGTTATAATTATAGATTACACTTTTATTATAATGATAATAAATAAAAACGCTTATATCGCTTAAAATCGCTTATATCGCTTAAAATCGCTTATCGAGAATAATTAAAATCGCTTATATGTGAATATATTTTTATGAAACTTGGTATGCGGCTTTATGTGGTATTAAGACACATATTATGCATTGGAAATTTGCTGAGTACGCAGGTTTGCTGCGACAGGGGTATTTGTTCAATTCTGTGATTAATTAACTTTTACACCTAACAAACATATGTTTAAATAATTAATTATCTGATTGAATAAAATCTTTATCTTCATCATACAATACTATGACTGGGTAGCGTAGTGGTTATCGTGCTCACCTCATAATCTAAGGTTCGCCAGATCGATCCTCATATAAAATCATAAAGTTTTGAAAAGATTTGAAACTGGACGCAGTTTTACCATTTGTCATTGGGCTATTAATTAATGATGCTTTCTAAGAACAGGTCGACCTTAGATAGTAAAAAAAACCAGGGTTTGGACCGTTCCCTATCAAAATGTTAAAAAATGCCACTGGCGTAGATACACAAAAAATAAAATAATTTGAAACTTTCAAGTGAACCGAAATTCAAAAGGGGTTCAGAAATATTTTGTGAATTTTTATTCATATTGGAAACAACGAACATACCTACTGATATGATATTGTTTCGCCACAAAAGCACATGCATTTCAAAAACAACTTTTCATGACTAAGATTTATACTTGAATTGTGTGGTGTACCTGTCAGAAGACGTCTCCTCTCCATCTGCCAAGTTTCCGTTAGTGTAGAGGTCAAGCGCTTTGTGCTTCGGGGTCATTTTTCTGGTTCCGTTCTCATGCATTAGAACAGATTGGTATGCTCGAGGTGTTATCAAATCATTCTAAAAATATGGTAAAAGGAAAACATAAGTACAAATTAATTTTTAAAACAAATATTTCAGCTCAGAAGAAAATTTGTATGCTACTGTAGTCACTTTCATACAAACGTAATTTATGTATTTTTATTGGAGGGGCAAACTTGGTCGTGATCGTGATTATTGTGATTTTTAATATATTACAATAATATATTCTCCAAATTGGGGGGGCACTGCCCTCCTTTGCCACCCCCAAGTTATGCCTATGGTCACTTTTAAGTGGTTTTATAGTCGTCCATACTGTTGTTGGAAACACTTATTTATGTGGAGATACGTCTTTCAGTGTCATGTTTGTGAAATGGCTGACAATTTTCTTAAAATCCTATCGCCTATCGAACAAAAAATACTGAATAATTTACGTCTTATTCTCAGACCTACTGAATAAACACACACAATTTCATAAGAATTGGTCAAGCCGTTTCAGAGGAGTTTTGTTACAAGCACTGTGACACGAGAATTTTATATATTAGATATGAAAAGTCACAATAATGATGATCACGACCATTTTTGCCCCTCCAATCAAAATACTGTTATTACGCTTATGGGCCCCTTCAAGCCTTTAGTATAAATGTATTCAACTAAACATTTAACAGCTGTTGACACATTAACAAAACACACCACAGCAACTAGAATAGATGTTACATACATTAGATCAGTATTGACCACTGGCATTATACAACACAGTATGCACAATAAGCTCTCAGGGTTATTTTAAATTCAAGAGCATAAGGATAACTTTTGCTCAAGTTCAAGCAGCAATTCCTACTTGTGAAGTGAACACGGCATATAATATTTCTTCTCATTTAAGTAACAGTGCCAGCTGAGCAAACCATGCTTGGAGATGTTTAGTTTTACAGTTGACCAGGTGATCTAATTACTTTGTCCGCGACGTAGTGCCTGGTCTGTAAGATCCCCAGATGGTCCCCGGGCCGTCCACTGCTGGCTTGGTCACTCTGCCCACTGGGGGACGAACGGTCACCCTCACCCTCCCCGTCACTCATCATGTTGCCCTGCAACAGCCAACCATCAAAAAATGATAAAAAAATGTCTTCCTACCATTCTCATTAAAAAAACACAAATGTCAAAAATAAACTTTAAGGCACCAACTCACTCTTTTAACACTAGGGAAAAGAATTAAATTATTCAGTCTCACAGGCTGACGTTTTTTGAGAAAAACCCAATCTATATGCAGCTTATAAATTTCTGAAATATATTCCTGAAATAATAAAAAAGAAACCAATTCAATCAGGTTTAAAACATTGCTTAAAGAGTATCTGTTAATCTGATACTCAATAGAAGAATTTTATACCTCCCTTGAATAGTTATTTATCAAATAGTTTTATTTTAAAGTAACTATTTTATAATACACTGTTCTTTGTACCATTAATGTATGTACAAATGAATAATTGATTATTGGCTATTGACTATTGCAATTGTGAGTGTTCCATCAGAGTAACTATGTGCTTTTTGTTATGAGATTGAATCAGAATGTTGTATACTCCAGACATTCCATTTGCTTATGAAAAGTGTGGCATAGGTGGTAAAGATGTGTGTAAAGCTCACGCTATTACATTGAATTGACGAAATCAACTTCTGATTCTGGCCCAACGTAAGGTGGCGGCAGTAGCACCATAATACGTAATTTATTGCCTTGGATGCACTATAGAACTTTAGGTTGTTACATTGGGGGAAAAATATAATCCAAATTGTGTAGAAAAACTATCAGTTGTTGTTAGACAATATTGACATGAAATTCTTTAAGCCACACCATATTTAGGCGCCTCGCTAGCCTAGTGGCTAGCATCTTGGAGTTCTGGGCAAGAGGTTAGGGGTTACATTCGCAGTGTGCCTACGAGACGCACAGGTTTGAACCATTGTCTTCTAACAACGTTTAATACAAAATGCCACCGTCGTGGACAAAAAACAAACATTATAAATTAATAATGTTTCCCTTTTAGCAAATTTCCCCTATAGGGAAGACGCTATTACCGTAGTCGGCATGGTAAGACCTAGGCCCGGGACCATGATAACTTTTCGTTTTGAGGTCCCCAGACCCCAAAAACACCATTCGTTTGAAACTGTATATATATATATATGTGTGTGTCCGTGAGCACGATAACTCTCGTAAAAATTATCTGATTTTGATGAAATTTTGTATAAACGTGTAAAGCATCATTTATGACTTTAAGTTCGAAAACCAGCCAGATCGCTCTATCCGAAGGGGTTTTGTACCCCAAAAATGGGTTTTTCAAATGTTGTACATACAATTTTGAAAATAATCAAATTTTAGTTTTCCCATTGGATTCAGCTTTAAAAAACACACAATTTGGTATTTTGATCATTTCTCTACGTCAATTGGTTACCGAGATATTGAAAGTGCTAAACACAGTACGTTGTCTAATGTTATTCTTATGGAGGAAAAGAAAAATTTTATATCTCGCTTATTTATGAACGTATACTGACAAAACCTGGTATACGGCTTCATCTGGTTGTCGACCATTGATATTTGCTCAAAAAAAATTTTTTTGCCAAAGGCTCCCGTAGCAGCAAACCTGCGTACTCAGCCCCATGTTATTCTTATGGAGAATAAGTAACGTGTTATCTCCCTTAATTATGAAAATAAATTAATGAAATTTGGTATGTGGCTTTACCTACATGAGTTATATTGATATTTGTATAAAACCCCATTTTTTGTGTTCCTTGCTTCAGCAAACCTGCATACTATTATTATTATTATTATTATTATTATTATGCGCGGGATGGCCATGTTATTCTTATGAAGAATAATTAAAATGTCATAAATCGTTTATTTATGAATGTATATTGATGAAACTTGGTATGTGACTTTATATGGCATTAAGATACATATATATGCATTGGAAATTCGCTGAGTACGCAGGATTGCTGCTACGGAGGTATTAAAAAGTTAGCACTGTATACAAATTATCAGAATTTATTTTATTGCTAATTTTTCTAGTAAAGTGCCCATAGTCAAAGGGTTGAATCAGATTGCAGGTATGGAAACTACTAGTTTGCCCCTCAGAGGAAAAAAGTTGATGAGAGGAAGCTACCCATCCTCAATCCTTGCTTACTTTTGCATTTGTAAAAAGTGATTTGTTTAACTTTGATTTGAATATTTTATTACACATCATTACATTTAACAGTTTCTTAGTTGGCAGTGTCAGTGCCCAGTGGTAAGGGTAACTTTTCCCACACCCCCCTTCCCCATTAAAGGCCAACAAGTGTTCTCCAAACACCAAAATAATCAATGCTGTTCCAGGCGGGCTTAGCTCTTTTGATGGATTAAACTATCGTTCCAGAACAGTCCTACCGGTAACAAAAATTTACCGTAGCCACTCACGTGAGATGCAGCCTTCCGCAGGGTGGACCGCAGCTCCTGTACGAAGGGGTCCATCTCTGCAGCCAGGGAGTGGAGCCGCAGAACCATCACACTGAGGTTGTCCTCACAGCCGTAGCTCTGCGCTGTGTCCTGCAGCTTCTTGGCGGCCAACACGGCGTCACGCACCGGCCGCACCAGCTTCACTGCCTCTTGCACGCTCATCACCTCCCACAGACTGGGAACAGACGGCAGACCGTTAGCACCATCACACTGAGGTTGTCCTCACAGCCGTAGCTCTGCGCCGTGTCCTGCAGCTTCTTGGCGGCCAACACAACGTCACATACCGGCCACACCAGCTTCACTGCCTCCTGCACGCTCATCACCTCCCACAGACTGGGGACAGACGACAGACCTTTAGCACCATCACACTGAGGTTGTCCTCACAGCCTTAGCTCTGCGCCGTGTCCTGCAGCTTCTTGGCGGCCAACACAACGTCACATACCGGCCGCACCAGCTTCACTGCCTCCTGCACGCTCATCACCTCCCACAGACTGGGGACAGACGACAGACCGTTAGCACCATCACACTGAGGTTGTCCTCCCAGCCGTAGCTCTGCGCTGTGTCCTGCAACTTCTTGGCGGCCAACACGGCGTCACGCACCAGCCGCACCAGCTTCACTGCCTCCTGCACGCTCATCACCTCCCACAGACTGGGGACAGACGGCAGACCGTTAGCACCATCACACTGAGGTTGTCCTCACAGCCGTAGCTCTGCGCCGTGTCCTGAAGCTTCTTGGCGGCCAACACAACGTAAAGCACCGGCCGCACCAGCTTCACTGCCTCCTGCACGCTCATCACCTCCCACAGACTGGGGGCAGATGACAAACCGTTAGCACCATCACATGGAGGTTGTCCTCACAGCTGTAGCTCTGCGCCGTGTCCTGAAGCTTCTTGGCGGCCAACACAACGTCAAGCACCGGCCGCACCAGCTTCACTACCTCCTGCACACTCATCACCTCCCACAGACTGGGGGCAGACGACAGACCGTTAGCACCATCACACAGAGGTTGTCCTCACAGCCGTAGCTCTGCGCCGTGTCCTGCAGCATCTTGGCGGCCAACACAGAGTCGTGGGACAAACCGTTAGCTGCAGTGTGTGGGCGAAACATCAACAACTATTCCCAGTGATTTGACCCATCGAATGAAAACAAACGATTCATATGGTTGTTGAGCAACAATCGATTCTCCCGATGGGGACTTTAGTTTTCAATTGGATGAATTATCTGTTCAGTTGAAGGTGAGATCCATCCTGTTATGATCAATTCATGTTAAACCATCTGTACCAACTTTTTAACTGTGGATGAATATTTTTTTCAAACTAATTCATCCATCTATGGGTATTTTTAATGTTACAGAGGATGAATTGAAGTTCTCCGTTTACAAATGTATTTAAATTTTGTTTATGCTCATTGTTCTATTTATTTTTACAAAGTTACAAAAAATAACATTAAACGTGAAATAATTAAAATTGTTGACAAAATAAATTAAATGTTAAAGGATTTGAAACAGTTTAATTGGAAGTAGATTACGTGATAAGCTGAAGCCAAAAACAACTATGCATTCATACGAAACATCTAAAACACCCACAAACGAAAGCCAACAAACAACTATGCATTCATACGAAACATCTAAAACACCCACAAACGAAAGCCAACAAACAACTATGCATTCATACGAAACATCTAAAACACTCACGAACGGAGTCATTAATCCAGCCATAAACATCAGATGAATCCTCTGCCCCGCAGTGCAGGCAGCCCTGCCACTACAGTGAGAAACAATCCGATGAATCAGACGAAACATCCCCGCGTTCATATGTTTCATCTATCCGTCTACTGAAGAGGTGAATCCTCCAAACCTCAGCGCGGGATGCTTGGAAACGGCATTTCCCCCAGTTCCCCTACTACCAATGAGAAACCATCCAAAGAATCATCCATCTGAAAACCATCGGATGGTTAAAATCAGTCATTTGTCCCATCACTACCAGGCCTACCAACGAATACAAACCTCACAAGTTGTATTCCCGACAAACCGACAGACCATCACAAAAAAAATCTCTCACTCCGTAAAAAATCCTCTGGCTGGTATATGTTTTTTGAAAACTGTATATGTGCTGCATTGCCAAATTGCACACCTGCTGATTGAAATAACTCTCGAGTAATATTTTTATGGCATCAGCGACAGCGTAGAGCCATATTTAGGGTCCATACATATATTACGTCATGCCTCCCCGGGGGGGGGGGAGGGGGTGCGGCACATCGTGACAGACCGTGACACGGGGGAGGGGGGTCAAGGGCTGCGTGAGGCATCAATTCGGTAATGAATGAGTGATCAAATATCCAGTGGAGTTTTTAAATTCCCTCTGACTTGAATTTGTATCGGAATTCCTTATCTGTTAAGAATGTTACTAGTACCTTTGCTATATTGTTTGGCTGATTTCAGAGATTTACACGTTTGGTAGAAACCCCAAAGCTAAAATAACCAAATAAGGCCTTTAATAATGAAATTATACCTATAGACCTTCTCAGCGCAAATGTAGGTTTACTGCATCATAAAACTGTGACTTTGTAAATGGTTCTCGACAGTAGGCTAGTAATTGGATAGAGTATCATGTTGGCCTTGATTAAAAATGTGAGGTAATATATGCTCAGTTGATGCCAAGTGAGTCACCTCTTCAGTCGACTTTGAGACAGTTGACCTGAGTCGACCTCAATTCTGCATTAAATAAGATGAGTAAGTCATGGAAGATGTGGAATGAATTTGTACTTAAATATAAATCCTGAGGAACCCTGGATATACAATAACCATCTATCAACCTATATTCTCCAAGATCTTTCTTTCCCAACCTTATCACAATATTAATTTCAACTTAGCCAAATGAATCCTGTTTCATCTTACCTTTTATTTGCTATGATGAGAAACTCGTCTTGTTCAGTTAGGACTATCTCGGTAACATGAGGATCAGGTACGACCATTGGGAACATCGCGCTGTTGCCCAGTTGACTTCGAACTGATTGCTACAAAATCAACAAAAAGTTTGGCTAAGCGTAACTTATCTTAATCAGCATACTATTTTACAACTGGGCTCAGAGGGAATAAGGCTGAATGAGAATAGTTTAAGAAACTCTGACAGAAAGTGCTAGTATTGCAAAGAATCAGAAAATAAACCAAATAACTTAAAACAACCGGGTTTCTATAAGTGAGAAAGCGCCCATAAGATATTTCATAAATATTTGTATTTTATTACTATGTTGGTCAGTTATAGTTACGATATGTATATTATTAAATCTCAATCTATGTTCTGTTAACTCTCAAAGCTGATCAACAATGTATAACTCTAATACATATTTTAAACTACTTTTCAAGAACCTTGGCCAGCGGGGAAGGGTTTTGTTTTGTTTTATGCCATTAGGATTGGTTTAACGTTTTGAAAGATAAAGGTGCAAAAACCTGGACTTTTTACTGTCTAAGTTCAACTTGTCCTTAGAAATTATCAGTAATAACAGCTAGCCCAGTGACAGCTGGATCCAGTAATTAAATTTTCCATTTGTTCTCAGGATCAATTCCAGATTATTGTGAAGCGAGCACTCTAACCAATATGCTACTCACCCAGTTACATTAATTAAGTCCCCTTTCTCCTAAAAATGTTGGATTTTTAGTGCTTGTTATGGTGTTATATTCTCAGTCAAAATTGCTCGTGCTACTAAGAATCATTCCCTGGCTTTGAGACATTTCAATGGCATATCACAGTCTTGTAAAACGTATGACCGTTATATTGGAAGCCGTTGACTCACATACCTGTGGTGGGGCGTGAGCGAAGGTAAGTGAGCCGGAGGTTCTAGAAAGAAGGGCTTTGGCTTCACCCACACTGGCTATCCTCAGGACGTACCTGGAAGCGAAACTGAACTGTATACAACAGATAGATAGCTCTGTATCAGTTGCATAAAATAATGTACTACACTAAAGTAATTTAGTTAACACAAGTATGATACTCAGTGAAATTACAACATATGAATTATTCAGTAATAGAGAATTTCGGACTAAGTATACCTTAACCAAAAACCATCTGTAAGAGATATTCAAACTACAAGTTGTCTTGCACACATTTAAATTCAAGCAAATAACTGTTGCACAGATCAACCAAATAAATACCTATGGAAATTGATTCTGACGTAATGTTTTATAAATGCTTAGTTACTTTATTTGAATTCTGACCTTTAGAGCCAGTAAAATAATTGAATATTCTAGTTATTCATTTGTTATGAGGAGAATTCTACAGATAAAAACAGCTAAAAGGATTTTACAACATAATATGAGCTACTGCATATGTTTATTTTTGAGGTAACTGTAGTGTAAAAGGCTTCAACAACATCATTGTAGGTATGCTGCACAAAAATGAATATATTTACCTGCGAGGTCCCCCCACTCTCTGTCTGGTTATATGGCACACTACGGCGCACAGCCCGCACCTCTGGCCTGCTTCCTTCAGCTCTCTGGAGATAAAAAGCAGATTTTAGCTCATATCGTAATCAGTCTTACAGTAGTGCTGGAGTAACTACAGTACCTTTTAACCAGATATGTGTTTGATATATCAAACTACTGTCATTCATGGCCATGAAAGTGCTTACTTGATACAATTTCATTTGCAAAAAAATATATATTATGGTTGTTTTTACAAACCAGAACAGATTTTTACACTAGTTCTTGATGTTATGGAGAAAATAACTGGTGGGGACCACTATATTGGTTCGTCGGTTTTCATATTTTGCCAATCTAGATTTCAGATTACAAAGTAGACAGGCATAAATCTCTACTTTTGAAACCAGTCTTGTATTCTCTTTTAGCGAATTTCCCCTATAGGGAAGAAGATATTGCCGTAGGTCTCATGGTAAGACTTAAGTCCGAGACTATGATAACTTTTCATTTTGAGGTCCCCAGATGCCAAAAACACCATTCGTTAAAATTTTTATATATGTATACATATATATATATATATATATATATATGACTGTAAGCACGATAACTCTCGTAAAAAAGTCCAATTTTAATGAAATTTGGTACAAATGTGTAAAGTACCATTTATCTGAACGAGTTTGAAAAGCAGATGAATCACACTATTCGAAGAGGGGTTTTTGGGGGGTTTTGTACCCCAAAAATGTGTTTTTGGGGGTTTTCATATCTAATTTTTATTTAAGTCAAATTTTAATTTATACCATTTAATCCAGCTTAAAAAACAAACAATTTGGTATTTTTACCATTGCTCTATGCCAATTTTTTACCGAGATATTGAAAGTGCTAAACACAGTACGTTGTCTAATGTTATTCTTATGGAGAAAAAGAAAAATTGTATATCTCGCTTATTTATGAACAAAAACTGACAAAATTTGTTATATGGCTTCATCTGCTTGTGGTTTGCACAAAAAAAACAAACAATTTTTTGCCTATGATTCCTGTAGCAGCAAACCTAGGTACTTGGTCCCTATGTTATTCTTATGGAAGATACTTAAAATGTTATATATCGCTTATTTATGAATGTATATGGATGAAACTTGGTATGTGACTTCACTAAGATGAGTTCTATTGATATTTGCATAAAAACCCATTATTTTTTTCCTTGTTGCAGCAAACCTGCGTACTCATCCCCAATGTTACTCCTATGGAGAATAATTAATATTTTAAATATCGCTTGTTTGTGAATATGTTTATTATGAATCCTGTTGTTTTAATGTGTTATGTTATATATTCATTGGAAATTCGCTGAGTATGCAGGTTTGCTGCGACGGGGGTATTTTATTTTGTTTAGAGGTTGATAGCCTTGTTTTAGGTATAGATACACCAGTGGAGTTTGTTACAATTTTGAAAGGGAGTGGTCCAAACTCTGGTCGTTACTATCTAAGGTTTACCTTTTCTTAGAAAGCTTCATCAATTATGGGCCAATGACAAATAAATCGAACCTCCACAAAATGTTAAGATTTTGCTCAGGATCGATCTGGCAAACATTGAATGAAGAGGAAAACATTCTGGGGCCCGTTAGTTTTTTTAGCGACCGCTTGCAAAGTCCCAGTGATCTGACATATCCTTGAATTAAGACTAAATGTTTTTTTTTTAATAACTTCAACAAAATAATTTACTTATTTGCTTTAAACATGTTCTTAGAAAGTTCTCACAAATAACCTATAACACTTTCTGCAATATCCTGCTGCTCAACAAGACTCGCCTGTGTGTGAGAGAGTTTAAATTAAGAATTAAGACCAACTTCTTTTCCTATAATAACTTCAACAAAATAATTTACATTGCTTTAACAATTCTCTTAGAAAGTTCTCACAAATAACCTATAACACTTCAACAACAAGACTCGCCTGTGGGCAGAGAGCATGGTGTACTTCATGTAGTCCGCGGCAGTCTCCTTGACTGTCCGCTCCTCCAGCAGTATCCTGGGCACAGCCTTGACCAACAGCTGGGGCAGGTCCGAGTTGTTGCCGGCATCAAACAGTCCGAGCAGCGCCTCAGTGTTGCAGAACCCCGGTAGCCTCAGCTGGGATATGCACAGCCTGCGGGGGAATAGACGCAACGGGTGTTAGCTTAGAAAATCATAGTGTAAAAGTATACAGTGGGACCTCAATAACTCGAATCTCGATTAATCATATTCCTTGATAAGTCGAAGTTCTGGTATTCCCCTTGAACTTGCCTACTTAATACTGTGCGATTTTACTTCTATAAGTTGAAAGGTTGGCGGGCAATCACTCGATAAGTCGTAGTTTTAGCTGGAAAACCTCTATTTCTCGAAACTGCAATGTTGCCTTCCCTTTATAAGTCAAAGTCTTGACCAAAGAACCTCTATAACTCGAAATTGTACATTACTGGTTTGGACTGAGATCCCCATTAACTTTTTCTGAGCATCTACATTCATGTTGAAAAAGAGTCTGATAAAAGAAAGGATGTGGTAAAAGGACCAAAACATCACCAAATTGCCAAACTGTGAGTCATTGTTTTTTTGTTTTTTTACTTTCCTACTCTAAATTTGTGAGAGAAACGCATTTACTGGAAATTCAGCATCTCCATGTAATTCTGTTTTTGCCATACGCTTTTTGATTCTTCCGTAAATACATTAATGTTAATTTAGCAAAATATATTATTTTAAAAGGCTGAAAGTTCTGCAGAAATCCTATGCACTTGAGATTCTTTACCTCAATTAAAAATACCCCATCGCAGCAAACCTGCATACTAAGCATGTACATGTTTCCAATGCATGTATATGTTTCTTACTACCACATAAAGCCATTAACCAAGTTTCATAAAAATACATTTATAAATAAGTGATACATAGCAATTTATTTATTCTCCATAAGAATAACATTAGGGCTGAGTATGCAGGTTTGCTGTAACAAGAAATATAAGAAATGTGTTTTTATGCAATTATCAATATAACTCAACCAGGTGAAGCTACATACCAAGTTTTAATCATTTATGTTCATCATCAAGGGAGATATAAAACTTTACTTGTTGTCCATAAGAATAACATTAGGGCTGAGTATGCAGGTTTACTGCTATGGGGACAGTCATCAAAAAAATTTTTTTTTGACAATATATCATTGTACCAGTACTAGTTGAAGCCACATACCAAGTTTCATCAATATACATTCATAAATAATCGAGATATCAAATTTTAATTATTCTCTATAAGGATAACATTGGACAACGTACTGTGTTTAGCACTTTGAATATCTCTGCAACGAATGGATGTAGAATCACAATTTAAGCACCAAAATGGTTGTTTTGTAAAGCTGAACCGATTGGCATTAGCAAATGTCAAGTTTGCAGTAAAGTTAACTGTGGAAATGCTTAAAACCTTTTACCATAAGATTAACATGGGAGATTTTATAAACAGGGTTTTAGATTTTCTCCGCAACCAATTAACTTAGGTTAATAATTCAAAATACCATATTATTTTTTTTAAGCTCTATAAAATGGTCAAAACCAAAATTGAGTGTTTTAACAATTTTAGGATAAAAAATTCAAAAAAACTGATTTTTGGAAAATTTAAAACCCCTATAAAACCCCCTTCCCATGGTCTGATCTTTCTGGTTTTCGAAGTCATGAATGTCGCTTTACACGTTTGTGCCAAATTTCATCGAAATCGGATATTTTTCAAAAGTTATTGAGTTAATGGACACATATATAGATATATGTAAGGAGTAAAAATCTTTGCATAACTTTTTTTAACCTGATACTGATTGCGACTCATATAAAGGTTTGACACAAAGTTTTTTACATTGGCATAAGACAAATTAGAAATTTTATGAAATTTTGTAAGAAATTAATTGCGTATACATTTTAAAATTGCTTATATTGTAAATAACTGTTGAGTTACTGAGAAAAAAATGGTTTTAACAAACCTCTTTGATCAAATATTGACTAAGCTTGACAGAAAAGATTCATTCTTTTATTCAGCTAAAAGCAGTTGTAGTTTAAATTTAGACCAACTTTTAAGACTGATTTTAACTACATTTGCTTTATACTAGTTGGGGATGATCCTCCAAATGACGGATCTTTATTTATTATTTCTAAAGGGTGTTTTTTGTCGGTATTAATACTTCATTGAAATCAATAATTGAGTCATAATTTTGAAGAATACCTACACCGGCGCTAAATGGGAAATATAAGCAAGGAATTCAAAACCACTTGTCAACATACTTGTGGCACCATCTTACAGCGACAAGTTCAACAATCTCAAAACAGGCTTTTCTTTGCGCAAGGGAAATTATAGTAGGATTCTTAGTGCTTGGTGTACAAGCTTATAACATACAATTCAATTCAAAATTCCTTATTCATAGGCAGTACACAGAGTATACATTGAATAGTGTCAAGTGTCTTTTCTTACATCTAATACATATTTGCAACAAATTAAATCAAACCTACATTTTTTAAGTAAAGTAAAGTAAATAATTGTTATTTAATCACATTTTTACACTATAAGGTTATTACATTTTCCCAGACGATCAGGGAAACTTGCTCGTGTTCATAGAGGGTACATAGAACTTCTCGTGGTACATAGAAGGTACCATAAACCTTCTACATTACCTTTCAAGTTTTACGAGAGGTGGAAAAATGCATTTAATGAGTAGGGAGCTATGCTAATCAGATATTCTTTTAAGCATTTTTTGAATTTGGTATTGTCATTTTCTAATTTGATTTCGCTGGGAATATACACTAAAAACTTTAGTCCCATGTATGTTGGTTTCTTCTAAAAAAATTTCAGTTTATGACGACTTGTAATAATCTTGTCTTTATTTCTGGTATTATACTGGTGAATTGAGAAGTAATCCAGATGTGTTATTTCACTTTTTGCTGTTGAAATGGAATTATAAATATATTGTCCATATACAGTTAATATTTTAAGACCATTAAAATGTTTACAGTTAGATATGACTGTATTGACTGTCATTGACTGTATTGTATTGACTGTATATGACTCCATTGTCTAAATGTATACAGTTAGATGGCACTTTAGACAGAATGAGTAGGAATCTACTACAACGTTTAAATATCAACAAGTGTACCTGTCGCGCTGCCCAGGGGTCTCAGAGAAGCCCAGGGTCCAGGGGGAGTCCAAGTCGCCAGGGGCCACCTCCTGGTGTGGGGGAGACGACGGGAGACAGCTGCGGTTCTGCCCCGACACATCCACCAGGCTCATGGTCCTCTGGTGCCTGAAACATTGGTCGAAAGAGGGGGTATCAGCAGGGCCGTACTCAGCTTTCACGTGTTGCCGTCCGGATCCAAGTTGGTGACCGTTTTTTGAGACACCGGCGCCCAGCCGGGCCCCAGGGCAGTTGTTCCCCCCTGCCCCCCTGAGTACGGCCCTGGATATCAGTCTCAGGGTTAGACGTGATTTAAGTCAAGTTAATTAAGGCACTAGGCATGTCTTTTATGCTTTATCCTATGTGGCTTCACGTAGGACTGGTATATTGATATTTGCACAAACAATTGATTGCCCCCAAAGATTAATATGGAGATTTGAAGAAAGATTTTCAATTTAAAACATCTAATTACCCGACTTTTGTACTAAATTTGGGGGATTCATATTTTTGGGATTTATTAATCCGTCTCTCAACGGGTCCTCTTTTTCAACCCAGAGAATATGGTAAGCCTACGTATGCAGTGTCATCTCCTGTTGCTTGTAGATTTGGCAACAAATTTCACCACAAATGCTCCTGATAGTTGTCACTTGGCACTACAGTGAATCCTAAAGCTACTTTAGATAGACTATAGCGAAGGCACTAGTCACGTCTTACGTCTTGTATATTTCATGGAAAAATTGCACAGGAAAGGAAGAAACTACCCTATGCAAAAATTATTATTGAGTATTATTAATACATTAATGATACTTAATAATATTCAATAATAGGGTTGTCTTGAGTCAAAACTTGAACTTGAAATTAGCTAGTTGAGACTTTGGAGAGATCCAGACACCAAATATTTATTTCAGCAACTCTAAACTACACTGTAGCCCATGACAATCTCCACTAAAAACCCTTGACATCATATCCAAGCTTCTATAGAGGCGAGGAGGAACCAAGATGGAGTTTTAATTACGCACGGGACTACCAGAATTACTTCTGTTCTGAAGAGGACGGCTACACTCAAAGTTTGTTCTTTGCCTATATATATATATACAAGTATTACATGGATATAAAAACAGGTGTTGACGATACAAACACAGTTTTACAGCTTTACCATAAAGGTCATGAGCTAAATATAAATAAACCAGCTACTGTAATTATAACACAATATGTGTCATATGAACAACCCTGCTTGGTTTCAAGAAAAAAAAAATAAATAATAATAATAATAAATTATATTATTGTATTATAAATACAATTATTATTATTGTATTGTAAATAATAATTGTATTATTATTGTGTAAATAATAATACAATTGTACCACATTTAGTAGTGAATTATGTCAATTCACTTTCTTGTCACAATCCAAAGTTTTCAACATTAAAACATTGCCTTGGATATGTTGTAGTGTGGTTATAGTGCATAACTGTTGTCTATGGGGATTTGGTTTCAATACTTGCAATCCACCAATGATTTTTGCCTGATAATGCTCTGCATGGAGATTGAGCTTAGATCCAAACTGTAGGTTAAATTATCTAAAACACAACAATGGATGCATCTGAGGTGAGAACTGTCTCTGTATCGGAGATCTCCCTCCACCAAAAGTCATATCACATTTATTTTTTAACATAAAAATCTATATGGAGGAAGTAAAATTCTTAACAAATAACAGTTTTATATTTTGAAAAACACAATTAACAGACTTTGAGTACTAGAGTAAAACTTTACCTGTACGCTTGGAACTGCTTAGCATCGACATGCAGCCGAGGATTGCCTGAGATGTCGAGGAACTGCAGCCTCTGAGAGACAATTGCCGCCAGGTTGACCCGGTCCAACTGGTTATGTGCGAGGTCCAAGGCCTGAAAAAAACAACAAAAAACAATTAGGAATTATGTGGATTAAGTATTCAAGTATAATTAATGAGCATAGGCAATTTTTCAAGAAAAATAATATGTTCATTGTGTGATAGGAACCAAAAGTGATACACAGCAGTGATATTTCTGGGTACAGAAATGAAGATTCCATATCATGAGAGCAGTCCTTTGGCTATCCATTGTGGTAAGCTTCCCTTTCATCTTAGTTCCGCCATGTTTGAAGTCAACAAGGGAAGAAACATCCCTCAAGATGGCTGTCCCTAGCTGAATATGGTTAGCCTTGATACAATAACACATATTATGCACTCGCCTGTTTGAGGGTTGATAATAAGCAGGAATTACAGAGTTTTTCCTTATAAAGGGTAACTGTCTACTCATCCCATCCCAGCTAATTCCTCTACTTCCGGTGACATGTGCAACTGTGTTAGTTTCATAATCCACCAATCTAATTTACATTTAGAGCCACATTGTAATCAGCTGACTTCTTAAATAAAATAACTCCATACGATTAATTTTGGAACTTTAAATCCCATGGGGGAACTCTGAAGGTAGATATTTTTCAGAGTCTCAAAAAGGCACATCTAGAAATCAAGAGCTTCTGATTGCTGGAAAGATCAAGAACAAAACAACAGTTTTAGAGGCCAGAAATCGCCAAACAAAAATCGGGAAGTTCTTTTAATAATATAGGTAGATAATAACAATCTCTGTAAAACACCGACATAACAAGGGTGTATTTTAAGGCGAATATGAATGAACAATGAGTGTAGAATGGGTGAGATGCCTTATTACAGGCCAAGACCAAAAATGATTCTTTAGCCAGGGTCATTAATTAATAGCACAATTAATTAAATGTCAATGGCAGCTGGATTAAGTATCAAACCGTCACAAAACTTTCCCAGGATCGATCTGGCGAACTTCAGATTAATAATATTAATACAGTGTTATATAAACTAATGTGTATAATACAGACCAATCTCGCCAATTTCAACATTTGGCAAAGTGACTGAATGAGTTGTTCTTAAAAGACTAATGGGCCTCGGCGAGCAATAGTAGTTTTCGTCTCAAGGAGCAAAAGTGGTTGTTTTTGGTGCGTAATCAGGTTTTACGAGCGAGACAAAGCCTTCGATAGTTGAAAATCTAACCCAAAAATTTGGAAGTTCAAATAGGTTAACTTTACAATATTTACATTCTTTTATTTACAAAAAAAATTTACACGTGTTTGTTACCTTTGAAATACACAAACGTGTTAATTGGAACAATAACAATCCTTGAGATTAGCGCACTGAAAAAATCCACAGCTAATTTTTCGGTGCCCTATTTTATGGTATCAGAAAAATGTGATTTTACGGACTAAATACAGACCCAAAAATGAATATATAACATAACACATTAATACTTAACAGGATTCATAAGAAATATATTCACAAACAAGCAATATTTAAAATATTAATTATTCTCCATAAGAATAACATTGGGGATGAGTACGCAGGTTTGCTGCAACAAGGAAAACAAAATAATGGTTTTTTTATGCAAATATTATTAGAACTCATCTAAGTAAAGTCACGTACCAAGTTTCATTCATATACATTTATAATTAAGTGATATATAACATTTTAATTATTCTCCATAAGAATAACATGGGGACCGATTACCTAGGTTTGCTGCTACGGGAACCATACGTGAAAATTTGGTATTTTGTGCAAACAACGATAAACCCCAACCAGATGAAGCCATATACCAAATTTTGTCAGTTTATGTTCATAAATAAGCGAGATATACAATTTTTCTTTTTCTCCATAAGAATAACATTAGACAACGTACTGTGTTTAGCACTTTCAATATCTCAGGAACCGATTGAGGTAGAGCAATGATGAAAACACCAAATCTTTTGTTTTTTTATGCTGAATTAAATGGTAAAAAATAAAATTTGATTTAAATAAAAATTACATGTGGAAACCCCAAAAAACCCATTTTTGGGGTACAAAACCCCCCAAAAACCCCCCTTTGGATGGTGCGATTCGTCTGGTTTTCAAACTCGTTCAAATAAAATAAAATCAAATCAAATCAAATGTATTTCCAAATAAAAACAAATACAACATCATGTACACAAACAATAATGCGGAAAAAAAATTCTCACATAGGCCCATCGGCCTGTGCGTGAGAACGAGTTCTGCCTCAAATTCAGTGCACTTAAAAAAATATCAAAAAACATCGTATTATTACTAAAACAATTAAATTTACACTTTGATGATTAAATAGGCCAGAAACACAAATAAAAAATAAAAATCAAACAATATCGGCAGTTGTATGCATATTAATCATGAACAAAATTAAGATTCGTTTTGTATTTAAATATCAAACACTGATTTAAAATAAGTAAAAATAAAAATGACATTTGATATTATACAAAGACAACAGGCAATGGCGGGAGTGAAGTAGAAGTAGAAGTAGACGGTAGAAGTAGAAGTAAACGGTATTGTTAGCTTTATATTCAGTGATCAGTTGGTGATGTAAAGTTAGTCATTGTAGTACTCAGAACAGATGAGGGACTCAGCATGTTCAACCGATCTCCAACAGCCAGTTAAGGACTAACCTTTTGTAAACTTTAGTTGTGACCTGCAGGTCCCTAATTGCAGGAGGAATGTTCCTGTAGATGAAGTTTGGAATAAAATATGAGTTGGAGTGACTGACTGATCTAACTGCTCGGGGCACCTGCAGGCCAACGTTAACGGAGTTCCTTGTCCTATAGTTGTGTCGCACGGGAGTTATGACTAATTCTTTATGAGTGTATGTATAAACCATCAGTGTTTTAATGTATAATTGCCTTACTGTAAGTAATTTTGTTTCGGAAAATAACAGATTTGTGGGATAGCATTTATGCTTTTTGAATGCAGCTTTAATAATTGATTTTTGTACAACAAATAATGAATTTAAAAGTGATAATCCGGCACCACCCCATGATATAATTCCGTATTGTAGAAGAGATTGAACATAAGCAAAATAAATGGTCCGGATTTCATTTCTATTTAATATTTCACTCAACTGATTAAAGACATAAATCATTTTTCTAACTTTAGTTTTTAAGTAGTTTATTTGATACTCCCATTTTAAGAGGGGGCCGGACCTAGCTCCGCCAGCCGCCGGCTCCGGTCGTCTTTTAACATGGGGCGCTACTATAAATGTTTTATTTTATTGAATGCCCGCATTTAAATGCAAAAATGATCGCAGGCCAAACAATCTGATAGTTATTAGCCGTATGACCTTAGAATCAAAATGTATTATTTTTAAAAAATAACACCTAAAACATGTAAACTAAGTTTCTTTTTTTCCATAAGGAGTTGTGTACTTTTGAAACAATTTATAAAATGACACGTCTTATATAAATTAAATTTTAAAACGTCATAATAGCAGTCATGTTATTGTTAATGTTTGGCTTGAGTATTTTTTCGGTTTTAAAATGTGAAACTGTTCCAAAATAAGACTTTTTTGAAGTCTTACAAAACGAGTAGGCCCACAGACTGCAACTGGTTCACCGTCACCCCGATAGATGGCAGCAACGTCGCTTATCGACCAAAGATCCCGTTTCCGCAACCGATTTTGCGCGGCAGATTTGATTCTCCTCTTGAAACCATTATCACCTACTGCTCGAAATCCAGTACATTTTTCCTCATATTTTTGAATTTACATGGCTCCTCATGACATACTGTCTGTCATTTCAGTAATCATTTATTATTTAATGTCTGTAACATCTGTTCTTACTGCTATGCTGTGTTTTGTTTTACAAAACGATAATGACACCTTAGTACATGGTGTTCGTTTTGCTATGTTGGTACTGTAGAGGGGAGATATTGTGCTTCCAGCTGCTTTTGAAACACGGCACGGTTTTTGTCATAAACTACAAGGCATTATGACAAACTCCAGATTGTATACAGCTCACTGAGCAACGCGCCGGAAACCCCTAGTATTACTATTCATAAAATATAAAAAATATTTCAATTAGAAATGTCTGTCAGTCATTTAGCCAGTCCAAACCTAGGAAAAGTGTGGGGAATCAGTATGTCACAGGAAGTGTTGCCCTCTTAGATGCAGATAAAATTCCATGATGGTCGCTTATTTCGCTGGTCACTAACTTCACTGAAGTGTTGACCTCACAGGTCGCTTATTTCGCTGGCCGCTTTTTCCCCGACACCAGACTTCACCAGAAGAGAGTAATATATAATTTCGAGTCCGTGTAAATGTTCCGGAACAATGCACTGACCGATTCTAAGACGTGAAATGATTTGGAATTTTTGATCTTGATGTCTTGAATTTTGAAAACCAAATCGGAGTCGTAATTTGAGGTTTCGGTCCAAAAACTCTGCTGACTCAAACTTAGGCTTTGTAGGCCTAACTGATGCAGCCTCCCAGTCTTCTTCCCATTGTACATTAGCTTTCTTGGTGACAAACGAATTTGTGTAATTGAAACAAGGTAGAAACGAGTTATTAATATTGTTTAAATGTAAAGCATCTTTATCAAAAGAATCCGGTAACTCGTTCCCTTTTATGCCAATGCGAGAAGGTATCCTAAACAAAATTACTTGTACTTCAAATTTAATAATTTTGTAAACTGTAGTCTGATTTCATAATCGATGTGTGCAGATTTGGCATGAATAATACTTTTGGAATCAGATAGAATTATTATTATTTTACTTGGTGGTAACGTTTCTATGTACTTCATGGCAGTAAAAATAGCTAGAGCTTCAACATAATAACTCGAATAGTGTTTATTTAATCTGAATGATATAATCTTATAGTTGGTTTTATCATACATACAACAACTTACAAGTCTTCGTTCTTCAGCTTTAGAGCCGTCAGTGTAGAGTTGGATGTAAGAAAACCATTGTGATCGGATTTCAGACTCGATAGAATTTTTAAATAACCATAAAAGGATCTGTCATTTTTAGAAGTCTTAGAAAATACGAAAAATATACTGGGAAAGTTGTAAATAAAATATTAAAACGTATGTAACAAAATGGACATAAATATAAATATTTAATATCAATTTCCATTTACACGTGTTGTGTGTATAAATGGAAATTAGCAATTGAGTATTATTTTTTATTCAATAAAGACTTAATTGATTAACATTGTACACATTTTCAAGGCTTGTTTTTTGTTAATGTTTCAACAGCTGTTAAATCGTACACTCTAAATATGAGTAAGATTTACTTGCTAAGTTTGTTGGTTGCTTGCTTGCAACTCTGAGCTCAAGAACGGCTGCAACGATTACCTTCAAAAGTTGTAATTTCTGGGTTAAAAATAATTTATAGACAGGTCTTCTCGAGGGGAAATATCTAATTAATTAAAAGAAAATTGACTGTCATGGATTCGAAAACCAACGAGAATAAATCATGGGAATAGGGTTTGACGCAATTAACCTCAAGTGACCTTATTCAAATGTTTTTACAATTTCGAATTTTGGCTTTGACTGTTCATTAGATCATTAAAATATGACGATAAGCCGATTTTAGTTAAGAAAATTCCTCTGTTATTTCTCATCCGATTTTTAGGCCTGAGCGCACCATTGTGGACAGGGCTTACAGCAGTAACATATGTTATGAGATAAATACAGATACACAAACCACTGAAATGATAACAAGATTATTGTCTCATTATCAAAATAAAGTGACTGGCGGAGTGACGAACATTCTATTTCATAACCTCGTGGAAAGTAAAACACATGGGTAGAAATCTCCGATAAACGTTATTAAAATAGTCAGTTAAACATGTTTAGAGCAATTTTTTCAAATATTTGTTATTTCATTCCTATGAGTTCATATGGATAGTTATATTTTAAAAAGCATGAATTTAAATTTAAAATTTCTCAATTAGGGTTTTTAAAAATAAAACTATCAATATAAACTCATCGGAATAAGGTGCGAAATCTTTGGCAAATTTACTACAAAGGTTATTTATATACTTTAAACTGGCTATTTAAATAACGTTTATTGGAATGTTATCTTTTCTCGACATTATGAGGTTGCCGCACGGCCGCTCTGCCAGTCACTTTCTTTCGATAATCGTAGAGCTTATTAGCAATAACTTAGCTCGGTTTGTAGCTAAAGGAGTCATTATTAATTAATTTTCCAGTAAACCGTAGATAAAATTCAGGCTAAACAGAAGGTTAGAAGTTATAACCTCTACAAGTTACTAGTGTTTTTTATCCTGACTAAAGCAAAAAAGTCCGTTGGAACAAAAAATACAACGGTCTATAGAAAATAGATCACAAATTGTGTTAATGAAAATTCATAAACTCGACTATAATAGTGAAAAGTGATATTCTTAAGGCTTATGAAATTTTCTTACGGGATATAATAAAATACGTCTTACAACACTTAAGAATATATTTACACTTTCTTTAAATCGATATAAGGCGGTGGCTACAAAACTGATACTACAAAAACAAATTTGAACCAGAGAAATTAATAAATAAATGTCTAATGTATTTATTATAACTTAATATTGTTACTAGTAATTATTATCAGACATAAGATTTAGACGAAGTTGCAACATATTTGATCAGACTTCACACCAAACAGTCTTGACAAGACTTTTGGGTTTAGTCCCTTGTATGCGGGGCGTGCGAGAAGCCGCCAGTGACAGTGAACCCGTCATTCTAGGTGTTGTAAATCACACTAGACAATACCGATCCTTTGACTGAAGGCCGAGCCTTCGCACGCTGCCGGTCGGTAAGGAAGAATTATTTGAAAAACTGCTAGCGCTTTAGTGGCCAAACTCCAAACGAAAAGGCGGAATTCTATCTGACTCCTGCCCCCTCTTAATTTTGAATCTAAAATAACCCCAAAATATTTATAGTGGTCAACTCTTTCTATTTCGGAACATTGACAAGTGGTGGTGGTCGTGCCGTTGCATGTAGGCCTATGCAACGCCAGCCTGAGTTCTGCGGGCGGCTCGCTAGCAGGGCGCAGCGCTATTGGCATACATTTGGTTTTAGTTACATTCATCGTTAAAACATTTTCATCAAACCAGTTTTTAACTATGCGCATTTCCACTAAAGCTAATTGATACGATTCCTGCCAGGTTGGAGCCTTAAACATTATTGCTGTATCGTCTGCAAATAAAAATATTTCGCCGGTTATGTTGAGTTTATCTAAATTGTTTATATACATAAGAAAAAGAAGGGGACCAAGAGCGCTACCCTGAACAACACCATAATCAACTTCTGACATATCGCTGAGCACACCATTTATTGAAACAACTTGTTTCCTGTCAGTAAGATAACTTTTGAACCAATCTAGCGCCACGCACCGCACACCTGCACACTCCAGTTTGAGAAACAGGATATTTCTGTCAATCGAATCAAACGCCTTTGCAAGATCTACAAAAACCATCAAGACTTTTTCATTTTTATTAGCGAATTTCCCCTATAGGGAAGAAGCTATTACCGTAGGTCTCATGGTAAGACTTAAGCCCGAGACCATGATAACGTTTTGTTTTGAGGTCCCCAGATGTCCAAAACACTATTCGTTCAAATTTATATATATGTATATATATATCTATATATATATCTATATATATATATCTATATATATATATCTATATATATATATATCTATCTATATATATATATATATATGTGTCCGTGAATGCGATAACTTGAGTAAAAAACGTCCGATTTCGATGAAATTTGGCTCAAATGTGTAAACTGACATTTATGACTTTAAGTTTGAAAACCAGAAAAATCGGACTATGGGAAGGGGGGTTTATGGGGGTTTTAAATTTTCCAAAAATCAGTTTTTTGCATTTTTTACCCTAAAATTTTTAAAACACTTAATTTAGGTTTAGACCATGTTATAGAGCTTAAAAAAACAAATAATATGGTATTTTGAATTATTAACCTAGGTTAAGTGGTTGCGGAAAAAATCCAAAAATATGCTCATAAAATCTCCCATGTTAATCTTATGGGAAAAAGGTTTTTGGCTTTTCCTCAGTTAATTTTACTTTAAACTTCACATTTTCTTTTACCAATCACTTCAGCTCCACAAAACAATCATTTTGGTGTTTAAATTGTAATTCTACGTCAAACCGTTGCAGAGATATTCAAAGTGCTAAACACAGTACGTTGTCCAATGTTATCCTTATGGAGAATAAATAAAATTTGATATCTTGATTATTTATGAATGTATATTGATGAAATTTGGTATGTGGCTTCATGTTGTACTGGTATATTGATAATTGCACAACAAATAAATGTTTTGTTGACTGTCCCCGTAGCAGCTAACCTGCATACTCAGCCCTAATGTTATTCTTATGGAGAATAAGTAAGTTTTATATCTCCCTTAATTATGAACATAAATTAATAAAACATGGTAAGTAGCTTCACCTGGTTCAGTTATATTGATAATTGCATAAAAACTCATTTCTTATCTTCCTCGTTGCAGCAAACCTGCGTACTCAGTCCTAATGTTATTCTTATGGGGAATAAATAAAATGTAATAAATCACTTATTTATGAATGTATTTTTGTCAAACTTGGTGAGTGGCTTTATGTACTAGTGAGAAACATATCAATGCATTGGAAATTCGCTGAGTACGCAGGTTTGCTGCGACGGGGGGTATTTATAGATTCTATAATACTTTTATTTATAACGAATAATGGATCTGACGTATTTATACCTTTCCTGAAGCCATATTGTTTATCTGATAAGATCATATTAGTTTCCAAAAAACATTGGAGCTGAATTTTTACACATTTCTCAAGAATTTTAGAAATAACACTCAACAAAGAAATTGGTCTGTAGTTACTTTTCTCGTTTTTGTAGCCTGATTTAAACAATGGAATGACCTTAGATGTTTTAAATATTTCGGGAAAACGCCTACAACGAAACTTAAGTTTATTATATGTTTTATAGGGGGCAACAAGTGAGTTAAATTTGCTTTGAGAATCAAAATCGGAAAATCATCTACACCGGGAGCCGAGCCGCCACACATCTCCTGCACACACCTGACAATCTGGCTATCGGTGACCGGCTCCAAGCGGAAGTCATGCCCTGCCCTGTATGCCGAGTCGTCCACCAACGGTGGCGCAGGAGGCGGCGGCAAATCACTTGCTAGCTTCTCTCCTACTTTCGCGAAATATTCATTAAATGAATTTGCCACCGCCCTTACGTCGCCACCGCCAACATCCGACCCCTGAACAAACTGGTTGATCGGAAAACTACTTTTTATCTTTTTCACACCACTAATTTCGTTAATTGTATTCCAAAACTTTTTTGGGTCCCCAGTACAGCCAATAATTTTTTCTTTGTAATAACTGATTTTTGCATTCTTTATTTTTTTATTTAAATTATTTCGAAAATGTTGGAAGTTTATTCTCAGTTGATAGGTTAAATAAATGGTACTTTACACATTTGTAACAAATTTCATTAAGATCGGACCTTTTTTACGAGAGTTATCGTGCTTACGGACACATATATATATATATATATATATATATACATATATAAAAATTTGAACGAATGGTGTTTTTGGCATCTGGGGACCTCAAAACAAAAAGTTATCATGGTCTCGGGCTTAAGTCTTACCATGAGACCTACGGTAATAGCTTCTTCCCTATAGGGGAAATTTGCTAAAAAATAAGTTACTGACATCAAAACAACATGGCTTCCTAAAAGGTCGTTCAACAACAACACCTATTACTGACCCAACAGAATTCATTATTGACCATCTGGAGGCAGGAACCTAGTGAAGTGTATCATACTTGATTTCAGCAAGACATTTAAACTCACCCTGAGTGCTGCTATGCTGCCCACGTGGGGACAGGTGCTGAGCAAGTTGGAATGTATCCTCAGCACTCTCAGGTGTGCCAACTGTGTGATGTTGTCTGGTAACTGAGAGATTTGGTTGCCCGACAACACTATTTCCTCCAGTTCAGGCCATGCTGTAATACAGCTGGAAATAACGTGAGTATATTTTTAAAGTAGATACCTTAAAATAATATATTGTTACAAATGCAAATTATAAGTGGTTAAACTTTGGAATAATCTATTGAATAATTGAAGTAGTTCTCTGAGGTTTTATTAACAACTCTATTAGTTGTTACAATTCTATTTAAGTATTCTCGTTGGGTAAATGTGTGGTCAAGTATGTTATTATATACTTGATATCTAGTTATATTAGGACATGGATTTGGTTCTTCAGGTTTATTTTGTATGCCTAATTTATTTTATAACCGGGTCAATCGGTTGACTCTGTTGTTCTCTTCCGAACACTGCTAACTCCACATTAGATTCCCAATACGATCGGGATAGATAATATCATTCCATAGCACTTAAGGGTTCCAAATTTTATTTTCAAACTTATACCCTAACATATTTACTTTGCCGCCATGGCTAGCATCCATAGCACTTTTTGGTTGAAATTTGTAATCATCTCTTGCTTTTTTGTGGAAAACTACTAATAATTCATAGCAATGAAAGAAACCAAAAAACTGTCCTGAGGATGTCTAAAAAGGTTTCTTCTCCAAAACTCTAAGCTATAAAAAACATCATATATTTTCATGGCTACTGCCAACGTGATTGAGAGATCCTACACTCCAAGTAGCCAAATGTAGTTATTTCTCACCTTTCAGGCAGTACGTGAATGGTGTTGTACGCAGCGTGGAGGGTGCGGAGGTTGGCAAACCTGACGAGAGGACTGAGATCTGTTATCAGGTTGGCAGTAAGCAGCAGGGTCTCCAGCTGATGGCCTTCCGCCACCGAGGTAGGGAGGGACTGGAGGCAGTTGTTGGACATGTTGAGGACTCTCATCCTGCAACATGAAAGCAGCTACAGGTAGTGCCAGTCAGGATGAAGAAGCGGGTAGGTCCTGGCGAGTCGGATATTTATGACAGAACATTTTCCCTCTACGGAATTTATAGAGTACAGCTGATGTATCTCAGCTACATATAAGTAACTGCCCTGAGTTCAACCTGACCCATATATGTGGGAGGAAAATGTCAGACTCATTTCTAGTACCATCTGCGTTGTATCCTAGTTTTACCTCATGGAGCGTTATCATCAGTAGATTATTGTTGATATTAAATGATATCAAAGAAAATTCTTAAATTAAAACCAATAAAAGGTTCTTTTAATTCAAAAAATGTTTTACATACTTCATTTCATGTACCATTTTCTCAGTTTTCGTGAAAGCATAATCTACAATGAAAAAGTTAAGATCGAACTTTCTTGCCTTAGGCCTCAACTGAAAGATCTCTATATATTAATAGGCAAGCACAAAACTTGTCCCCTTTTTTTCTCAGCCTGTGTGCATCGTAGGAGAAATTTGTGCATACCCATAGAAAGGTATTGTCCTGTAGATGAGCAGAAACCCATTTTAATTTATATCGGCCCTCAGGGCTATGCCTCACAGGCTTTCAAAGTTTCAATGTTAATCTTATGAAAGAACAGTACGTAATTGATTAAATAATTCTATATTTTACAGCTGTTGATATAACAAATTCTAGCAAAATAGGGAGAACAGATGTTTCAGGCATAATGTAAATACAAATACTACTAGCTACTGGAATGGTAACACCCTTCTATTATCCTTTTTACCTCCATTTAAAAAAAATTAAACCTGTTTGTGAGGGGGGAGGATGAGGGCTGGGGAGAGGATGAGGTGGAGGAGGTTTCAGCCATAAATAAAAAGGCTACTGTTTACTGGAATGGTGAAGCCCTTCTGTTATCCTCTTTAACTCCACATTAAAAATATTACCTGGGCTGAGGATTGGGGAGGGGGAAGGAGAGAGAGAGGGAAGAGAGAAGGAGAGAGAGATGAGTGTAACAAAACCCATTAAATATTAAACTTTTTTCAAAATTCGTCAAATAATATTTGGTCGAATTTCGACCATTGTGCGGTTTCTAGTAATGATAATTCTACTGTTATCATTCATTCATGTTCGCCTTAAAATACGCCCACGTTGCGTCGGCGACCTAAAGAGATATTGAGATTTTGAAAGCTAATTATCACCTTTGTACTAAGTGATTCATACTTGTCCGTCACTGTTTTTTTGTTGTTTTTTTCTAGCCACTACAATGTTGCAAAAATGCACTCAATTTAGTTTGTTTGTAATATAGCTTTTATTTGCTAAACCATATACAAAACTGTTAATAAAACAATATATCTACTTATAGATTATCCAATATATTTTCATTTCTCCCGGCTTTGTGGTGTATAGAAAGTTCATCACACAGTTTTGACTTTGACAAACTCTTATTGTACAAAAATCTATTTTTGAACCCATCTATGCAGTGGTGGATAAGAAAAATAAACTGTTTTAAAATCTGTTGTCTCCAAAAACAAGATCAACCCTCAACACCACACCAGTTATTTCTTGCTCCCCAATTTCACAAACATTTTACCACGAACCTTGAAGAAGCAACGAAAAAATGTTCAGGTAGACTAGATATGCAGTTGCTCTGGAGGAACAGCTGTTGCAGTGGTATATGGCGGATGACAGCTGGCAGGGATATGAGCTTGTTGAAGCTCAGCTGGAGAGTCTGCAGACAGCTGAGCTCGCTGCAGAACAGATGATCGGGCAGGGACGTCAGCTGATTGTGGCTGGCGAACAGAGACCTCAGGTGGTGGCAGCCTGCTATCCACTCGGGCAGTGTTGATAGTTCATTGCTGTAAAAAAGTCTGTGTTAACCTGTGAATCTCAGAGTATAGTTCAAATTGAAACACTATCTTTTAGCACTCCATTTGGGTTAGTATGTATCTTTAACCTGGACAGTAGATTGGGAAACTTAAGTGAAGCAAGACATTTAGGTTTCTTTGTCTTTGTAGTTATAGAGATAATGACAATTACAGTTGTATGCTTATGTAGTTTTAGTTGTTTCTCTCTCTATCACAGTTAGATAATGTTATGGTGTTTACCACCTATTACTGTACTTTAGCTGAGCTACAACACAAATTGTAACATTATGGGATAATACAAACTTTGATCAATGAAAAGAGTTTGGATGATTAAGAGATTTTCTCAGAAAATTCTAAATCCATTATAATAAATCCCTAATTGTAATACACAAAGTGCAGCACAAGTCAAAGTTAGGGGCAGATCCAGAGGTCATGTTTGGGGGGGTCACCGAAAGTTACCCCTCCCCCTCCCCCTGGGTGGTCCCTGGCACCCCCATTATTTTTTTAACTACTGTATATGAAATTATACAACAAATGAAAGTAAGTTATCATAATATATAAATAACCTTGTACTCAAGAAAAAAGGCAATCATAACTTTACAAAAAAAAAAAACTACACAAAAATTAACTTTAGTTCTACTGCACCCGATCGTAAATAAAAATAACAAATATTTAGGCATTATACTTTGTTTTACGTCATATGTAGGCGTCTAAAACAAGTAAGATTCCTAAATAAACAATTTATTTTAGTAGTTACCCACGCGAACAATTATTTATAAAAGTATTTGAAATCTGCAGTACTGAACTATGCTACACGAAGATACAATGAGGAATGAGGCTGACAGCCAAGGTCAACGACTAGAAAAATTTAAATGTCGCACCACATTTTTACAAAATAAAATACTTGACGTATGAGCTTCCGTTTGCACGCAATTAAGTCTTCGTTTTGCTCTTATTTCATTCCATATAATTCAAGGCACTTTTTGCTTCTAGCCTACCCACTGATACAGTATTTATTGCCTCGCTAGATTACGCGGATTATACAAAAATCACACTTAACCTGTAAACAAAACACAGCTGACAGCAAACAACGGTAGGCGGGTGAAATCCATTAAAAAGTAATCGCCGAATACAATGAAAGCAACCTTTGCTGTGTGTGGCTAAAATCTACCTCCAAGACCTTGTTGAAAACACTGAATTTTCGGTCTGCCAACTGGCAAAACTGCAAAAACTTCGCGATACTTGGCCTGGGAATATCCATGTTTTTGAAATACGCTTTTAGGCGAAAGGCGTGGATATAAGTAATGTGTTATACTAAAATGGAAGTTTTAAATTTCACATGTCTAATGGTATATACTTTATTCCATTTATCAAATGTTTAGGTGCATTAGCTTGAATTTTAATGTAACAATGTAGACGGGAGCGCCCAAATTTGACTCTCGGAACCGAAAAAACCCTCGGGTTTCCGGAGGCTTTTTTGCTACTTACAGTTTCATTCGGATTTATTCAAACTTTCATTTTATGCCTGAATAATAAAATAAACACACTAATTCTTAGGTTTGGGGGAGCGACAGCCCCTACCGCCCCCCCTTGGATCCGCCCCTGGTCAAAGTAACTACTGATGAGGGGTGATGGACTTTAGTTTTTATTTATCATTCATTTTATGCCTCAAGATTGCTCAATATATTTTATGAGAAATCTTACCTAAGCAGTCTAGTCAGTTCAATTAGTCCTTAAAATCCGGATTTTGATTCCCATGGGACTATTATCAGTTATGACTATGGGTCAACCAAGCTAAGATATAAATTGTAATTATCTCCTGCCTATTCTATTAGTAGCAAATCGTTGCAGATCACAAAATTGTAATAGTGGGATAAAATGATCTGTCCAAAAGAAAAAAACCTCAGCTTTGCACTTATCTAGTTAAATGAGGTGGTATTTAACTTAATAATTGAAGGAATCTATAAAAGTTAAATATTCAATACTTTTCTAAATCTCTAGGATTATGTCCTTACCATTTTGAATGTGGAGATGGTAAAAAAGGTCAAGTTATTCGGCAAAAAGTCAAAGCAAAGCTGATAACTTTTAGAAGAACTAAAAACTAAAACATTTATATATGATTTACACCCAGGTTTTGTAAGAAAATCGTAACTCAGTTTTGAAATAACATAACCCAATGGTATAGATAAATGTATATTTTACTATCTTTTTCAGTTTCTTCATAAGAGGCTAAAATTGTAGACCTACAGCTTTAGCTTATTATGTGAAAGCTAATGTAAATTATTTTGCTGAATTGACTTATGCCTCTCCATGGCTTTATTACTTTCTCCCTCTATACATAGTATATGAAGAAAGTATTGTTTTCGTCAAAATTTTCGAATTAGAGTTGTTAGTGGAAATATTTGTTTTGGTGCTCCCTGAACCCAAAAAAGTGGTTTTTACGTGATGTCTGTCTGTCTGTCTGTCTGTCTGTCTGTCTGTCGTGTGTGTGTGTGTGTGTGTGTGTGTGTGTGTGTGTGTGTGTGTGTGTGTGTTCAAGTTCAAGTTCAAGTTCAAGCAATTTTATTCATGAAAAATTATTGTTTATTACAAAATCCCATGTGTCACATAGGACACGCGCGGGACAGAAAAATATACATTTTCTTTAATACATTATTTCTTTACTGACAGCTGTACAGTTCTTTTACACTTCCGTCAAATTCTCAGGAACAGTTCATGCATGATGATGACAAATTTCAGAATTTTTTTAAATCACAGACAACGGCCACCACTTTCATTAATCATGCTCCGGTAACAAAATTCACCAGTATAAATATGTTACGTATATTCAATAATTTAAAACAAAAATACTAAACTCTAAAACAAATTCATAACAAGAAATAGACTATATTAGATACAACATTATCAGGCTTCCATAACAATTCATGCAAACTTATAATGCTAGCAAGTGAAAGATGAAATGACTAGATTCATCAAGTAATCAAATATTCAGGCAGAAAACTAAATTAACAACAACAAAATAAACAAAAATATTTTTTAAAAATATTGACAACTTCACTCAATATGATACTGCATTGAATATTGCATGGCTTTAGATTTAACTACAGACAGAGTTTTATACTGAATTTCATTTCCAAAATATTTTACAAAATCATTAAAACATTTAGGGCCAAGACAGCAAAATTGGTGTTTACTCATTTCTTTCCTAAAAAAGCCTTCTTCAATCAATGTATATTGGGCAGATCGTGTCATTCTGTTTACAGGTTTTATTCTAAACAAACTCTTGTATTTATAAATAAACATTATCATACAATAAACATGCAACTGATCAAACGTAAGAATTTTATTCTCTGCAAAAAGGTAAGAAACTCTATCATTTCTTTTTAAATTAAATATTGTACGGAGGGCATTTCTTTGACACACAACTACCGGTTTTAGAACAGTGGAATATGTTCCTCCATAATGTACGATTCCATATCTCAAAACACTCTCAAACCAAGAAATGTACACTTTTTGTAAATACTGACTCTTAACATTATCTCTCAAATGATACAGTGCATAATTTATTGTTCTTAGCTTACTCGATAAGTGATTGACTTGCTGCTCCCATTTCAAGAATTGATCCACATACAATCCAAGATACTTTACACTTTCTACTACATCTATGTAACTACATGAGCACTTATACAGACAACAATGTTTATGACACAATAACTTGAACTCATTCTTTAATTCCTCTTTCTGTTTGCTGCAATCGAAAAACATCAAACATTTGGACTTTGAACAATTGATTAATAATTTATTAATGATCAGCCAATTTGATATTTTATCTAACTCTCTACTTATTTTTAATTGTAATGATTCTCTATTATAAGCTGAGCAGACTAGAGCAGTGTCATCGGCATAGGCAAATATATCAGAATTCAATCTAAGTTCAAGTAAATCATTAATATAAATCAAAAATACGATAGGGCCCAACACCCCTCCTTGTGGTGTGCCATAGTGCACTTCCAGAACCTCACTCAAAACATTATTAACTTTGACTGCTTGCTTTCTTTCTTTACAAAAAGATTGCAACCACTCCAATGCCTTACCACCAATACCATATTTTCTAAACTTTGAAAAAAGGACATCGTGATCCAACACATCAAAGGCTTTTTGGAAATCTAAGTATAAAGACAAAGTATATTTACGTTTATCAACAGCATTAGTAATTGTAGTGACGTGTCTTTCTAGAGCCAAATCTGTACCTTTGCCTGGTAAAAAACCATATTGATTCCTTGAAAACAATGACCTTCCATCAAAATACTCCAGCAATTTTTTTTTAACTAAAGACTCAAATATTTTGGCTACTGTATTAATAACTGAGATGGGTCGATATGATGATATTTCTGACACACTACCTGACTTATAAATTGGCACTACTGAGGCTATCTTAAAAACATCTGGATAAACACCTTGATCTAGAGAAATTTTAAATATTTTACATAGTAAGGGAACAAAAACTTCTAAATTTTCCTTAAAAACAAAAATACTAAAACCATCTACTCCAGCACTACGTTTATTTTTCATTGCCTTAATAATATCTGCTACTTCTGAGTTATCAAAAACAAAATCCCTAAAAAATACCTGATATTCATTATTATCCTCAACAAACAAGTCACAACCAAAGTGTTCCTGCTTTAATTCAGGGATAATATTTGTAAAATATTTATTAAAAGTGTTAGCAATAATTTTCTCATTGCCTGCACTCTTAAGTAAAACATCGTTAATCTTAATACTAGACAGATTATTTTTACGTTTTTTAATTATTTTCTTTATAACATTCCAGTGAGCTTTTGAGTCGCCGTATGACTTTTCAATGAGTCCAGAGTAATAATTTACTTTAGCTAGTCTAATCTGCTTTGTTACTAACTTAGAAATATTCTTGTATTGCAACTTTAACCTTATATTATTTGTATCTCTTGAATATAATCTATACAACTTATTTTTATTATTTATCAAAGTAACAAGGTAATTGTTTATCCATTCTTTCCTCCTTCTATTTCTTCTAGTTAATCTCTTTAAATAGTAACAGTTATCAAGACACCTCTGAGATATGGAATAAAAGTGTTGTACACAACTATTTACATCATTATCATTAAAAACACATCGCCAATCTGACAGCATGAGTTGTCTTCCGAATAAATCTGTGTCCAATACTCTACAGAATTCAGTATTATCCCTTTTGATTTTAGGTTCAGATGTGTGTGTGTGTGTGTGTGTGTGTGTGTGTGTGTGTGTGTGTGTGTGTGTGTGTGTGTGTGTGTGTGTGTGTGTACAGAGCTAGAGCCCTAACCAATGGGCTGATTTTTATGAAATTTGGTATGTAGGTACTAATCCACGATATCTCCAGGTGTTTTTTCATTTTTTTGAATTGTTTATTTTTAAGGGTAATTATCCACCAAAAACCGCCAAAAAACATGAAAAATCAAAATTTCTCAAAAACGGCTCTAACAATTTTGATTAAACTTTAGTCGTTTGTAGAACGTTAGTTTTCCAACAAAATGACACCACCCGCATTCCTGTAAAAATGCGTGCTCAGAAATTACAGGACTTAAAACATCAAAAATTCAGTTTTTTTGGATTTTTCATAAAAAGACATAAATATAAAACAAATACTATTCACCACTAAAAAGACCTCAAAAAACTAAATAATTTAGTATTTTTAATTACTATTCTACGATTGCTGGTTGCAGAGAAAATTGAAATTTTCATTTCGCGGTAAACACAGTATGTTGTCCAATGTTATTCTTATGGGGAACACAAAAATGACTATTTCTCTCTTATTTACTGATCAATTTCATTCAAACTTGACATGCTTGTCAATTTAGCATTGACCAACAGAGGTAATTCAAAATATGTTGCCCCTTAATAACCCTGGGGGGGAATAGGGGGCACTTCCCCTCTTAAAACCACGAGTGTAACAAAAGATTCTGTAGTGCCTCCAAAGCAGGGATTTGGGTGGATGTTTTTGAAAACAACTTGTTTACAAGATTTTCTGTACATTCGACCGTGCTTTGTATTCTATATATTTAGTAAATTAATAGTAATTTATTCATTAAAGTTGGGCTAAAAGGGAGAAAGTATGTGTCAGTTTCCTGATACCGTTTATTTTTATTTCAAACTAATATTGTTTATTGATAAATAAATAAAACAATATTTGCAAGAAAAGCAAAGAGATCTCATCATATAGTTATCCGTTTCATTGCGGATCATTTCAAAGAAGTTATTTTAGTCTTAAAAATAAATTCAAAGTCTGCACAGACTCAAATTGTGAATAAATTGACATGCTTAGGTACTGTTGTATAGTTTAAGTTACTATAATTGTTATGCCCAACCAAATATAAACTTTTAATTGGTTTTACTTACTATGAAATGTCGAGATGTTTCAGTTTTGAGGGGCGAGGACTGACAGCCAGTCTCTGAAGCTCTAAAAATACAAAAACATGATGAAGATTAAAAAAACAGTAGTAATGCTATTCCACATATTATTGTATGTTTCTAATTCATATAGGTAGCTACAACTGCTATTGGCTTGGTAATCAATCACAGGTTTAAACAAATCTGAACTACATTATCATAAAGTGAGTTTATTTATTGTAGATCCTAAATCAAGGTACTTCTGGTAGTAGGGGTGTAGGTGTATTTTGGGGGTGGCAAGGAGACAGTTGTTCACCCAGTAATTTGGAGAAAATATTATTGTGATTAATGACGAAACATCTATCATCAATCGAAATACTTTAATTATGCTTTTGGAAAAGGGATTTTAAACTCTTTTGCTCATAACTTTTAAGATTTAAATTTTCTAAACCATCTTAAATCTACCCTATCTCCCTGGACACACCTAAGAAGTTTTGATATGTCTTTTTCACATATCCTTCACACTGCTATCATTTGACAAATATGGGGATTTATGAAGATACATCTTGCTAGAGCAGTTAGCACGTAATGCTCTGTTGGACAGTGGAAATAATGTTCACGTAATAATTAACAAATTTGGATTTATTCATTATATACTATAAACTAAATACACCTCGTGGTCTTCATATTAACATAGGAGGCCAACGGAATGGAATACAAAAATAATATATAGCCGATAGCAGAATTACCAACTTGCTGGATTACTAATTCATCAATAGCATTAATTGCATATTATAACAATGCTCTACCTCTCTATTAATCCCAGTTAACAATTTATAATACTGTACTACTATTCGAACGCCACTCACTGTTGTTCCCGGCTATGAGCGACACCAGCGATGTTCCGTTGAGAGACAGTTCCAGTAGCTGGTTCCTGGAACACTGGACATTCTCTAATTTGTCCAGGGCGCTGAGGTCTAGAGACTCAATGTTGTTCTCACTCACATCCAGCTGTGTTAGGTTCTGGACAGGACAAGTACGGTCAGACGAAGAGGAACAGGTGTTTTGGGGACATGCAGTTGAATATATATACTATAATAAAAGATATTTTTCATCACACTGGACCGAAAGTATCTATTTTTGGTATCAGCTGCGAATATCGAAAGTAAAACTTCCCATTCTAGATTTCCTTTCATATATGCGTAACAAACTTGACAACCTCAAGCTTAACATAGTAACTCGAACATAGTTATGCTATTTTAAACTCAGGAGAAAGTGAATCAAAAATTACAGTCGTCTTAAAATTAAGTAATGTTCGCACAGAAAACTAAAAATGTTTTCTATGGTTCAAGTCGCAGCTTAAGAGGACGGCACTCCAGTCAAGTAACGATTCTTATTCCATCTGTTTCTCCAATAAGGCCAATGTTTACTTTCAAATTCCGTTCCTCCTCAACTGTTAATTCGAAATAGCTTATTTGGAGCTCATTTAAAGTGCAAAATTTACCTAGCGATGTCAGTGAGCATTCTTTTCCTATCACAAATAGTTAACAATTGCAAATATGAAATATATTTTAAATTTAATGAACAATAATTATATTGTGATCTGAAAATTATGCGCAAAAACCGTTATATATTCCTTTACTCTTTAAAATCTATATATTAATAGTCTAAGGATATTTTTGTTGTACTTCTCAGATATGCGGTATTTTAGAGTTATGAAACTTGGCACATTTATTTAGTATTATTAGGGGATATGTCGAATGCAAATAATTTTGTGTTTGGGTGTGTGGGGCTGTGTCCTTTTGTCTTTCAAAGTTTGCATGTTATCCTTATGGGAACTTGCGTTCTGCTTTTTGTTATACTTTTCATTTGATAAACAGCCGTGTTATTCAAATAAATATGTAGCACAACAACAAAAACAGATAATTCATAAATACAAAATATTATTGCGCCTGGAGTGGTAATAAGCTTCTCTCAACTCCTTCTCCATCTTAACTCCACATAAAAAAAACCTGTTTTTGAGGGGGGGACGAAGAGGGACGGAGAGATTATCAGGTGGAGAGGTTTCAGGCATAAATAAAAATTATACTGATACTGGAATGGTAACGACCTTCTGCCATCCGTTTTAACTCCACGTTAAAAAAATTACCTGGAGGTGAGGATGGGGGTGGGAGAGAGAGAGAGAGGGAAGAGAGAGATGAGCGCAACAGAACCCACTATATATTAAATTTTTTTATATATTCGTCGACTTTATATTCAAGAAATATTTGGTCGAATTTCGACCATTGGGTGATCTCTAGTAAGTCATAAATCGACAACTTCAGATACCCCATTGAGGAGGGACGGGATTTGGAAGTTGACATTGGTCTTGCGGGAGAAGCAGAGGACTGGAGTCCGTCAAGTTGCAATTCACATTAATTTAAGTGAAAAGTACTTATTGGGAGTGGTTATTGTTTACGAGTAGTAAATTCCTAAGATACTGCCTAACAACTGGATGTCAATCTGAATTCATGCAACTGGATGATGATAACAAAGTCAAAATAGATTTTCTTCAATTGGGGTCAACAAAGTATAAATAGGGCGCTAATAAAGCTCGTATTTCAAAACGAATATAAATAAGATATAAGCGAGACGCCTTACACAACCTTGTGTTATAGATTACTCAAGAAGTTAACGTGACCCACCTCATAGACGGAGCCGGCCAGCCGCAGTGAGTGTGCCGCTCCCCTGGCCACCCTCAGCCCCCGGGGGCGGGGTTGGAGGCGGGGCAGCGGTGCGGGGGCGGGGAACGCCTCCTTGTGGCGCTGTACGCACGCGCGATACTCGCTCACGCGCACACGCGCCGTCTCAGTGCGGGCGTTGTAGTTGTAAACCATCGCACACAATATCGCACTTCGCACTTACTATCAAACATTTAGTTCAGTCTAAGGTCCAGTGTTGGTCGGCTTAGTAATGCGCTTCGTTAAATAATTTAAAACCTTCACTGAGGAATGGCTTTACATGCGAAGGCAAGTATAGTATATTGAATGCAGATAACCTTTCATGCTTCATCCTAACTCGCCCTCGTCCAAACTCCTAAAGTTACAAGTTTATTCAATGAGGTAATGTGTTTATTGACTCTCGTCGTCAAGCACTAGGTGCGTAAATGTTTGTTGCCTCTTCCAACCAATAAGCTACTTAAATGTTCTACTAAGACAGTTCTACGTTGTTTAAAAGCTCAACATTAATCGGAAAATTAAAAGAACAGACTGAATGAGAAGATTATTTATATTTTAAAACATATACATCATCAAAAGTAGCTAATAAAGTACTTCAATTAAATTTGCACAAATTAAGTCGGTATATAATAAAAACAACTTGCGATAGATCTTTAAAATATTTCTACAGCAATGGACAGATGCAATTATCATTTTGTCACTAGACCTTCCATTATGATTCTGAACACGGAATACTACCAGCAACTTTCAGGAAAATGCAGTATCTCTATCCTATCAGTATGTAAACTACTGTACCACCAGCTGAACCGCTGAACCCCGACCGTACGCACTCGCCCGAGTCGCGGGATACACTGCAGTTCGGAGCTTGGCATTTCTCCCAGACTTTCCCGGCTGCGGCTCATTGTGCCTATGAGACCCATTTGATTACTGATGAACCGCGAGCCGGCAAAAACAAAGGAGAAACCTCTTGAGGAAATGATAATTGTGTAAGAGCAACGTCCTTCGTAACCCGCGCCGTGTTTCCGCCCCGCGGCGCGGCGCAGTTGAGTTATCTTCTTCTGCGCTTCCTCTGATTCGGTAATGTAATCGGAATCTCCTGTCGACCAACGAAGAAAACATGATTTGCGTCATATCAGAACTAGGAGCGAGGTAAAAAAAGTTAAAATGTGGAGTGTTAAATGTTGATATATTATAAAGTACAATTGCGAACGGAAAAAGTGGTAAATCCGAATGTTTAGTGCAGGTTTTTGAAGCTACCGTTCGACCTAGACTGCTAAAACTTGAGACATTAATAGAAAAATAGTCGACCCGTGCGGAATTCCGCACTGCGAACCAAATCTTGTCAGCTGATCAGATGTTCTTTTGTTTACATTTTCGCTCCCGTCAAAACAAACTATTCCCTTTATTTATATTTCATCCTTATATATAATACGTGAAGGCGATTTATACGAAACACTACTCCTCCGTTAATAATGGACGGATTTTTACAACGACGTGTCAAAATTAAGTGTTTTTTTATGTAGACGCCCCCTTTCATCAATTCCTGTAATAAAAGTCTTCGGGCTTTGCCCCACAGGCCTTCAAAGTTATAGTGTAATCCTTATGAAGAAAATATTTTGTTTCCTTAAACAGACAAACAATTTGTTAATTGCATACCAAAACACATGTTGATAGTAAAACACATGAGAACAGAAAAGCTTACATAAATATAATATAATAGTACGTCGTGATCGCGAGCGAAGCCGTGGGTCTATTTTTCGTCAATAGCCAGCACGATAATCTTTAAAATGAGGGGTAAATCAGGGAATTTGATAAAAGAATAAGGAAGATCTCGCGGACTGACAGAAAAACAAGCTAGAGAAATAAAAATAAGATTAAATGGGAAAGAACCTAACGGAGCCCGATTCTTTGTTTCCTCTTATTTTATCTTAGAGTAAAAAAAGAAAACACTTTAAAATGAAGTAATGATCAGCTGTAGTAAATGTAGATTTTTGTAATATAATCCTAATAGCACCTGGGGGCCGAGTTTTGCTCGGAGAAGGCCGGTTTGTTTGTTTAAATTACTTGGAGTAAACTGATTATCACATTTGTATAGGTCATCTGCCTATTTTCTACATTGTTAAGGTCACTCTAGTTGTTATTTGTATCTGAACGTCTCTTTGATTTATTTCGGATATGACCACTCTATATATGCAATCATCACTCAACAGTCTTAGTTACTGCTCTTAGGAAAAAACTGTGCCAACATGCTCTCCACCATTTTGATCCTCTATACTCTCCAGTCTCCATGGCAACAATATGCTAACCAATCAAATGCTCTCTTCACAAGTTACGTGTTTGTCAGCCATCAGAGATCTTTATTCTACCTCGTTGTCATAAGCCCAATGTTATTTTTAGTGAATTTCCTATGGATTTCCTATTAGCATGACCCGCACGGTGAGACCGGGACCACTATAGAAGTTCCTAACGTGACCCCCTGAGTTTTGAGGGTATGTATATACATATGTATATATATATATGTATATACATATGTATATATATATATATGTGTATATATATACATATATATTAATAAGAAATAAAGGAATAAACCTTGAGTACCCTTTTTTCATTTTTATTTTACACGACACGTGTTTCGACTTTGAAGTCATCTTCACAAACCCTTTTCTTCTCTTTTTTTTCAAAAGAAAAATTGTATTAAGTTTATTTTAGTTTTCAAAATAGTCTCAAGGTGTCTCTGATTAGGGCGAACCTACTATGTTATTATTAATGTTTTCCATCCTTCTTAATTAATAATTCTGTGTATAATGTAAATGCGTTGAACCAGAAATAAATTATGTACAAAAAACAGTGTAAGTACATTAACCTAATATAAAAATAAACAAAGACAATCAGATGTAATTAAAATAGTGTAACTATTATATGCTATCTTTTCTTAGCTTATAATCGTTGGTGAAGTTGTTTCTTTGATCGTCTAATTTCATTAATTTTGTCAAATAGTGGGTTTCGTGTATTTGTTTGTACTGCGTTGAGCAAATTTACTTTGTCATTTTGGAAATTTGTATAAATTTGGAGTTCTTCTTTGGTATCCATTTTTTGTCCTTTCTTTTCGTATTCCAAAATTTGCAGGTTTTCATTAATATTTTTATAGTTATGATCTGTTTTCAAAATGTGTTCTGCAAATGATGATTTTTGTGACGTCATGTTGTTAGATCGTATGGCCTGTATGTGTTGTATGTGTTCATTGAATATGGATTTGAAACTTCTCCCTGTTTGGCCGATGTAATAACTGTTACAGTCGCTACACGTGAATTTATAAATACCTGATTTTTCAAATTCATTCTTTTGAAGATTTCTTTTGTTGGTTAATTTGTTGATTTCAAATGAGTTATTTCTTGTTTTGTAACTTAATTTAACCAACAAAAGAAATCTTCAAAAGAATGAATTTGAAAAATCAGGTATTTATAAATTAACTTGTAGTGACTGTAACAGTTATTACATCGGCCAAACAGGGAGAAGTTTCAAATCCATATTCAATGAACACATACAACACATACAGGCCATACGATCTAACAACATGACGTCACAAAAATCATCATTTGCAGAACACATTTTGAAAACAGATCGTAACTATAAAAATATTAATGAAAACCTGCAAATTTTGGAATACGAAAAGAAAGGACAAAAAATTAATACCAAAGAAGAACTCCAAATTTATACAAATTTCCAAAATGACAAAGTAAATTTATTCAACGCAGTACAAACAAATACACGAAACCCACTATTTGACAAAATTAATGAAATTAGACGATCAAAGAAACAACTTCACCAAAGATTACAAACTAAGAATAGATAGCATATGATAGTTACACTATTTTAATTACATCTGATTGTCTTTGTTTTTTTTTATTTTTTAATCTTTTATTAGAGGCTTTGTATTAAATTACATGAAGCCTTAAGAGCTACGAACATAAATTATTAGACTACAGTTCAAGTCCAAAATTTAATTGATTTCATCCGGTTCATGGTCACTTAAATAATTTTCTCGATTTTATGTAAAAATTCTAAGACGTAACACTATAATTTTGAAAACACACTGAATTAATTTCAATTACATAAAGAGTTCTGATGTATGAAGTCCAAATATTACAATTCAAGTCCAAAAACTTAATCAATTTCATCAGGTATATGGTCACTTAAATCATTTTCTTGATTTTGTGTAAAAATTCTAAAATGTAATACCATAATTTTGAGTTTTCTTCTTTAAGAATATCATGTAAATCAGGAGGTATATGACAGTTACATCTTCTCAACATTTCATAGAGATAATTTCGATGTATTGAGTAGGCAGTGCAGTCCTCAAATATGTGTTGAATACTTTCATGAGTTCCATCATTACATTTTAGGCATTGTGGGGAATCAATTCTTTTAAGTAAAAAAAGTCGGTCTGCTGTAAAACAGTGTCCAAAACGAAGTCTGAAGATCATAGTGGTGTCACGTCTACTGAATTTGGTTGATTCAAACCATGGGATGTTCGGATGGTTACTTTGAGTCTTTTTATACCATTCACCTTTGTTTGTAGATTGCCATATTTCATTAGATTTAGCTCTTATTTTATTCTTTATATCAAAACAAATATCGGAATATCGCAAAGGGAACTTATCATCTACAACTAAGGCATCATCGTGAACTGCACACTTTGCTAGGGAATCCGCCTTTTCATTACCAGGAACTCCAACATGGCCAGGAATCCATTGTATCACAATTTCTTTTGAACATTTAATAATTTCTTTTGCAATTGCTAAAGTTAGGTTATCATTGTTAAAGCCACGTAGAGCATTTTCAATGTTGTAAAGGGACACAAGAGAATCTGTTGCAATAGCAAATTTGCTGTCATTTAACTGTGATATATATTCTAAAGATTTTAAAATGGCAAATAATTCTGCTGAGACAATTGATGATATTGAGGGAATTTTTATTTTTATTTCCATGTCAGCTGCAGGATCATATATACCAACACCAACATTGGTTCCAATTTTGGATCCATCTGTATATATTATCCTATGACCGTTCCATTTGTGGTGTAAAATGTATAATGATGATTGCAGCAATACAGTATCGTTTACATGCTGTTTACTAGATTGAGTACCTGAAACAAGAACATTAGAAAAATGGATATTTGGGTTTATCATACATAGAGGTTTATGAAATTGGAAAATTGAATGACCATAGGGTTCGTTGTCGGCTTCACCAATATAATTTTTAATTTTGTCAAAAGCTTGTATAATTGTTGGTGTATGTTTTTTATCCCAAAATGGATGGTGATGGGTGAGCATGCTTAGTTCTTGGAGTTTTAAAAAAGCAGGATGAGATGTATTTAAATGAATTTTCAGAGCTAATTTTTCCGATAACAATTGTCTTCTCAAATTTAGTGTCATTGTGGCAGTTTCAGCATGTAATGCCTGAATGTGTGTTGTCTTAATAGCTCCAGTACATATCCTTAATGCGCTATTTTGTACAACATCCAATTTTTGTTCATATGTCCTATTTAAATGTCCAAAAATAAAACTGCAATAATCTAATTTTGGTCGTATTAAAGCTTTGTAGATTCTTAGAAGAAACTTTGGATGAGCTCCTTTCGTCCCAAACGCTAAGCATTTTAAGACGTCTAAGTCTTTTCTACAGTTTATTTATATATTAGGTTAATGTACTTACACTGTGAAGATGGCTTGAAAGTCGAAACACGAGTTGTGTAAAATAAAAATGAGAAAAGGGTACTCAAGATTTATTCCTTTATTTCTTATTAATATTACTAGGCTTATCGTCGTTGGGGGCTTTGCCCCAAACCCCCTTTTGGAGTTCGCTTCGCTCACTTGCATTCCTCAGTCAACTCAAGTTTAAATCAAACTCAACTATTGTAGTTCATTAACCAAAGAAAACCTACACAAAAATTACCTTTGGTGAGCACATTAACACCTACACGGGCGGTCCCATATCGGGTCGATATCGAAACATTTGACCAACCGGCTGCTTGTTAGTTTTATCGAATGAATTCTCGACTACGATGGTTGTTTCGAGGTGAATAAAAGCGAAAAATAAAGTGCTCACTCAATCAAAGTCAATCAGATATAAATAAAAAGTTGTGATTACAATGTTAAATTGGAGTTCTACAAATGGATTTACGTGTAAAAAAAACAACAAATTAGACTTCAGTTCACGACAAAATTATAGTAACCTAACCTAACCTAACTTTAATGGAAGATTTACAACAAATTATAAAAACGTGTTTTTGAGTGCAAATTAACAAAATATTTCAAAATTAAAACTGTATTAGTGGGTATTGTTGTTATTCAAATAATTTTTGTCGAAGAAACTGTTAATCTATATTCCGGTCTATTCAAGAAAAACATTTTGTGAAAAGAAGTCAAATAAAACTACTAACTAACTACAAAAGTTTACATAAACAATATAATAATATGTTGTTTATGTAATCTTCTTATTTTCAATATTAAAGTGTATAAAAATGTAATGTATAAATGTAAAAAAACGCAACCGAGTGAGGTAGCGATTATTGCACCTCACATTCGGGAGGTCTTGGGTTTCATCCCAGGCCGGCCATTCTGAGAAGAGTTTGTACGTTTTCTCATCTCATTTAGGCAAATGCCGGAATGGTTCCCAGAAAAGGGCCGTACCCCGCCAGGAAGGGAAAGATAGGACTCAGGCCTACCTTACCTGGTTTAAAGATTTCCCCATAAATTTAATATTTTGTTTGTAAATTCCAACACATTTTTAAACATTGTCACGGAATAAATAATATTATTATTATTATTATTAACTCCGGAGAGCGATGTATAGTGGCTGTTTGCTGTGCAACATAATTACAAATAAATGAATTTGTAAAAACAAAAAAGTCAAGTTAAACAGAAATAAATTGCAGCCACAAAAAGTAAGCATCAAAAGGAGGATTCAAACCCGTGACCACATGATCATCTGACATAAAAACCACTGAATCATCACTTGAATCATCACGTCATCACGTCATCACTTGAATCATCTGACAACATATCCACTGGGCTACTGGGCTAAATTCATTCGATAGAACAAACAATCGGTTGATTACATTTTCCAATATCGAAACAAACGATACTCGCGATATTGGACCTCCCGTGTAGGCGATAATGTGCTCACCTTGTTTTGTAACCTCATGTGAGCAAATTAGTATCACCTACACGGGCGGTTTTTTTAAATCATCTGATACAAACATGTGATATTAGCCAAAGATAGTGTGTTTTCATTAAACGGCTTTCCAAGACTGTACACATTTTAATGAGCCAAAATACTCAAAATTACATCTTCTCCGATGAATAGCGGCTAAACGGATGGTCGGATCTTAAATCTGACGTAAAAGTTGGAAATTAAATTCTCTACAACTTTTGTATTTAACATTTTTTGCCATCTCTTACCGTTTCCGTACAAAACGCGATCAATGTGGAAAAAATTTAAAAAGTGGAATTTTCCCCACCCCAAAAATGCCCCAAAAACTCAAAAATGTTATATTTTGGTAATTTTTCTGTGAGTTTCTCGTCAAGAGCTTTAATTCAAGTATGGGGTCGAGGGGGGTTCGATTACGGGAAGTGCCTTATAGTTTATGTCAGTGAGTGAGTGAGTGAGTGAGTGAACCCGTCTAGCTTTATATAAGTAGATATTAGTAGCCCTAATTTGCAAATCAAACATATGTATACATATATATATATATATATATATATATATATATATGTATATATAAAGTGCCCGTGAATGCGATAACTTGAGTAAAAACGTCCGATTTAGATGAAATTTGGCTCAAATGTGTAAAGTGACATTTATGCCATTAAGTTCGAAAACCAGAAAAATCGGAATATGGGAAGGGGGGTTTATGGGGGTTTTAAATTTTCCAAAAATCAGTTTTTTGCATTTTTTACCCTATAATTTTTAAAACGCTTAATTTTGGTTTGGATCTTGTTATAGATCTTAAAAAAAACAAATAATATAGTATTTTGAATTATTAACCTAGGTTAAGTGGTTGCGGAGAAAATAAAAAAAACCTGCTCATAAAATCTCCCTTGTTAATCTTATGGGAAAAAGGTTTTTGGCTTTTCCTCAGTTTATTTTAATGTAAACTGCACATTTGCTTTTACCAATCTTTTCAGTTCCACAAAACAATCATTTTGGTGTTTAAATTTTGATTTTACGCCCAACTGTTGCAGAGATATTCAAAGTGCTAAACACAGTACGTTGTCAAATGTTATCCTTATGGAGAATAAATACAATTTTATATCTCGATTATTTATGAATGAAACTACAAATTTATTCTTATTTATTTATGAATTTATTGATGAAACTTGGTATGTGGCTTCACGTAGTATATTGATATTTTCACAAAAAATTAATTTGTTGTTGGTTATCCCTGTAGCAGCAAACTTGAATACTCAGCCCTAATGTTATTCTTATGGATAATAAGTAAAGTTTGATATCTCCCTTAATTATGAACATAAATTAATAAAACTTAGTATGTTGCTTCACTTGGTTGAGTTATATTGATAATTGCAAAAAACGTATTTCTTCTCTTTTTGCAGCAATCCTGCGTACTCAGCCCTAATGTTATTCTTATGGAGAATAAATAAAATGCTATCATTCACTTATTTATTTATGTATTTTTATGAAACTTGGTAACTGGCTTTATGTGGTAGTGAGAAACATATGCATGTATTGGAAATTCGCTGAGTACGCAGGTTGGCCGCGACGGGGGTATTTTTGTTTTAGGTAAGCAGTAATCCCTTGCAGCTTGCAAAGAACGCTTGTAGGATTAATTTAATCCCCAGCTGGAGTGAACGCAGATTGTTCAATAATAAATTCACATGCGTGGGTTTTCGAAAGGATTAAATGTTAAATCATGAGAATTACTTTCACCTGTTTACTAATTAAATGGTCGTTTGGTAAAATTGTACTTTCCACGCTACAAGAAAGTATCCATATTTAATTGACATTGTTTAATTTCTTAATAAATTAAATAATGTTAGAACACATACAAACGTAGTTTAATTAGGGAATTAGATAAATTAATGATTGTGTACGGTATGAATCACGGACTTTAGGTACTCTATGATTCAAATTCTATGGTTAAATATATGGATTTAGTTCTAAAATAAGTATTTTAAGGGAATGAATGCTTGTATGAATGTTCGTGTGATTGTGATAAACTTTTAGTTTGGTAGCCTTTGTGGGCAGCCGGCTAATTAAGAGCGTCTCATACTAGGCCATACAGGGCCAGAGTTTTGACGGCCCTACGGTTAAGGGCTATATTATACCAGCCGCCTGATGGTATCAGTGTGAGGTAGCGCTGGCGCCAGAAGCTTTGCTATCTGGAGTCAAGGGTTAACTGTGTGTAGGCGTGTACGAGTGATAACAGTATCAGCTGGTATCTCTCATATCTCCAAATTGGAAGTAGTTTGTTTAATCTAGTTTATGAATAAAGCTAGTTTTTGATTTTATCTTTTATTAAATTGTAAAAGTTGTATTAGCCTTTTTTAATATTATTTGTTGGTGTAAAGTTAATTTCAATCTGGCATTGTTACTACTTTCTATATTTTTATTTTTTTATTGATTAAACATCACATGGAGCAGCTTTACATGTTGAGCTACACTGAAGTGTTATTTTGTTTTTTATTCGTTTTAGCGAATTTCCCCTATAGGGAAGAAGCTATTACCGTAGGTCTCATGGTAAGACTTAAGCCCGAGACCATGATAACTTTTCATTTTGAGGTCCCCAAATGCCAAAAACACCATTCGTTCAAATTTTTATATATGTATATATATATATATATATATATATATATATATAATGTTATATAATGTATAATATATAATATATAATGTATATATATATATATATATATATATATGTGTGTGCCCGTAAGCACGATAACTCTCGTAAAAAAGGTCCGATCATAATGAAAATTTGGTACAAATGTGTAAAGCACCATTTATTTGAACGAGTTCGAAAACCAGACGAATCGCTCCATCCAAAGGGGGGTTTTGGGGGAGTTTTGTACCCAAAAATGGGTTTTTGGGGTTTCCACATGTAATTTTTATTTAAATCCAATTTTAATTTTTACCATTTAAGTCAGCATAAAAAAACAAACAATTTGGTAATTTTATCATTGCTCTACGTCAATTGGTTCCTGAGATATTGAAAGTGCTAAACACAGTACGTTGTCTAATGTTATTCTTATGGAGAAAAAGAAAAATTGTATATCTTGCTTATTTATGAACATAAACTGACAAAATTTGGTTTATGGCTTAATTTGGTTGGGGTTTATCGTTGTTTGCACAAAATACAAAATTTTCACGTATGGTTCCCGTAGCAGCAAACCTAGGTAATCGGTCCCCGTGTTATTCTTATGGAGAGTAATTAAAATGTTATATATCGCTTACTTATAAAAATGTATATGAATTAAACTTGGTATGTGACTTTACTTAGATGAGTTCTAATGATATTTGCTTAAAACCCCATTATTTTGTGTTCCTTGTTGCAGCAAGCCTGCGTACTCATCCCCAATGTTATTCTTGTGGAGAATAATTAATATTTTTAACATCGCTTGTTTGTGAATATATTTCTTATGAATCCTGTTAAGAATTCATAACATAATGTGTTATGTTATATATTCATTGGAAATTTCCTGAGTATGCAGGTTTGCTGCGACGGGGTATTATTTTAGTTTTACTGACCACGCAACTGGTTAAAATGGTCAGTTTATTTCCAACTTTTCCATTGTAATTGTTTTATGTTGTTTTTAAGGAAATAAATAATTTATTCATATATTTTTTCAACAGTAAACTATAATGGTTCTTCTACTGAAAAAACTTATTTAAATGAAATACTAAACTAATCCAACCTAGCCTAATAAAGGCCCAAGTACTAAACAGACTAACCATCGTACAGTATAATTCTCGAGGAATCCTATACTCTAATATGAGTAAGGTTTGCTTGCTTGCTTGCTTGCGACACGGATCTCAAAAACGGCTCCAACGATTTCCATCAAATGTTCGAAATAACTAATTTCTGGGATAAAAATAAGTTCTAGATAGGCCGGACAGACCTCATCCCCAGGAAAAATCAAATAATGAAAAAAACTAAAATGAAAAGTTTAAAAAATTAACATTGGGCTTATGGAGTTTCAAATCAAAACAAAAGAATTTTAACAGCTGTTCATAATCAACCAGGGAACTGTCAAGTAATACTCATGTTGTTTATGATTATTAACATGTGGTTTCCTGAGAGCAGAGATTAAAAGATTTGAGTGAATATTACATAAATAGAGTAGTAAAATAAATCAAAGGGACATTGAGATATAAATAACAACTGGAGTGACCTTAAAAATTTAGAAAAGAGGCAAATGAGTTGTACAAATCTGATTATCAGTAGGGGGAATTGGTGAAATATTACTCCAAGTCATCTAAACAAACTGTCTGGCCTTCCCCCGAGCAAAGCTCGGCCCCCCAGGTACTTATTATTATAAAAGCAGTAGCAATGAAGTAATCCACAACTAATCGGAATCAGATGTGTACTGTGAGTCAGAAACATGAAATAAACTAAACAAAAACTCAAAAATACGAAGAATTTGCTCAATTAGGGTCATACCTTGTTAGACAATTCTAGTTGGTTTTGTTTACCTTATAACTTATTCTCAAAAAAATTCTGAAAGCAAGTGAATGATTAATAAGAAGTTACTGTGGTATCAAAATACAGTATACTCGAATTTGAACCACTGTTAGAAGTTTACCATGAAGCCTAATACTAGAAATTAAAAATAAACATTTAGCCAAAAAAACATAAACAAAGTATAAATACCCCCGTCGCAGCAAAACTGCGTACTCAGCGAATTTCCAATGTCTTAATACCACATAAAGCCGCATACCAAGAGTCATAAAAATACATTCAAAAATAAGCGATAAATACAATTTTAATTATTCTCCATAAGAATAACATTTGGGATGAGTACGTAGGTTTGCTGCAACAAGGAACACAAAATAATGGGGTTTTATGCAAATATCAATAGAACTCATCTAAGTAAATTCACATACCAAGTTGAATTCATATACATTTATAAATTAGTGATATATAACATTTAGTGATACATAACAAACAACAACAACAAAAAACAACCAGATGAAGCCACTTACCAAGTTTCGTAAGTTTATATTCATCAATAAACGAGATATACAATTTATTTTTCTCCATAAGAATAGCATTAGACAACGTACTGTGTTTAGTACTTGTATCATTAAGTAATTGACGTAGAGCAATGATCAAAATACCAAATTTTTTTAAGCTGAATTCAATGGTATAGCTAAATAATTTATTTAAATACAAATTTCATGTAAAGCCCCATTTTTGGGGTACAAAACCCCCCCAAAAACCCCCCTTCGGATGGTGCGATTCATTTTGTTTTCGAACTCGTACTTTACAAGTCTGTACCAAATTTCATCAAGATCGGATCTTTTTTACGAGAGTTATCGTGCTTACTGACACATAAATTAATATATAAATATATATATACATACATGGTGCTAACATTTTTAGTACATGTACATATTTTTTAGCAAACAATTAATAATATTTGTTATTAAAGTTAAAACACGAATTACGGGTTTTAATTAGTTTGTGGTCTAAACTTTAAATAACAATTTTTTTCTCGTTTTCATTTTTAGCGAATTTTCCCTATAGGTACGAAGCTATTACCGTAGGTGGTAAATTTTCGTTTTGAGGCCCCCAGATGCCAAAAACAGCATTCGTTCAAATTTTGTATATATATGTGTCCGTAAGCACGATAAATCTCGTAAAAAAGGTCCGATCTTGATTAAATTTGGTACAGACGTGTAAAATAGCATTTATTTAAACGAATTCGAAATCCAAGCGGATCGGACCATCCGAAGGGATATTTTGGGGAGGATTTTTACCCCAAAAACGGGTTTTTTGGGTTGTTCACATGTAATTTTTATTTACATTAAATTTTAATTTGCACCATTGGATTCACCTCAAAACAGAAAACAATTTGGTGTTTTTATCATTGCTCTACGTCAATTTGTTACCGAGATATTGAATGTGCTAAACACAGTACTTTGTCTAATGTTATTCTTATGGAGAAAAAGAAAAATGTTATATCTCGCTTATTGATTACGGAACGAAGTAAAGGAGACTATGTATATGAACGAAGCTATGTATTAGCAGAGGCAATGATTCGTTGTCCGTCAGTATGTGGTCGTGTGTGTGGTCGTGTTTGTTCGGAACGCAATAACGTGAAAACGGCTGCACGTATAGTTTTCCGATTTGACACAACTGTTTTCCATTAGATTGTACGCTTCCTGTTCAAAAATTGAACACATTCGTTAAACAGTTCTTTATTAATTAACATTTAAAAGTTGTAAAATTTCCGTAAGGTAAAGCATTGGACAAAGATTACTGGTTTTAAAGTGCGAGATACTAATACAATATTGTTTTGTAATTACAAGACACTACTAAAATACCCCCGTAGCAGCAAACCTGCGTACTCAGCGAATTTCCAATGCATATATATTTATCTTAATACCACATAAAGCCACATACCAAGTTTCATCAATATACATTCATAAATAAACAATTTATGACATTTTAATTATTCTCCATAAGAATAACATGGCAGCTGAGTATGCAGGTTTGCTGAAGCAAGGATCACAAAGAATGGGTTTTTATACAAATATCAATATAACTCGTGTAGGTAAAGCCACATACTAAATATCATTAATTTATTTTCATAATTAAGGGAGATAACACGTTACTTATTCTCCATAAGAATAACATGGGGCGGAGTACGCAGGTTTGCTGCTACGGGAGTCTTTGGCAACAAATTGTTTTTTTGAGCAAATATCAATGGTCCACAACCAGATGAAGCCGTATACCAAGTTTTATCAGTATACGTTCATAAATAAGCGAGATATAAAATTTTTCTTTTCCTCCATAAGAATAACATTAGACAACGTACTGTGTTTAGCACTTTCAATATCTCGGTAACCAATTGACGTAGAGAAATGATCAAAATACCAAATTGTGTGTTTTTTTAAGCTGAATCCAATGGAAAAAACTAAAATTTGATTATTTTCAAAATTATATGTACAAAATTCAAAAAACCCATTTTTGGGGTACAAAACCCCCCCAAAATACCCCTTCGGATACAGCGATCTGGCTGGTTTTCGAACTTAAAGTCATAAATGTTGCTTTACACGTTTATACCAAATTTCATCAAAATCGGATAATTTTTACGAGAGTTATCGTGCTCACGGACACACATATATATATATATATATATATGCAGTTTCGAACGAATGGTGTTTTTGGGGTCTGGGGACCTCAAAACGAAAAGTTATCATGGTCCCGGGCCTAGGTCTTACCATGCCGACTACGGTAATAGCTTCTTCCCTATAGGGGAAATTCGCTAAAATGGTTTTATCCATATGGTTTATGATTAAATAAACAAAGTACTCTCCGTTTAACATGATTTGATTAAATTTATCAAAGGATTATAAAATTAATAACAGCTTTTACAAATAAAGGTAACGTTCTCCTGTAATGGGAGTAAAGTAATTGGAGTGAGGTAATAGTTTATCCGCTAGATTGCAGCAGCCATTTACTTCTGCCAGCTGTGTTCTTTTGTCAGTTTATGATATTAAATACCCCGTCATATCAAACCTGCGTACTCAGCTAATTTCCAATGTACATCACTACATAGGCAACTTACCGTGTTTTTTGTTGTTGAAGAATTTGCACCTATAATAGTATAATATAATTAAGAACGATTTATCTTATGACCTAAAACTAACCAAAATAAAAGTAGATATTTTCCTAAAGAGTCCCAGGGTTATTTATTTAATATTTTATGATGAAATTTCGGTTAACAGCAAAAACTTGTATCAACCATTTCTGAGTTCGGTCATCCCATTACGCGAATATTTGAGCGTACTCCTATGAGGTTGTGGACTTAGTATAGCACTGGCAAAACTTAGTACATGGCTTCATCTGGTTGTGATTTATTGTTGTTTCCACAGAAAACAATTTTTTCTGAATAATCTTGTAGCAGCAAACCTGGGTGCTCAGCCCCCATGTTAATCTTATGGAGAATAATTAAAACCTTATAAATCGTTTATTTATGAATGTATATGGATGACACTTGGTATGTGACTTCACTCAGTTGAGTTCTATTGATATTTGCACAAAAACCAACAAATTTTTCGTTCCTTGTTGCAGAAAACCTGCGTACTCATCCCCAATTTTATCATTATGGAGAATAATTAAAATGTTGTATATCGCTTATTTGTGAATATATTTCTTATGAATCCTGGTAAGTGGCTTAATTTGTTATATTCCCTGGAAATTCGCTGAGTATGCAGGTTTGCAGCGACGGGAGTATTTATAAATTAATTAATCTCAAAAGGATGGTTGTAAAATGTTCCTTTATAAATTCCAGAACTAAATAAAGGGATGAAACGACATTATTCCTAGTTTCTATATAAGAGTACTTCATGATTGCATACTATCTTATAAATAATAAACGGTATCAGGAAACTGACACATACTTTCTCCCTTTTAGCCAAACTTTAATGACAAAAATATTTGATATTTACTAAATATAGGATATGAAGTATAGATAAATGTACAGAAAATTCTCTAAAATAGTTATTTTAAGAAATATCCACCCAAATCCCTTTTTGGGAGCCACTATAGAGTCCGTTGTTACACACAGTGGTTTTAAGAGGGGAAATGCCCCCTTGCCCCCCCAAGGGTTAAATAACAACATATTTCGAAGATTCTCTGTTGGTCAATGCTAACATGACCTGCATATCAAATTTTAATGAAATTGATATGTAAATAAGAGAGAAATAGTTATTTTTGTATTCCCCATAAGAATAACATTGGACAACATACTGCGTTTACCGCTAAATGAAAATTTCAATTTTCTCCGCAACTAGCAATCGTAGAATAGTAATTTAAAATACTAAGTTATTTAGTTTTTTTAGCTCTTTTTAATGGTGAATAGTAATCTTTTTTAACATTTATGATTTTTTATGACAAATTTAAAAACTGAATTTTGGATGTTTTAAGTTCTGTAATTTCTGAACCCGATTTTTTCCAGAAATGCGGATGGTGTCATTTTGTTGGAAGACTAAAGTTCTACAAACGGCTAAAGTTTAATAAAAATCGTTAGAGCCGTTTTTGAGAAATTTTGATTTTTCATGTTTTTTGGCGGTTTTTGGGGGATAACCCAAATTCAAATTTTTGTTTTTTTTACCCTTAAAAATCAAAAATTCCAAAAAATGAAAAATTGCCTGGAGATATCGTGGATTAGTACCTACATACCAAATTTCATCAAAATCGGCCCATTGGTTAGGGCTCTAGCTCTGTACACATCCGCACAGACAGACAACACGTAAAAACCATTTTCTTTTGGGTCAGGGAGCACCATAACGAATATTTCCAATAACAACTCAAATTCGAAAATTTTTACGAAAACAATAATTTTTCCAAATATTATGTATAGAGGGAGAAATTAAAAACAGGTTAAAGTGGTGAGAATACAACTAACACCAATGAATACAAACCCTACAAGGACACAGCTTACGGGGAATAGTTAGCCAAAAAATCCAGGTCAAAATCTGTAGTTCTGCATGTGGACACTAGGCAGCGCTAGTTGTAATGATGTTTCCGCCTTGAGTGCGAGTGAGAGGGATGCCACCCTCACATCGGCTCTCTCTCTCTCGCACTCATACTCAGGGCGAAACATCCCACTAGCGCTCACATGCGCAACTACACTTTTTGACCTGCGATTTTGGCTGACATTTTTAACCAACTTGTGTTCTTCTGTTCTTCTTATAAGGTCTGTATTCATTGCTAACACGAAACAAACACGACGCGGCGCGTCGAGCGAGTAAGGTTTTGCCGTTCGGATGTAGGTTTTATTTTTACACAGGGCCGGATTTAAAGATTAGGCGCCCCTAGACCTAAAACGTTTAACCGCCCCCTCTACATACCACCGGTGAGAAGGTGCGGTCGACCCAGCGATATCCCTCAAGAAAACCGTTTTTAAAATAGCCCTAACAGTTTTTATTTTATCGCATGACAAAATCACTGATACAAATTATTTTAGAATCAATATTTTGATTTTTGGGTGTATAAAATAAATATGTATTGGAAATAAGTTCAATCTATTTGACCTCTAAACCCCTTAACACATAAATGGATTAAACATTTTTGAAAAAAATTATACTAAAATTAAATATTGATGTTTCGTACAAATATGAATACTAGTTGTCCTGTTACTCGAATCCGAGCAAGTTTGTACCCAACGAACGGTTACTTCTGTTGTAAACAAAAATATAAAACCCCCTTCGCAGCAAACCTGCGTACTTAGCGAATTTCCAATGCATATATATATATATATATATATATATATATATCACTACTACATAAAGGCAATATTACCAAGTTTCACAAAAAAACATTCATAAACATGTGATATATAACATTTTATTTATTCTCCATAAGAATAACATTAGGGTTAAGGACGCAGGTTTACTGCAACGAGGAAGATAAGTAATGTGTTTTTTTTGCAATTATCAATATAACTGAACCAGGTGAAGCTACATACCAAGTTCTCTTAATGTAGGTTCGTAATTAAGGGAGATATACAACTTTACTTATTCTCCATACGAATAACATGGGGGCCGAGTATGCAGGTTTGCTGCTACGGGGACTATCAACAAAGAACTTGTTTTTGTGCTAATATCAATATACCACAACTAGTTGAAGCCACATACCAAGTTTCATCAATATACATTTATGAATAATCGAGATATCGAATTTGATTTATTCTCCATAAGGATAAAATTGGACAACGTACTGTGTTTAGCACTTTGAATATCTCTGCAACGGTTGGACGTAGAATAACGATTAAAACACCAAAATGTGTTTTTTTGAGCTAAACATATTAATAAAAAGAAATGTGAAGTTCTTAGTAAAATTATCTGAGAAAAAACCTTTTCCCATAAGATTAAGATGGGACACGTTTTTTGGATTTTCTCCGCAACCACTTAACCTAGGATAATGATTCAAAATACTAAATTATTATTTTTTTAAGTTTTATAAAATGGCTATAACCAAATTTGATTTTTTTAACATTTTGGGGTACAATTTGCAAAAAACCGATTTTTGGAAAATTGTAAACCCCCATAAAACCCCCTTCCCATAGTCCGATCGATTTGGTTTTCGAACTTAAAGTTATAAATGTTACTCTCCGCATTTGTGCCAAATTTGATCAAAATAGAGTGTTTATTTCAAAAGTTATCGCGGTAACGGAAATACACATATATATACATATATATAAATTTGAACGAATAGTGTTTTTGGCATCTGGGGACCTCAAAACGAAAAGTTATCATGGTCTCGGGCTTAAGTCTTACCATACCACCTACGGTAATAGCTTCTTCCCTATAAGGGAAATTCGCTAATAACAAAACATCTGATATGTAAACAGATGATATAATCTGAGAACGAGTTCGCACGCAGCACGCTGACGTGAGTGAAGTGAATTTCCACATAGAAACTTTTAAAACTCAAAATCAGAGTAAAAACATACATTTAGTCCAATTTTTATTGAAATCTGAATACATTGATTTTGGCTGTTTTGATACTCCAGGTTTCATTTACTTGCAAAGCTGGGAATACAATTTTGCGCATAATAAGGTTAGGAGAAGGTCCAGACAGGTTTGAAAGTAAGCGTGAGGTTTCTGGGGATGATAAAAGTACTCTAACAAAGGAATAACAGGCTTTTCTAGGGTTAACCCCCCATAAGACAACGTCCTGTGTTTAGTCGATACATATTTTCTTTAATAACTCGGTAAATATTTATCCCAGAATGATGAGAGAGGGTTTAAAACTTTCGCCTCTCTAATTCCCATATTTTACATGCATTAATTGTACATCCGGGGATTTTCTAACCCTTTTTGGGCCCAAAAACTCGAAATTTGAAAGATTAATCCCCAAAAAAGGGGTTTAGAGTGTTCCGATTGTTTTGCCCAACGAACTTGTCCAACTGATTACAGAAAGGAACGTCTCTACAAAATTTGAAGTAAATCGGACTAAAAATGCGAACGCTAGAGTGCAAACACACTATATATATATATATATATGTTATAATGATTGATTAGGGCTACTAATATTATAAGATGTATCTTCATATTTTAACAAAGTACCCTTTTTTTATAAAAACATTTTTATTTCAGACTGACATGTTTCGTGCGCTTAGGCCATTATCAAAGTCTATAAAAATATAACCTCACATTTAAAATAAAATAAATATTAATCATACGTTAAAATTAATTATTTTAAAGTTGCATATGAATTGTTTGTCATAATCGATAATATATTTTATTTCCTTCTGTTATTTTCTTTGAATACTATATTAAGTGATTTTTATACGTCCCTGTTCTTATTTTTTCAATTTTATCAAACATCGGGTAAAATATATATAACATTTTGAACTACCCCCCAAAAAGTGTTCAGGGGGTCACGTTAGGAACTTCTATGGTGGTCCCAGGCTTAAGTTTCACCGTGCGGGTCATGCTAATAGTACACTTTCCTAAGGAAATTCACTAATAATGCGGGTAACGAACTTTCAATCAACACGTAGTTTAGACTTCCGCCGTCGCATAGCGCCACTGTTAAGAAAATTCAGCGCTTTACTGTAGCCTATTTAAGTGGTGTCCTTACTTAAAATTCTTAGATGTATTGGCAAATTTACGTCCCTCAAACCTTTAATTTGTCACCTCAAACGTTAAAATCCGTCCAGCCATTATCGAGTTATGTCTGTGAAGAAAAAACCTCCAGCGTATTAATGTACAGTATAAGATTATAGTACGGTATTAAAAATGAGTTTAACAATAAGTTTACTTATGACTTACAGGATTGAAAAATAACGTACTCCTGATAAAATTATAACAAAACATTTAAATAATCACTTAATACAAACTGTAAGTATGTTTTGGTTTTTAATTATTTTTTGAAATTTTTATTTCTAACTTAAAACTTATTACCGTGCGCTTACGCCATATTATTTGGCTTAGTGGTAAACCCAGCCCTTTATTTACAGATATACCAGGTGATTAAGTTAGAACCTTAGTGCTTAGAGTACTGGCCTCACAGTCCGGGGTTCGCTATATTGATCGTGAGAAAAATGGTGTTGAAGGTTCGAAGCTAAACCCAGCTGCGATTGTCATTCATTGCCTAAAAAATCAGTCGGTCTTTTAGTCAGTAACAAGGCTATATGTAAAGAACCTCACTTACCCTACACTCGAAATTAATTTATACGAGTATGAAAGCATCTTTAGTGCGATTTTCCTGCAATCTTTGGTGACCTTACTAACCGGTGGGTATGTCGGGGTATCTACCGGACAGATCATTTTCTCCAATAAGCGGTTAGGTTAGTTTGTGGTAGGCTAACCATAGAAAAAAGAGGTCCATCCTACTTAATGTATCCACGGCTATATTTTAAATAAAAATAAACTACTTTAAAATTCTCTACGACTGAATTTCCAAACCAAACTATTGAAACTCACCCCGTAGTTACCCAGGATGATGTTTCCCTTGAGGCAGTTGGCTCTTAGGTTCACCGTCCTCAGGTCTTCGCCCCCTTGGTTCACACTGTCCAAATCCTTACGTCCTTCACTCGGATCCTGCGAGATATGTTTGAATCAGTGTCTAGCAGATCACGATTTTTTTGCCAAAATAACAAAAGCAAAACTACTTATTTAATTACATCCCGCAAGGTGTAGCATTTGTAAACTCTGGGAAAATTTTTAGGCAGAGACGAAAAAATGCTTTATGCACAGAGGTAGCCAGCCTATAGAGTGGGACTCCCATAAGTTACTAAGTTTGAAATGTCAGGGTTTATTTTAATACTCGAAGACGACCCCCACATGGAAGCAACAGCTTTTAACGTTATGCAAAAACTACCTTTCCCAACAGTTTCGCTCATTCCCTTGATTTCAGTTTAATAGTGAAATCAAATCATACAACTGATTTATTCCAATGTTTAACAGTTATTTTAACCCTAAAAGTTTGTTTAATATCTCAGGATTATATAAATAAATCTGAGACGAAACTGTTTTGTCTTTAAGTTATGCTTTACATGTTATAACATCTACCTCCAGGGCTCCGTCCCCTGGACTTTTAAAGTTTAAATGTTAATGTTTTGGAGGGAATCAATTTAACTAACCACTCATTATCATCTGTTGATACCATCAGGTCAGAAAGGGTTCCATCAGATAGATAAGTTTCAAGCAAACCTCTGGAATGACAACAATTTAAATTGATAAAACCGTATAAGAGCTGGATAATCCCAACAAGGAAAAATACTTGGTCGAATTCAAGTGATTGGATTCGCTTGGTGTATAAATATGACAATATTAACTGAACAAGCGGTTACCAATAGGTGGAGCGGTCGCATGTCCCGATTCCTCTGCAGGAAGGGTGGCAGGGTGGCCAGGAGGTTGTGGGAGGCGGAGAGATGCCGCAGCCTGGGGAACGATCCCTCCCGACCCGGCAGACAGGTCAGCACATTGCGGTCCACCCGCAGCTCCTCTAGCCTGCGACGATAGTTATTGATTATCTCGATCTTAAACAGTAACAAGGCTACAAAAGGCTTCTCACCCATTCTACACTCATCGTTCGCCTTAAAATACGCCATCGTTGAGTTGGCGTCTTATTCAATGCTTAATACATATTAATTCAGTTTTTTATTTGTATTTTGTATTTCAACGCCAATGGAATTTTGTTAAGAGTAAACTACAAACTCTAATACAGGAAAGCGGATGCACAGTGGAGTGCTTCATAGTCTGAAGTTAGTCGGATCGATCCTGAGCAAAATCCTGTGAAATATTTGTGAAGGTTCTATGCTAGTCCAGCTGCCATTGGTCATTGGGCTATTAATTAGGCTTAATGATCCTGGATAAAGAATCAGACGGTCTTAGTAAGTAACAAGGCTACACAGGACATCTCACACTTTCTACAATCATCACTCATTCATATTCGTCTTTAAATACGCCCTAGTTGCGTCGGAATCTTACGCAGGGATTCAACCCTAAAATATATGTGGATACCCCGGGATTTGAACCAAAGTCCAAGACGATGATCGATAGCGTTTGGTTTTTTATCCACATCTGACCTGTGTAAGGTAAGATAGTAAAGGCTGAGACGGAGACTCATTATTTTTAAGCGAAAGAGAAGACGAATTTTAACCAACGAGCTTGAGATTAACTGTCTGATTAATTAGGAATCCTATTGTTATTCTAAAGCTGATGGTCTATTATACTGTTGCATCATCACGCTCAATCGATACGACAACGAACGACTACATCGTATTCAGGAAATACAGTTAAAAAATATAAGGGTGTATTCACGGTTCGAAATTCCATTAGAACTCTACCGGTGGTTTAGGTCGTCTTACGAAGGCGGTCCCTGCCCTTACTTGGCTCAAATTAAAACAAGGTGTTTTACGACTTGTGGGAGTTAGGATTGGCTTGCTTTATAGAGAGGAACATTTGCAGCAGATGTAACATTGTCGTAATAATTACCTTACTCGGAAGACTCTGCCAGAGTTGCTTGATCTTCTTGTACAACATTATATAAATACATATCGACAGACTACATTTGATAATTTTTCATGTGTCTCGTTGGCTGTGTGCCTTTATATCCGTGGTTTAACGGTCATTTCAAAACAACGCACTTTATCTGGGGGTAAAAATGCACACACGCGCCATCAGTTTATAATTTGCATTATATTTAAAACATCTTAATCAATGTCTACCATAAACGAATTAAGTATTACAATTCTCTCACAAGTTTAAAAACCATTTGGCACTCAACGCGTCTCATCAAACATTTAAGTACGCCTAAACAACCTAGAAAACACATATTTAAACATCAATATTCATATGATACAACAACTCACTCAAAGTCCTGTTCGAAGGCGTCCATGTCTCGAGTCCATGGCGAAAGGCATGTTTCCTCAGCACGCACGCGGAGGCCACTGGAAATGCTGAAGGCTCGATGCGCTTCAGCGAGCTCAGGAAACAACGAAACAACGGAAGCGATCACGGGGTGATAACAACGATGGAGTATGTGCGGTAAGAAGGAAAGTGTTTTGCATAAGGCTGATGAGAAGAGATGCTGGACCACAGTTGCACACCCGACCGTGCAGTGGAGCCGTTTGACTGATCGTAACGCCTTGTGGATAATTAGAGTGGATTGCTTCCTCTGTAACGCTTAATGGGCTGAATGCAGATCTTGCGAGACGCGAACTTTAAGGATGACGTAGAATTGTGTAACTGCGGTGTTGTTGGGGTTTAGTAGTGCGTAAGGGGTAGGCACTAAGTGGGATCGTCGTTATCAGTTTTCTACGCACCAGACAAAGTCCTTGGTTAAATACTAAAACTATATTAATAAGGGAAGCGTTCAAAGAATATGTTGGACGGTTGGTAAATTACAGGATGATGGGAGATGGCTCAAATTCAAGGTGTTAGAACGGGGTGCTCGGGGGAAATAATGAAAGTTTACGGAAAATACTAACCGACAGACCTACAATTTTATACTTTAGTACCTCGCGGTACCTCATAAACCGAAATTTAAAAAATATATTCTAATAATTTTAATTACCCTATAACTTATTATTAACATAATACAGTGATCGCAGACGAAGCCACAACGGATAATAGACAGTAATACTATGAATACATTTAAACATCAAATCCCTCATCTAAGATCTAACTTTCATTAAAATAAGATAATAGCATATATACCAACAATGTGAGCGAACGAATAACTTTTATAACCAAATAAAAAGGAGTATTAATTTACAGTGTACAATTCTCAGCGATATATCAATTGGTTTGTGACTCATTAACATTTTGATTTCGTAATATAACAGAACATTTGTATAAGAGAGAAATTAGTGTTGTACGATTAATTTGGCAAAGTTAAATGATTAAAATTTGGCCAATCTCAGTTGACCGCCAAAGAAATTGTATAGAAGGAAAGTACAGATTAGTGTGTCGGTTAACACTGATCAGATAGAAAGTTGAGGGTGGGTATTTTTAGAGCGCTTATAAAGGGAGGAAAAATATACGACTGAAAACCTTAATACTACGGTGGAAATCAAAGTTACATCCGTTTCCTTAAAAGTTGCAGAATACGAAGGAAAAAAATACCACCCGTCGCAGCAAACCTCCATACTCAGCGAATTTTCAATGAATATATATGTCTTAATAACACAGTAAGCCTCTTATCAGGATTCATAAGACATATATTAATAAATAAGCGATATTTAAAATATTCATTATTCTCCATAAGAATAACATTAGGAATGAGTACGCAGGTTTGCTGCAACAAGGAACACAAAATAATGGGTTTTTATGCAACTATCCATAGAACTCATCTAAGTGAAGTCACATACCAAGTTTCATTCATATACATTCATAAATAAGCGATACATAACGTTTGTATTACTCTCCATAAGAATAACATGGGGTTTGCTGCTAAGTACCTTGTTTGCTGCTACGGGAACCATAGGCGAAAAATTGATTTGTTGGACAAACAACAACAAACCACAACCAGATGAAGCTATATACCAAGTTTCGTCAGTTTATATTCATAAATAACCGACATATAAAATTTGTCTTTTTCTCCATAAGAATAACATTGGACAACGTACTTCCAGTCCAGCTGATGTAAGACACTGCTGTTGGTAAACCTACTTGTTGAGTTGTGCTAGATCCTCTGGTAACGCTGCTAGTCGGTTGTCCGATAGGTCCAGGTGCCTGAGACTCCGCAGGCGCGTCACAGCCGCTGGCAGAGCGGTCCAGTGGTTCGCGCTTACCACCAACCTTGGACAAAAATACGCATTGAAATCACATATAACAGTTTCTTGGGATACTTGTAAAAGTTGCAGTTTTCCTTTAAGACATTTTATATAATGTTTCTTAACGTGTGATTTGTTGGTAGGCCACAAGTCCCTTAATACTTTTCATCAAAACCAATAATTGAGCTATCGTTTTAAAGAGTTAACCGCTAAATGCGAAAATATACAAACATTTAAAAACCATAAAAATGATAATTTAATGGTTTATTTCCACTTATTTCTTTATCAACGTAACAACGTACTCTAGTGGAACTTACAGCGCAATGTTCAACTAACTCAACACAGATGTTTCATTACGCATAAAATGCTTGTTGGGAATTTTAGACTTTAATACTTCTTGAGGAGTATAATAAGAAGAGGAATTATGATCCAGAGAATGCTGGAGGAGTAATATTGCACTTAAGGAGGGGCTTCAGTAGCGATAGATGTCGTTTTAACCTGCTTCTTCCGTACGACCGATGTAAATTGTAAACCAACGTAGCAACCAAAAATTAATCTGAGGCCTTTGTTTTTAAACTAATTTACAAGAAAAAATACCTATTGATCAACTGAGCAGAAAAGTAGATATGTTATCTATCTATCTATCTATCTATCTATAATATTATAAAGAAGAGGTGGTTTCTGTCTGTCTGTCTGTCTGTCAGATGTTCCGGGTGAACGCAAAAACTACTGAACCGACTGGGCTGAAACTTTACACAAAGGTAGATCTTGAACCCATGCAACACATAGGCCTATTCACTTCCTTAAAATCCCCTCGGGCTACGCCCCGTGAACGTCCTAAGTTTCAATGTTTACATTTTAGAAGAAAGTAAACATTCAGAAACTGTAATGCGAACAGCTGAGGACATTTCCATTTGACAGTTTAAAGAGCAGAAGCAAGAACAGCTGTTTCAAACTAACTTACCTTTCTAACCCGTGCGAAGAACGGGTACATTCAACTAGTAATATTATAAAGAAGAGATGGTTTCTGTCTGTCTGTCTGTCTGTCTGATGTTCTGGGTGAACGTAAAAACTACTGAACCGACTGGGCTGAAACTTTACACATAGGTAGATCTTAAACCTATGCAACACATAGGCCTATTCACTTCCTTAAAATCCCCTCGGGCTACGCCCCGTGAACGTCCTAAGTTTCAATGTTTACATTTCAGAATAAAGTAAACATTCAGAAACTGTAATGCGAACAGCTGTGGATACTTCCATTTGACAGCTTAAAGAGCAGAAGCAAGAACAGCTGTTTCAAGCTGACTAAAATGCAAATTGCATTGACTAAAGAACGGGTAGAGAAAACCCCTGTGCGAAGAACGGGTACGTCAGCTAGTAATATTATAAAGAAGAAGTGGTTTCTGTCTGTCTGACTGTCTGTCTGGCTGATGTTCCGGGTGAACGCAAAAACTACTGAACCGACTGGGCTGAAACTTTACACAAAGGTAGATCTTGAACCCATGCAACACATAGGCCTATTCACTTCCTTAAAATCCCCTCGGGCTACGCCCCGTGAACGTCCTAAGTTTCAATGTTTACATTTTAGAAGAAAGTAAACATTCAGAAACTGTAATGCGAACAGCTGAGGACATTTCCATTTGACAGTTTAAAGAGCAGAAGCAAGAACAGCTGTTTCAAACTAACTTACCTTTCTAACCCGTGCGAAGAACGGGTACATTCAACTAGTAATATTATAAAGAAGAGATGGTTTCTGTCTGTCTGTCTGTCTGTCTGATGTTCTGGGTGAACGTAAAAACTACTGAACCGACTGGGCTGAAACTTTACACATAGGTAGATCTTAAACCTATGCAACACATAGGCCTATTCACTTCCTTAAAATCCCCTCGGGCTACGCCCCGTGAACGTCCTAAGTTTCAATGTTTACATTTCAGAATAAAGTAAACATTCAGAAACTGTAATGCGAACAGCTGTGGATACTTCCATTTGACAGCTTAAAGAGCAGAAGCAAGAACAGCTGTTTCAAGCTGACTAAAATGCAAATTGCATTGACTAAAGAACGGGTAGAGAAAACCCCTGTGCGAAGAACGGGTACGTCAGCTAGTAATATTATAAAGAAGAAGTGGTTTCTGTCTGTCTGACTGTCTGTCTGGCTGATGTTCCGGGTGAACGCAAAAACTACTGAACCGACTGGGCTGAAACTTTACACATAGGTAGGTCTTAAACCCATGCAACACATAGACCTATTCACTTCCTTTAAATCCCCTCGTGCTACGCCCCGTGAACGTCCTAAGTTTCAATGTTTACATTTCAGAATAAAATAAACATTCAGAAACTGTAATGCGATCAGCTGTTGATACTTCCATTTGACAGCTTAAAGAGCAGAAACAAGAACAGCTGTTTCGTGTTTCAAGTTAACTAAAATGCAAATTGCATTGACCAAAGAACGGGTAGAGAAAACCCCTGTGCGAAGAACGGGTACGTCAGCTAATTATTAATTAATGTTAATGAGCAAATATTAATGTGGCTTCATCTGGTTGTGGTCTATTCTTATTTGCACAAAAACAATTTCTACTGATACTTTCTGTACCCCCCCATTTTATATTTTTGCTCCCCCCCGATTTTTGTTTTTGCCCCACCCTCTATTTTATATTTTGCTCCCCCCTCTTCGATTTTATATTTATATTTTATGTCCCCCCATTTTATATTTTTGCCCCCCCCACATTTTACATTCCCTTCCCGATTTTATATTTTTGCTCCCCCCCGATTTTTATTTTGCCCCCTCCCGATTTTATATTTTGCTCCCCCCGATTTTATAGTTTTGCCCCCCGATTTTTATTTTTGCCCCACCCCCATTTTATATTTTTCCCCCACCCCTCTTCGATTTTATATTTTTATTTTATGTCCCCCGATTTTACATTTTTGCCCCCCTCTCGATTTCATATTTTTTTGCCCCCCCGGTTTTATATTTCTGCTCCCCCCGATTTTATATCTTTGCCCCCCCCACTTCGATTTCATATTTTTATTTTATGTCCCCCCATTTTATATTTTTGCCCCCCCGATTTTATATTCTTGCTCCCCCCATTTTTATATTTGCCCCACCACCAATTGCATATTTTCTCCCCCTCCCTCTTCGATTTTTATTTTTATTTGATGTCCCCCCTCCATTTTATATTTTTGCCCCCCTCCCCGATTTTATATTTTTACTCTCTCCCCCGATTTTTATTTTTGTCCCCCCCCAATTTTATATTTAGCACCACCCTGCCGATTTTATATTTATGCTCCCCCTCCCCACCCGATATTTTTTTTATTATTTTGTACTTGAGTTCTTTTATTTCTAAAAGCTAATCCAAAGTGTTACGTGTACCGATTTGGAGTCGAAAACTACAAGCCGTTTACTACCCGACAGAGTTCCTCGACTTAGCAATAGGACCCGAACTATCTGCCAGTATATTTCGTTGACTTTGATTTAATTGGACATTAAAAGTGTAAAATATAATTTTAATATTGTAAAATAATGTGGATTGTTATTTGCTTTAGTTAATCTGCCATTTATATACAACCCGTAATAAGGACGGGTACACAGCTAGTTTAATAATATACAAAACAATACTGAGACATTTCAGAAATTGTTTTGTTTGTTATAAACAAATTATCCTTGCTGCTTTAACTAGGTTTTATTTGTTTTGTTTTTTAAGGAATCATAATGATAATCCTCGAAAGAGTTACATTTACTATCAGTTGACTTTGGTCTTACAGAAGGAATCGGTAGAAAAGTGAAATATTTCGAGTCTGGAGCTTTTTCTTAAACAACCTACAGTTATTTAATCAGCTGTTCATTACCAGTCAGCGAGCGGAAAATATGACTTTTTTGCTCTCTAAACAGGAAAAAGCTGTTTTACGATGTAAGCATGTACAAGCACTTTAGGTGCGGTTGTAGAACAACATTACTGTTTTAGAGTTTTATTGTAAAGAGTCCCAAAGTTAATTTTACTGATGATGGATCATATTTCTCAACAATGATCGCGGCCTAGTTATTACCTGCGGAGCCCGGGCAGCCGCTCCAGCAGGTGTAGGTTGTCCAGCACCCTGTTCCTGGAGATGACGAGCTCCCGCAGGTCCGGCCAGGAGGTGACCAGAGCCTCTGGGATGCGCTCCAGCCCCGTGCCGCTCAGGTCCAGCCGCTCCTCCGCCGCCTCCGCCTCGCTGGCCTGTAACACACCTTCATTACGGGTATCTTCGATGTAAAAGGACATTCTTGGCAAGATTAAGAATAGGATGATAGTATATAAAATATAGCAATTTTGTCTCAATCAATGTTACAGTGGCTTATTTCGTTTCCACAGACAACACACTCTTATTTTAAAGAGAAAGATTCATCCGACTCGGAACATAAAATTATGCATGCCATAACATACTGTATGTTATTATCTTGATTATTAACAGACCAATTCACAAATAAATGTTTTAATCGTTCAACTATTTGGAGTGTTTATAGTGTAGTTATGTATTCATGCGCAATGAGAGGTAGCGATTACTGCACCTCACTTTCGGGAGGTCTAGGATTTCATCCCAGGCCGGCCATTCTGAGAAGGGTTTGTACGGTTTCTCATCTCATTTAGGCAAATGCCGGAATGGTTCCCAAAAAAAGGCCGTACCCCGCGAGGAAGGGAAAGATAGGACTCAGGCCTATCTATACCTTACCTGGTTTAAAAATTTCCCCATAAATCTAATATTTTGTTGTAAATTACAATACATTGTTAAAGATTGTCACGAAATAAATACTATTATTATTATTTTAGTTATAGTTAGAGTACGGCCAATAACTCGTAGACTGGGACTAAGACAGAATATACACGAAAAAGTGAGCTATTAAATTAATATGCAAACTGAATTACATAAAACTCAATTGAATTCACAGAAACTTAAAATTCAATTGAATATACAGTACTCATGAAACAGTAAAACAAAGACGAAACTTGCCAACCAATCAATTCTCCGCGATAATCAGGAGATGACAAGTAATTCTTTGCCGCGGAAGGATTTGTCCCACTCCATTACACTTCCAGGCCAGTACTTTCCTCTCCTAATCAGATCAGTGGACACTCCAGCGCCGCTGGACCATTCCGTGACATGATAACGTCCTTATCAACGACCGCGGTGAGCCGGCCACGACCACGGACCCGGTGGAGAAATGCGTGCTCGCGGCAATCGTTTGACATTTATAGTTTGACCGAAGGGCTTAACCTTACTCTCACTTAATCAGATTGGCTTTCCACCCAGTTTATACTGGTTCTGGATGATGATGATGAACCCTTCCCGCGCGATGTCAGTGGCATACACCCGGCGAGCTTAGTCTTTGGAATGTGCGGAATAAAAACAAAAATATCAATCGGCTGTGCGTAGAGGTTAGGAGAAGGGACCGGATGGCCACATTGTTGCTAACAGTCTCCCTCCTACTACCCAACAAGAATTCATTTTTATTCTCCCCCCCACTGCACATATTCTAAATACCTCCGTCGCAGCAAACCTGCGTACTCAGTGAATTCCCAATGAATAATATTTGTTTTGATACCACATAAAGCCGCATACCAAGTTTCATAAAAATATATTCACATATAAGCGATTTTAATTATTCTCCATAAGAATAACATTGGTAATGAGTACGTAGGTTTGGTGAAACAAGGAACACAAACAATTGGTTTTCATGCAAATATAAATATAATTTAACTAGGCAAAGCCACATACCAAGTTTCATCAATATTCAATCATAAATAAGCACTATATAACATTTTAGTTATTCTCCATAAGAATAACATGGGGGCTGAGTAAGCAGGTTTGCTGCAACAAGGGAAAAATAAGTTTTTATGCAATTATCAATATAACTCAACCAAGTGAAGCTACATACCAAGTTTTATTAATTTATGTTCATAATTAAGGGAGTCATTACATTTGACTTATTCTCCATAAGAATAACATGGGGGCTGAGTACGCAGGTTTGCTGCTACGGGAATAATCAACAAAAAATCAATTTTGTGTGCAAATATCCATATATATAAATATATATCCATATATATATATATCCATATATATATATATATATATATATACATATATATAAATTTGAACGAACAGTGTTTTTGTCATCTGGGGACCTCAAAACTAAAAATTGTCATGGTTTTGGACTTAAGTCTTACCATGAGACCTACGGTAATAGCTTCTTCCCTATAGGGGAAATTCGCTAAAAGAATCTCTCTGAAGAGTAGCAGATGAGTAGTACTTTCGACCTGACAAGAACAGGCTGATTATTCGTCTACTCAGGAGAAAAACGGGAGAATGAATCTCCAAAAGGCCTAAATTAGCTGCAAACAATCTCTTCAGTCTTCAAGTAGCCAGCACGAATTTTCGCGATGGAAGACGTTACTAGCGGTTTAGCCGGGTCAATAAAAACAAATTCCTCCCGAGACAAGATATGTTACTTGGTCAAGTTATAGCTTCAATACGCCAAACTTTAGTTTGTATTAACCCTTTATAACTCGTTTTAACAATACTAACTTTGTTCCAGTATCATTTTAAGTCACGAAAACAACTTTTAGACACTTCGAAGTTAATTAGGAGACTAGTTTTATATTTGAAAACCGATTTACGTGGGTGTGATTAAAATTGTATTATCATGCTATTTACAAACGAGACATATAGACAAACGAGGAGTAATTTACTTGGCGAGTAAAACAACAGGAAACTTATATTTTGGTAATCACAGTACAATTAGTTGTGAATATAACACACTATAACTTTAATTTACCCCTCTGATGTTTGAACGGAACGGCATATAGAGTTGGAAAGCAAGTTTACAATTTTCCAATTCCTTAGTACGAGTTAACGGACATGTGTTGTGGGTCGGATGTCCTGCAGGGGTCGGAGTCGGCGAAGCAAGCGCAGGAACCACGGTTTGCTTCGGAGGAAAAGTGAAACAATTAAGTTTTAATTGCTCAACAGAGAGCGCAGCCGTGACTGACTTGCCGTCCGCGCATCGCTGGTACAGTGCTCTCATGGGGAGGGTCTGTTGTGCTTCAAAATGTTGAAGTTTTTGGTAGATTTCATTTGGTTACACAGTTTTTGAGTCAGACGTTTATAATGAAACTCCCACCGATTTCCCACCGATATCTTCACTTTTGACAAGGCAAACAGTAAAGATATTCTACCTTTAAGATCGAGTATATCGAAAGTATAGAGGGAAATTTTAAATTATGTGTGCAAACCCAAGATGACGTAAAAATTATAACAAATCATTATTCAAATTTGTAATTGTGGTGTGATCAATTTATGAAAGTATACAAATTAATTATATACATTAAAATGGATTAGATAATTTGGCTAGGCTGTTAATTATTTTGTGATAGAATAAATGTAAGAAACTGGAAATAGAACAACACTTACATTCACAAACTATTTGACAAATCATTGCAATACGAATTCAGGAATAATAAACAAAAGTTTTAATTTTCTTTTTAACACATAATTGTATTTTTTGTCAAATATAATTTACGTCTCTGTACACTTTAAAGATCATTCTAAAGACTTATATAACAGAGCAATAATTTAATACAACCATTTTTGCTTATTGAAAATTGAACCAACAATTTTAATATGATTAGATGAGAATAGATAGGTTTGTTTATCATGATTTTGTAATTACTGTAGTTCACTTCCAAATTATTTGTTAACTTTAACATTCCTAATTATGATGTTGTTGTAGTGGCAGTAAAAATATTGTTATTGTTACTTAGTTTAATATTCTTTACGGTTTAACCTTAATGAATTCGAATATTTTTATTTAATCACTGAATATTTTTATTTAAATATTCTCCTGCCTATATGTTGGAGAATATTTATTGAAACGTACATTAACTTGAAGAGACATTTTACCAATTTTGTGCCCCGGGGTATATACAGGGGCATGCCTTTTCTCTTCTTATAGTGTGCCATTCTCCACTGTGTAAAGTCACAGGACTATCTTAATATATAAAAGCCATAACCCTGAATCACTAATTCTCAAACTTCCCGGCATGCTAGAGTGGTGAAATTTGGTACATTTATTCTCTAGGTATAAAATAGAAAAGTTCAAGTGTTTTCATATCGATTCAATTATAGGGTTTTCCCCCACGGAGATTCAAAGTTACCATGTATTCCTTATGGACATTGAAATTCAAACAGCTGATGATTCGTAGTAGTTCCACGGGCTAACCACGGAATGTAGCACTCAGTCATAGTTTACGCGGGCGAGGCCGCAACGGGTCTTCTAGTTATTTATAAAAAATTAAAACTTTGTAGTATTTAACTTTGTACTACAACCACAAACAGCTTGTGTATAGTAGACATTTAGAGTAGTATAACAAATACAATTACTGACTATACAATAACAAAATACCCCCGTCGCAGCAAACCTGCATACTCAGCGAATTTCCAATGCATATATATGTTTTTCATAAAGCCACTATCCAAGTTTCATAAAAATACACGAATAAATAAGTGATATATAGCATTTTATTTATTCTCCATAAGAATAAAATTAAAAGCTGAGTACGCAGGTTTGATGCGACGAGGAAGATAAGCAATGTGTTTTTATGAAAATATCAATATAACTTAACCAGTCAAAGCTACATACCAAGTTTCATGAATTTATGTTCATAATTATGGGAGATATAAAACTTTACTTTTTCTCTATAAGGGCTGCATTAGGGTTAAGTATGCAGGTTTGCTACTACGGGGACAACAAAATTGTTTGTGTGCGAATATAAATATACCAGTACTAGGTGAAGCCACATGCCAAGTTTCATCAATATAACGATTATTCATAAATAATCGAGATATCAAATTTTAATTATCCTCCGTAAGGATAACATTGGACAATGTACTGTGTTTAGCACTTTGAATATCTCTGAAACGGTTGGACGTAGAATCACAATTTAAACACCAAAATGATTTGTTGTAGAGCTGAACTGATTGGTAAAAGCAAATGTTCAGTTTACATTAAAATAAACTGAGGAAAAGCTAAAAACCTGTTTCTCTTAAGATTAACATGGGAGATTTTTTTAGTACTTTTTTGTATTTTCTCCGCAACCACTTAACCTAGGATGATTAAAAAAACAATATTATTTTTTTAAGCTCTATTAAATTCTCCAAATTTAATTCCAAAATTAAGTGTTTTAAAAATTAGAGGGTGCAAAATGCAAAAAAACTGATTTTTGGAAAAATTGTAAACCCCCATAAAACCCCCTTCCCATGGTCCGATTTTTCTGGATTTCGAACTTAAGTCATGATTGTTGCTTTACAGGTGTGTGCCAAATGTTATCGGAATCGGATGTTTTTATCTAAAGTTATCGAGTTAACGGACATATATATATATATATATATATATATATATATATATATATATATATACACACATTATATACATTTGAACGAATAGTGTTATTGGCATCTGGGAACCTCAAAACCAAAAGTTATCATGGTCTCGGGCTTAACTCTTATCATGCCACCTACGGTAATAGCTTCTTCCCTATAGGGGAAATCCGCTAAAACAACCCTGACCAAACCTTAACTGTAGTGTAGTAGTCGCCTATTTTGATAGTCAAAGCAGTTTCAAAATTGCTTATCAACCATGAGAAGAGAAAACCATAAAACCCGAGTCGACGACATTTATCGGCACAATGGAAGAATGACTCTTCTTTGTGATATCACTCATAACCGAATAACGGGCCATAAAATTATAGCTTTGTACCCAAACAATTTACTTTTTAACAATTCACTGTGCCCCAGAAATAATAACCCTATAAATTGATCTGATTGTGCCATTAAACAACATAGGAGATATTTACTGAGGTTTTGAAGTCCCGGAACACTGTGAGGTTTTTATGTGTTTGTAGAATGTTTAATGCGTTTTTTTATCTCGTACAAACTAAAAAAAAAACCAAAAGAGGGTTTCTCAAGAGATAATTCCGTCTACGAAAATGTTTCTGTTTTAGCGAATTTCCCCTATAGGGAAGAGGCTATTACCGTAGGTCTCATGGTAAGACTTAAGCCCGAGACCATGATAACTTTTTGTTTTGAGGTCCCCAGATGCCAAAAACACTATTCGTTCAAATTTATATATATATATATATATATATATATATATCAATATATGTGTCCGTTAACACGATAACTTGAGTAAAAAAGGTCCGATTTTTATGAAATTTGGCTCAAATGTGTAAAATGACATTCATGACTTTAAGTTTGAAATCCAGAAAAATCGGATCATGGGAAGGGGGGTTTATGGGGGTTTTAAATTTTTCAAAAATCAGTTTTTTGTATTTTTCACCCTTAAATTTTTAAATAACTTAATTTTGGTTTTGACCATCTTATAGAGCTTAAAAAAACAAATAATATAGTTTTTGAATTATTAACCTAGGTTGAGTGGTTGCGGAGAAAATCCAAAAAAACCTACTCATAAAATCTCCCATGTTAATCTTAGGGGAAAACGGTTTTTGGTTTTTCCTCAGTTCATTTTAATGTAAACTTCACATTTGCTTTTACCACTGTTCAGCTCCACAAAACAATCATTTTGATGTTTAAATTGTGATTCTACGCCCAACCGTTACAGAGATATTCAAAGTACTAACACAGTACGTTGTCCAATGTTATCCTTATGGAGAATAAATAAAATTTGATATCTCGATTATTTATGGATGTATGTTGATGAAACTTGGTATGTGGCTTCATGTAGTATTGGTATATTGATATTTGCACAAAAAATTGATTTTTTGTTGATTCCCGTAGCAGCAAACCTGCGTACTCAGCCCCCATGTTATTCTTAAGGAGAATAACTAGAATGTTATATAGCGCCTATTTATGATTGAATATTGATGAAACTTGGTATGTGGCTTCGCCTGGTTAAATTCTATTTATATTTGCATAAAAAACAATTGTTTGTGTTCCTTGTTTCAGCAAACCTACGTACTCATTACCAATGTTATTCTAATGGAGAATAATTAAAATCGCTTATTTGTGAATATATTTTTATGAAACTTGGTATGCGGCTTTATGTGGTATTAAGACATATATTATGCATTGGAAATTCGCTGAGTACGCAGGTTTGCTGCGAAGGGGGTATTTCATATTACGGCTAATTCTATCTTTTAACGACCTTTTCTCTCCAATCGCACGAAATCATCGATTTATTACTGAAAGAAATCAACCTATGTTTTCGCTGATGGCAATTTTTAACATTTTAAAGGGAACTGTCTAACCAAAAGTGGATACAATAAGCGGAATGTTGATTTAACAAATTATAATCGTTAAACAAAATATATATTATTTTCAATCTTTTTATGAGCTATTTGTGACAGAAAAATCTGCTCTCTGAATTCACTAGATATTTTTACTGTATTAAATTAATCATAAATCAATTATTTTGGATAATCCGTTGAGGATCCCCAGTAGTTCACTTTCAACATTAGTCTTGAGGAAGGAGCCGCTAGAAAAGCAAATCTTCCGTAAGAATTTATTTAGATCCAGATCCAATTTGGGTTTAACTTTTCATAAATAATTAATCGATGGTACAAAAATGTAGGCATTAGTTGTGTCGCCTCTCTAACCGTGGTTCGCTCGAACTGCGTAATATGCTGCTTCCCATCTCAATGCATCATCTCTAATCAGGTGGCTGACGCAGTTGATATTTCTAACTCACTTGATGCTGCTAGTAAAGTTAAGTAGTTGGCAAAGAACAAAATTAATTAATTGCGTTTTTATTTCTTCCGTCAAAAATTTGCATACATCTCAAATAAATATAATTGGTCATAGCCTATTAAATTTTACCGCGTCATTTGTATTTCGTTGAACACTGCATATATACATCAATTGAGTATTGTGGTGCAGTCTAAGTGTATTGTTGTTTGTTGATTTACTTTCTAGTCTGTTTAAGAATATTAATTGTTATTGTAATTAAATTATACATATCTATAACCTAAAGGCACTGCAAAGAATACATTTTTTAATTCTGCCTCTGTAATTGGGCTTTGCCTGTAGTTAGGTTTGATTTACTATTGCAAATGTAAAGCTAAACATATATTGTTGTAATGGCAAAACAAATATAGTTATTGTGATTGTTTTTAGGTGTTGTATATGTATGTATTTATTATATTGCAAGTACCAAATGACTGAATGATTTTGTATGCATTGTATTAATTTATTTCTGCAATAAACAAATCGTTGATTTTTATTTATTATTTACAGGATATGGTATATGTTTCTAAACTATAAGGTATAATGTACCTATACAATTAGGAGTGTGTGTAAGTCCGGGCACACGAATTCTTGCAGTTAAGAATACGAAAAAGAATTTTCAACAATTGTTATTCAATCATTATATTTATTACGTTATAGCATTAGAGAATGGCAATTCTCTGGTTGAGCCTGATGATCATCGGTGTGACTGGTTGAAATCGATCGCTTTTTACAATACTTGTTGTATATTTACCGCCTTGTATGCAAGTACAGTATAAGTGTAAATATATTTTGTAATGTTGTGAGACGTAGTTTATTTGATTCTGTACAACAAAACAAAAACAATCAACTAACACAAATCCCAACTTCAAATACATTTTTGAGGAACTCCAAGTGCGGTTTATTTTTACAATAACATTAAAAAAAGTTTATAATTGTTTATTGAGTTGATTTTTTGTTCTTACTATGTTGATTCTTTCAACCACTCTTCGTTATGTCAATGACTATCATTGAACCTCAATAAATCTCTTATATAAATATAACCAATTTCCATTACCTCTTCAAGCGAATCCTGGTCAATAGACATTGCACCTCCTTCATAAATCACAAGGCATTAAAAAAACAATTCTTTAAAACACTATAATCACTGTTCACTAAAAAATTCCTCTAGCGAATTCATTATAACGTATTAAATCACGATGATATATAAAACACAGATAAGAACTGGTTGTATTAGAACGCCTACAAATGAGAAACAATAGTTTGTAAAATACCTTTTTGACTGTAACCATTTATCTGTAACCCGAGTACATACGTAGACGAATCTAATATCAATCGCAATCTATAAAACAAATTTAGTTTCCAAAATAAAAGTTTTTAATAACACGTTCAAGTACCACATTAATTTTTTCGTTAACACGTTCAAAGACCCGCTGTAAGGATTGAAGCTCCAGTAGCGACTGACCAACGAACACAATGCCGTTTGGACCGGCAACACTTTCGCGGAAAAGCGTGACAGGATTCGGACGTCCGCCGAGATGCTGTATCCCCCAGATGATCGATTATCGGCCATCCGATCAACCGCGTGATCGACCCACTTCCGCGCTTTGTTTCGTGTCACTGATCGACGGACGCATTCTCTAATTGTAATTTACCGGCCGTGAAACCGTCTGACCGTTAGGGTAATTAGCGAGTTGTGTTGTGACACAACAACTTGCCGACTACTTTTCTAGAAGTGGTTTTAATAGGTTTCACTTTGTGGTGGATCGTACGGAAAATTATAACGAGGATGAATTTTATGACTTGACCCTAATTAATTTTTTTCTGTAATTTAGGGACTACGTTAATATATTTCTTTGGTGCTATCGAAAGTGTACGACCACTTCAGGAAAGACCGTTGGAGAAAACAATCTATTTGACAGCGGGAAATTAAATTGAGCAAAATTTAATGCTAGAAAGCACGGGATAATTTTAAGGAGTTTCTCAACTGTGTATGTTTTCAGACCTGCAATAGTATTTTTTATCGATACTAGATTTAAATTCGTGATAGGACTATTGTTGAAAAGAGCTAGAATGAGAAGCCGATGGACTGTTTCGACATTTTGACAAAAACATTAATTGAATAAAAATTACTAAGCCTTAAAAACCGGTTATTTTAAAAAATTTAGAATTTAAAGACCGCATTTTTTAGGCGTGGGCAAAAATTTAGATTAAAATAAATAAAAACCACTTCAGTTGTAATACGAGCAACCGTAAACTCTTTAGATAACGCCACTTTTAAACCATTATGAAAATAAATTCAAAAACTTCATCGTGCAGTTAAATACCATCACAACTAGACTAAGATAACTTAAAATAAGAACACTTCACGTAACCGAATCGCACGATGACGGTTGGCGCACGCGACACCGCACCGTACCGCGGTTACAGTAACGTGCTGTCTCCAAGACTGAGTGTCACGCGGGCGTCACGCCGAGTCACGCGGTAACGTCACGGTTCAAGGCGTGATCCTACTCCAGCTTTGTCTCATCCTGACAATCACAGTCCCGCCCCCGTCCCGTCCGTCTCGCCGGGACAATCGGGACGGAGGCTTTGCAACACAGCTAGTTGGCGGAACTGACCAGCCTTGCTTGCAGAACTGTGTATAAGCAACGGCGGAGTAAGATGTAGCTTTCCGTGTTGCATTAATTGGGTCTCCAAGTGAGAAACAAAGTTAGCTTCTCGTGTATATATAAATAAATATTGTACTTCTCAAATTTAATTGTTAGGACATTCGGAGTATGATAAACAACGTTTAGTAACTTTTATGTTACTTTGCCTAGTACGCAACATTAAATTGTTCGGATACTACTGCAACATTTGTTTGAAAGATAATTAACTTTTCCAAGCCTATCAAAATTTCAACATTGTATACCATTCTGTTTTTTTTAGTGAATTTCCTATGGAAAGTGAACTATTAGCATGACCCGCACGGTGAAACTTAAGCCCGGTACCACCATAGAAGTTCCTAACGTGACCCCCTGAACACGTTTTGAGGGGTCGTTCAAAATTTTATATATATGTGTGTGTGTGTGTGTGTGTGTGTGTGTGTGTGTGTGTGTGTGTGTGTGTGGTGTGTGTGTGTGTGTGTGTGTGTGTGTGTGTGTGTCTGTTTGCACTCTAACGGTCGTATTTTTTGTCCGATTTACTTCAAATTTGGTAGGACATTCCTTTCTGTAATCAGTTAGACAAGTTCGTTGGGCAAAACAATCGTAAAACTCTAAACCCCTTTTTTGGGGATTAATCCTTCAAATTTTGAGTTTTTGGGCCCAAAAAGGGTCATAAAATCCCCGGATGTAAAATTAATCCATGTAAAAAGATGGGAATTAGTGAGGCGAAATTTTTAAGCCCTTTCCCGTCATTCTAGCATAACTATTCACCAAGTTATAGAAGAAAATGTGTATTGACCAAACACAGTACATTATGGGGTTTTACATTAGAAAAGCCTGTTATTCATTTGTTGGTGTACTTTTATCATCCCCAGCAACCTCACGCCTACTTTAAAGCCTGACTGGACCTTCTCCTAAACTTATAATGCACAAAATTGTATTCCCAGCATTGCAGGTAAATGAAACCAGGAGTATCAGAACAGCCAAAAAACAATGTTTTTATATTTCAATAAAAATTGGAACAAATGTATGTTTTACACTGATTTTGAGTTTTTAAAGTTTTTATGTGGAAATTCACTTCCCTCAGGTCAGCGTGCTGCGTGCGAACTCGTTGTTTTAACAGCAGTGTTGGAAATTCGTAAAAAAATTATGTTTGAAAAATGAGCGCTCTCCTACATAAAATTCTTTATAGGGAGAAAATCATTAAGTTTATTTTTTTAACTACCAAAAATAGAAATATAAGTTGCAAAATAAGTGTTTCGAAAAAAGGCATCCATTTTTATTCACTTGTTAGTAAAAGAATTAAAATATTAATCATAATCTCAACTACATACATTTCCAAATAATGTCAGGAAATTTCACCAACTTTTGCAGTATTCTAATGTATAACTCGTTATTAATTACCACTGTTTATTTCACTACTAATCACTACAAATCAACTTTAACATAAATTTGATTCGATAAAGATAATTTGCAGGATTATTCAATTTCAATTTAGACCATGAATAATAAAACAATATATCTCCATTGTATTTCCAATAAAGAGTTTCTAGTAATGTATGCGTTTCGACATTACACCACTAACTAAGCTACTAGGCATCATTACTAGGTCAATACAATACCGAAACACGCAACCAGTGAGCAATGTCTCTTGACTACAAACATATTACTCTAACTGATTCCGTAGCTACAACATCTCACAGATAAAACCTCGGTTTTATAATAAACAGGCACACAACATCTTCGCTCCTCGCACGGCAATTAACCTGTGTTAACCAGAGAAACAAATGGCCGCTTCTCCATCAACGACATGATTACTAAGCAGTTGTGCGATCCGCGTCCCGTTGACAGAAGCGCTCCTGGTGACCCGAATGTGCCTTGAACTGTCGTCCCTCGTCATCTCTGCCACTGTCATCCTACTGGAAACTCTTTAAATTTGACTCATTTCACGGAATTTTAGGGCAAATATCTATAAAGTGTGACGTCTATATCGTTGTGTAACGAATAGTTGATTAGTGAACAACCACAATTAATCCTACTAAATGTGAACGTTTGTATGTATATATGTTTGTATGGATGGATGGGTATTAGATGTTTAGACTTCCATCACGCAAAAACTACTGGACATATTTGGCATGAACATGGCTTATACATCACATTAACATATATTTTTTTATAGATCTGATTATGTCTCCATCCAACCTTAGGGCTCCACCCCACGGGCCACGTTAGTTCCAATACAAATCTTATAGGAGGGTATCATGTATAAAACTACATCTAGTTAGGATTTGTCAGTTCCAACAAAGGAAGACATATGGTAAAACAAAGATTTTATAGCGCTAGTCAGATTACTATTTTAATTATGTTTAAATTTTTCTCGCCGAAGTTGCGGGTAACAGCTAGTATTATTTATTTATAATAAACATGTGATACATGGTTTTTAAAAAGGTACTGACTCATTATGGAACTTGCCACGTTCAAAGATTTTAAAACTAATAATAGAATTTCTATAGAATTTTATGGGTGGCTCGTGTTTTTTTGTAATTACTCTACTAATTTATCTATTCACCTCATACGCTAAAATTCGAAAACACGAAGTATCAAATTATAGGGGTCTGAGGGAGGATGTAGGGAGGATGTTGGGAGCGATCTGGCGCAGTGGTTAGAGCGCGGAGACCCCTCGTTCGATCCCCAACAATCACGGATCCCCACGACCCGGCGCCAACCGCCACTGAAGATCTCTCTATCTACCTATCTGTTTAACAAGTGGACGGGTAGAGGGGATAATTTCGCCTTTTACTTAAAGGACTTACTCTACTAAAACTATATATTTTTTATTTCAATTTGTCGATACATCTTTTGTTGCAGAATTTTAAAATGAGAATAGATAAAGGTACAGAAAATACTTAAGCTTTGGCAACGGTTATGCTATGCTACAGCGGAAGACTGAGGTGATTAAAATTAGGTGTATTATTTTCAACTGTTTAAAACTCTGATTACAACAAATGTAATCTTACATTGTATTTTGCAAGCTGACAAGCAGCATTGCTCGTTTCGTGCAATAAACTTCCAATGTTGTATTACTGTAGTTGTCTATTACCAGATTGTTATGTGCATCTCCTATTTATGAGTCAGTTTCCGTTTCATATGGAGACATTAGAACCGACAATAACCAGTATATATTGTAATATGAACTATGTTTGACGTTTGATGTTCGCACAATTTAAAAAAGGATGTAGGTAAAATTCTGAAAACCCCCTATTTGAATATGAAAGCTACAGTGCGTTATTCTATACTTCAGAAACAAATAGTTCAATAAATAAACGGTATCAGGAAACTGACACATACTTTCTCCCTTTTTAGCCCAACTTTAACGAATAAATTGCTTTTTATTTACTAAATATAGAATACAAAGCACGATCGAATGTACAGAAAATCTTGTAAACAAGTTGTTTTAAAAAACATCCACGCAAATCCCTGCTTTGGAGGCACTACAGAATCCATTGATATACTTGTTGTTTTAAGAGGGGAAATGCCCCCTATTCCCCCCAGGGTTATTAAGAGACAACATATTTCGAATTTCCTCTGTTGGTCAATGCTAAATTGACAAGCATATCAAGTTTGAATGAAATTTATCAGTAAATAAGAGAGAAATAATAATTTTTGTATTCCCCATAAGAATAACATTGGACAGCGTACTGCGTTTACCACAAAATGAAAATTTCAATTTTCTCCGAAACCAGCAATCGTAGAATAGTAATTCAAAATACTAAATTATTTAGTTTTTTCAGCTCTTTTTAGTGGTGAATAGTAATATTTTTTTATATTTATGTCTTTTTATGAAAAATCCAAAAAACTGAATTTTTGATGTTTTAAGTCTTGTAATTTCTGAACCCGAATTTTTACAGAAATGCGGGTGGTGTCATTTTGTTGGAGGACTAAATTTCTACAAACGACTAAAGTTTAATCAAAATCGTTAGAGCCGTTTTTGAGAAATTTTGATTTTTTTTTGCGGTTTTTGGGGGATAATTACCCTTAAAACTCAAAAATGAAAAAAATGAAAAAAACGCCTGGAGATATCATAGATATTACGATATATCGTAAATCGAATTTATTTGGACCTACATACCAAATTTCATCAAAATCGGCCCATTGGTTAGGGCTCTAGCTCTGTACACATCCACACAGACACACACACACACACACACACACACACACACACACACACACACAAACACAGACATCACGTAAAAACCACTTTTTTGGGTTCAGGGAGCACCAAAACGAATATTTCCACCAACAACTCAAATTAGAAAATTTTGACGAAAACAATACTTTCTCCATATACTATGTATAGGGGGAGAAAGTAAAAATATGGTTATATAAAAATCTAATATTTTTACAATACATTAATGGATATGCCAATGACCTCTCAAAGTGATATATATTTTCACCTAGAAAAAAATGAAAACCCTCAAAAACCAAGGATCAATACCAAGCAACGAAACATTGCTATAACATTGGCTGCAGCCAGTTTTTGTTATAGCTGTATCGCGATGAACAATTCACGCTACAACCAGGTATCGTGAATAACATCTAGATTAGCCAAGTATAAATATATTCTGCATGGCAGATTCCGCCCCAACATGGAAAGTTCGCCAAGTCATTCATAAATCCTAGTATTAACTAAGAAGGTCTCTAAACAAATGAGCTTGCAGTCCAGAGCAAATGAAGTGAAACTTTGAATCAAAGCAGTTGAACAATTCAATTGACGTTCTCTACGCGAAGGTCGACTCCTAGCACTACAACTAAGGACGTGTTTGTAACCGTGGACGTGGACAAGAGGGAAAGGAGACGCATTGGAGACCGTTTAGTCACAGTTCCGTAGGCAAATATCCGACGTGACCCACTGGCCGACACAATATTGCTCTCCGTGGTTCGACAGTGTGGGCGAAAGTCCCTTTCCCATGACGGTTGTCCTTGGTAGACTGGTGGAATGTTTGCAAAAACCCCGAGAACAGATATTGTTCAATGCACTTATCTGATAATAATCAAGGGATGCTATTTTAAACGTCCTGCAACTCTTTAGAAAATACGTGATCTTTCACTGTACTTACATAGAATAAGGTTAGGTTAGGGCCCTAACCCTATCTGAATATTATCTAAACCTTAGGCCCTAAATATTATCTATCTATAATATTTTAAAGAAGAGGTGGTTTCTGTCTGTCTGTGTGTCTGTGTGATGTTCCGGGTAAACGCAAAAACTACTGAACCGACTGAGCTGAAACTTTACACAAAGGTAGACCTATGCAACATATAGGCCTTTTCACTTTCTTAAAATCCCCTCGGGCTACGCCCCGTGAACATCCTAAGTTTCAATGTTTACATTTCAGAAGAAAGTAAACATTCAGAAACTGTAATGCGAACATCTGTGGATTCTTCCATTTTACAGCTTAAAGAGCAGAAGCAAGACAGCTGTTTCAAGTTAACTTATAACACAGTTATTAGTTATTTGTTCTGTTTTCTAACCCGTGGTGCGATAAACGAATAACATACGTGTAAGATTGTATCAGGCAATTTATTGTGATATCGATCGTAATCAGGCTCGGTGAGATCTTATACCTCAACGGGTCTGAACTGATCGAACGCTTATCTTCATATATAATTATTTATTCCGAGAAATGAACTACCAAGAACAACCCCTCTCGTCTATGCCAGTTTTTAGATTAACACTAGGCACAGCTAATTATGACATGTTAGGAGTTTTGAATACTAAACAAGTTGTCACTTCTATACTGAACCTCTATATTAAAAAAATACTTTAAAATAAATAAATAAAATAAAAACATCATAATTCTTGAGGGATACGTTATGGGTCTATGTGTGAGCATATACTACATTAACAGACAAGAGGCCTTAGGGAAGGGCTCTAACCTGCTTAGAATTGCCAATGTTAAGTCCATATTTATAAATTTTGTCAAAAAGGTTTCTACGAGTTTTAAATATATTAATTTTAATATCTATCAATGTTTTCAACCTGCAGAACTTGTAGTCTTAATTGCGATTTCCGTTATTGTGATGTTTAAGAACATGATAACATTAAAATAGTAAAGATAGAGAACCAATAATATATCCCAGGATGACTTTACAAGCAAAGTATTTATTTAGCATCCCTTATAACATACAGCCCAATATAACATACACTCTGCATTCTGTAATATGCCTTTACGTTAAGTGATGTACACAAATTATTAAAGAACCGAAAGCTTCATCTCTCGTTCAGACTCTCCTTAAACTACGGTTCTATTCCTTTTCAACTATTCAACTATGCTGTCAGTAGATAACTTTTCCTTATTTTTTTGTTTTAAACCCTGATACAATATCTTTATATGTATGAGAATAAATGTTTAAGTGTTGTGTGTGTATTATGTTTCGTTGCACAGCAGAAGAAATAATAAGTCGGCCAGGGACTTAAGAGGGGCTCCAGTCATGAACATTTTCGCGTTTCTACCTGCTTCTCCTTAAGACCAAAGTTAATTGTCAAAGCCCGTCTCTCCTCAACGGATTATCTGATCTCGTTGATTAATGGTTCATTTTAAAGAGCCAAAAAATCATTTTGTGATAATATAGTGAGCAGAATTTCGATCAGAAATACTTTACCCATAAAGCAATCGTAAATCTGCATATATAAATACGGATCACCGATTATCCCTAGGCCAAACCTCTACACCTACAACCACAAAATTTGGCACGTATACTTATTCTATAACGTATGTATCCACTAAGAAAGGATTTTAATAGATTCCCAAAGGGCTCCGCTCCACGGGGAGTCAAAGTTCCAATTCAGTGTTTTCTTTAGACAATAAATTTGGTTTGAGCTGATGAAAATTCAATAGCTGATCATGATTCGTAGTAGTTCCACGGGTTAACCACAGAATACAGCCACAGGTTTTATTCCTGGGTGAAACCGGGTACGATGGAAACTAGTATTTCATATTTTGGAACGTTGTTGAACAATTATTATTACCACGCGGAAGAGTCAGGCGTAATTGTTAGTTGTAATGGTTACCTGTGTGAGCCAGCACCACCACAGTTGTCGCTCCCAGGAGGTGTCGAACCCCAGGAACAGCTGTCTGCCGGCGGAGACCCTGAGGACCTTCCTGCCGCACCGCGTGGTCTTGGAGACCTCTACCTCGGCACCGCTCACGTCCACGACCTCGTAGGTGGCTGCGCTGCCCGGGGCTGGACAAAGAGGTTGGGATTAGAACGGCAGTATAGTGACTTGAGAGGGTCATTAAACTGGGAATGAAATGGAGGATAGGTGAGGTTATGGTGTCGTTACTGTGAAGATGGCAGTGGTTGTTATCGGGAGCAGGAAAGATGACACTTGGGATCCAGCCAATAGTAAGGCTCCAAGTTGTCATTGTTGCCATTTTGCAACAGAAAAATAACCCTCAAGTGTTATGCCGTCCAGATGATGTACAGTTTAGCAATAAAGCTACTATTTCTAGACTTATCCAAGGCCTTTGATTGGGTGGAACACAACATCCTCCTTGACAGGTTGTGGAACTGTGGAGTTTGTGGCTTACCCCATAGGTGCTTAACGTCATACCTAACGGGAAGGACACAACTAGTTCAAGTCAATGGAGTGAGTTCACCTACAGCCACAATGATACATGGAGTCCCTCAGGGATAAATTCTCGGGCCCCTATTATTATTGGTGTACGTGAACGATTTGAATTCTGTCATCCCAAAAGGACAAATTATCCAGTACGCGGACGACACGACTCTCTGTTTCAGTTCAAACAAAATTGAACAAATTAATCTTGTTATTTTGTAGAAATTAATTCCTGCATTCAGTACTTTGAAAACAAAAAGCTCAAAGTAAATCCGTTAAAATCTAACTGTATGATATTTGGAGGTAGCACTGCTCTGAATACATGCAGTCCGACTGCAATGATAGATGGCACTGTCATCGGATAAGTCGGCTACACTTAATTCCTCAGAATGCTCGTTGACGATGAGCTGACGTGGACTGATCATATTGACAGTGTTTGTAAGAAGGTCTCTTCAGCAATATACCTGCTCAGAATACTATCAAAACACTGTCCCACTGAGTACTGAGTTATTGCTTATGGCTTACCACGGTCAAATTCAATGTTATCTGTCATATGGTATTCCTCTGTGGGGTCGTTGCTCGCAGAAGAATTTCGACCGTCTCTTTGGGTTTCAGAAAAAAGACATTCGAATCATAGCAAAACTCAAATTTAGAGAGTCGTGTCGAGATGGCTTCCGGGAACTAGGATTGCTAAATCTGGCTGTGCTGTACATTATACAAACTGCGCTTTTCTGCAAATTCAAAAGCAACCCGATTCAGGGCAGAGATGTACATAGTTACAATAAAACATCTAGAAATGTGTACAGACCAGTGCAGCACAGGTTGGCTTCTATGGCACGCCTGTCCTCTCAGGTGGGTGTTTTCATTCTGAATAGGATCCCGTAGGGCATCGGATTCGAAAATTGTGAACAAAAATGTAAATCAAAATTGAGACGATTTTTAGTGTCGAACGTGTTTACTTGGTGGACGAGTTAATGGATTACACATCGGGGAAAGCATCAGCTTGAGGCTTCAACACATTTGTTGTTGTTGTGGAATTATGTTTGTTGTTTTTTATCTGGCTATTGCTTTATTTCTGTTTTTTGCAGGTTGAGACATAACACTTGTACATTCTTTGTTTTATTTATACTCAACTCTGTATATTACCATTGATTTTAAATACAGAATAGATGTAATCTGAAAAATACACCATGAAACTAGTGCTACACCATCTCAAAGGAGGCTCTGACAACCAATGTTTTAATTTGCGGGATTTTTATCCCGTTTCCAGGATTTTTGAGCCCTCCACGGGATTAAAACGGGACGCGGGATAAAAACACCAATATTACCTTCCTTGATAGACCTGCATCAAAGGTTAGAATATGTCCTGTATTTTAAAATATAAACACATTCATTCTGTTCAATTAAAAGAGAGCATCTGGTAAAGCTAAATAGAAAACTATTTGATTCTGCAATCTAGCGGAAAACATTTGAATGATCTCAGATTAAAAGCGGGATGAAAAGCGATTTTTTACTAAGTAAATATTAACAGAACAGGGAACATGGTAGTTTAAAGAAATGGTATTACTTTATTAATAGGTACAATTTTTTATTAATGAAGGTAGAGTGACACTACGGTGAAGTTGGTGGTGGTTGGAAGTGTTTGGGAATTTGGTGATAAGTGGTGGATGTCTGAAATGTGTGAAATTAGAAGTTCGGAGGTTAAAAATGGTTGTGGATTAAATAGAAATCAAACAGCGTGGTACACAAGATTAGTATAGTATACCATAGCACCGTGTAAAACACAATTATAGTACATATAATTATAAATTAAATATTCAAAACTACCAGGATGGATTTCAGGCATTTCAGGCCTTCGACTAGGCCTGATTTGTACAATTTATAAATACTAGTGGCAATATCAAAAATAGTTAACTCCAAAAATACCATTTCCATCAGGTTCTGCACTGACCCGATCTCATCCTATGGATGGACGTGTTTTTAGCTATTAATTCCCAAAATATTGTTTGACGAATAAATATCAAAATATTAAACTAATAAGATGTGAAAATAAACGGTATCAGGAAACTAACACATACTTTCTCCCTTTTAGCCTAACTTTAATGAATAAATTACTTTTTATTTACTAAATATAGAATTCAAAGCATGGTCGAATCTACAGAAAATCTAGTAAACAAGTTGTTCTCATAAATATCCACCCAAATCCCTGTTTAGGAGGCACTACAGAATCCATCGCTACACAAATGGTTTTAAAAGGGGAAAAGCCCCTATTCCCCCCTCGGGGTTATTAAGGGGCAACATATGTTGAATTACCTCTGTTGCTCAATGCTAACTTGACAAGCATATCAAGATTCAACGAAATTGATCAATAAATAAGAGAGAAATAGTAATTGTTGTATTCCCCATAAGAATAACATCGGACAATTAACTGCGTTTACCGCAAAATGAAAATTTAAATTGTCTCCGCAACCAGTAATCGTAGAATAGTAATTAAAAATACTAAATTATTTAGTTTTTGATATTTTTAATGGTAAATAGTAATTTTTTTATATGTATGTTTTTAATGAAAAATCCAAGAACATTTGACATTTTAAGTCTTGTAATTTCTGAACCCGAATTTTTACAGAAATTCGGGTGGTGTCATTTTGTTGGAAAACTAAAGTTCTACAAACGACTAAATTTTACTCAAATCGTTAGAGCTGTTTTGGAGAAATCTTGATTTTTCATGTTTTTTGGCGGTTTTGGGGGATAATTACCCTTAAAAATCAAAAGTTCCAAAAAATGAAAATGCCTGGAGATATCGTGGATTAGTATCTACATACCAAATTTCATAAAAATCGGACCATTGGTTAGGGCTCTAGCTTCGTACACATCCATACAGATATACAGACAGACAGACAGACAAACAGACACACAGACATCACTTAAAAATCACTTTTTGGGTTCAGGGAGCACCAAATCGAATATTATCACTAACAACTCAAATTCGAAAATTTTGACGAAAACAATACTTTCTCCATATACGGGGAAGAAAGTAAAAATGTATAAATTTAACTTGAAACAGATTAATAATAGTTTCATAGGACATATTCGTGTTTGGAATGCAACAATAAGACGCAGTTTCCTTTAAAACACAAATTAATTAACTTAATGTGAGCGATGTAAAACAATCATGTACATCCGGTAATACAACTTACGTTTATGAATCAACGATCAAGGTCTGTAAATCAACAACTGTTACCCGGCAGACGTTGTCATCCCTTTGACTATTACCAACTAAAACCAGGATCACCTGTTCAAGTAAACATATCATTAACTTTTACGTAAACAATAATATCTTTCCATAAGGTTTATATGGGATCGGACGAAATGGATGGCTTAAAAACCTTCTCCGACAAATTTTACAATGTATATACCAAATTTCATGGCAAACGGTCCAACGGTGTCCGAGTCCATCAAATTCAAATATATATACAAACAAACAAACAAACCAATATCCTTTTTTATAAATATAGATTAAACATACAGTATGTTTTTGGTCTATAACTCTATGTAAAAATGAAACTCAGCTCAAATATGAAAGCAAAAGACAAAGTATTTTCAAGGTTTTAATAATCAATGACTATTATTATCACGTTTTTATTAGCTCGCTTTCTTGTCTGTTCGGTACAAATTTTGCAATCGATTTTAAACTAACTTCCCGATGAGCTAGAGTCTTGTAACTTGAAACACAGCCCAGAAATGGATGACAATGCAATATTAAATCATTTTCTTACAATAACATTAATCTATACTATTAACCTATTGGCGAGCAGGTTTTTTGTGACAATCACTCCTCCTAAACTACTGAACCGATTTTCATGTTTTTGGTGTCATTGGAAAGAGCCTAACGTGAAGTTGTGCAGGCAACCTTTTTTATAGAGAAATAATTTGTAAGTGAGGCCCTGGGGCCCTTTAAAGTTGAGTTTTTTCCCATAAGCTTAATTTATAGATATATGATATAATACTATAATTATAGAAATTAATTACTATAATTATTTCTAAGCTAAATTAATTAGTTTATAGTAAAATTAATTGGGTAAAAGCTAAAACCCATTTTCCCATATGATTAACATTTTCTCCGCAACCATATAACCTAGCTTAATTATTCAAATTACCATATTATTTGTTTTTAAGCTCTATAACATGGTCAAAACCAAAATTAAGTTTTTTAAAAATGTTTGTGTGAAAAATGCAAAAAACTGATCTTTGGAAAATTTAAAACCCCCATAAACCCCCCTTCCCATGGTCCGATTTTTCTGGTTTTCGAACTTAAAGTCATGAATGTCACTTTACACGTTTGAGCCAAATTTCATCAAAATCGGACGTTTTTTAATCAAGTTATCGTGTTAACAGACATATATATATATATACATATATATAAATTTGAACGAATAGTGTTTTTGGCATCTGGGGACCTCAAAAGAAAAAGTTATCATGGTCTCGGGCTTAAGTCTTACCATGAGACCAACGGTAATAGCTTCTTCCCTATAGGGGAAATTCGCTAAAAAATATAAAACATATCAGAAGAAATTTACATCTTGTATCATTTAACAAACTTAAAAAGGAGAAAATTATATTTCTGACCATTTTGGGGAACATTGGAATGCTAAAGCTTTAAATTGGTACAAATTCCATGAACCATTTGTGCCGCACCTTAAAGAGTTCTAGGAGTAGTTTTAAGGCATATGACTTGAGTAGGGATGTCAAGAAAACACACAGGTTAAAAAAAAAAAAATTATGTGTCACTTTTCAAAATAATGTCAAGGTTAACCGCTGTACATTATAAACAATAATTGTAAGTTAACAACTAACAACATTATAAACAATACTCATAGTAAAATATGGCAGTAATACAACCTTTACCCTATATTATTAAGCCTACATTTAAAAATACCCAGTGAAAAAAAATCAGTTTGATCAAGTTGAAGCAAAATGACTAAGTAATGGCAAGATAACCACCGTCAAAGTTAATGTCCAGAATGGAATACATTGTTACGGTACAAATTAGTCTACATATTGATTCCCCATTTAACATCAGGCAGGGGTCTCAGATAAACCAAAATTAATACCTTATATTTTGTTACCATTACAAAACAATTTAATCTTAATGCCCAAAGCACCCTGACTTGACCTTTGGAATAAAACGTGAAAATTAATAACATTGATCTGCTGATAAAGAATTAAAAAATAATTAAATAGGCTATCCTTCGTGATAACGCGGTATGTTGGATCATACAAAATTAAAGTGATTCCTTAATAAACAAGAGGCTTTTAAGAATTTATCATTAGAATAGGTCTAAACAATTATAAAAATGTAATATTTAAGTTTAGTTAAAATAGTTTAGAAAGAGTAGTTTGACTAGTCCAACAAAAAATAGGCTTATGTAAAATTAGCACAAGTCTCAGTGAATTATTTAGCCTACGACAAGGTTGGCCTATAACGGTGAAAACCTCTGGTAAAAGCTTAACCTAAAACATTTCACATAACCTTCAGAATATACAATGAGAACAAATACACTTTATACATTTACCGAACATGAGTATGACTAAGCTCGCCCCCAAGAGCACAAATTTCAAATTGAAGGGTCAAGACGGAAAATTTGGAACAGGTTAAACCACTGCTGTGCTCTCAGGGAGCTTAAGTCTCAACCTCCTACACAATTAATCTAAATTATTACACAACATGACATATCAAAATCGCTAGGCTATACGATTCTTAAACGTTGATTCTGCCCACTGTCCGTGGTATTCACAATCTCTGCTTTATTTTATACTAGCTGTTTGAGTTAAAACTGATTGTAACAATGATATTTAAGTTAAAAGGAGTGTATGTAGAAATTTAATCTTGAAATAAAATTATAATAAGTGTTGACTAGTTAAAATCTCAATTTAATAGAAAAATGTTGCTTAATGAAAGTTTTCCTATAACTGGCCTGTTGCCTGGTATTCTCAAACTAAGGTCGAGTTTATTGTCGATATGTTTCTGCTAAGTAATGAGCAAGTTTTACGGCAATTCTAAGTAATGTGTGGGACAACTTCAATTTGTCTCATATTATGATGTAGGTTAATAAAGGAAACATATGTTAAATTATTCATAACAAAGAATTTGATGTTGTAAACGCTCATTTATGTTTTTTTAACCCCTTTAATACATATCCGCTGAGCGCTTTGTAGACAGAACACGGGATTATACAACGCTCCCTGTAACTCCTTTTCCACAGTTTGGTTTGTTTTCCTTTTATAAGTAACCAGTACAACAAAATATGAAAGTATGAGAAAAATTGAAGCTAACCAACACATTACTTAAAATTGGTCTTTAGTTAATTCATAAGCAATCCAAAACTTAAAGCATTGGGTAGGCCAATGCAAATGTAATAAACATTTTAAGTCCTAGTGTAAAAAAAACATGTGGCTGTTTCACGCATAGGCAAATTGTCAGAGGTTTTGTTTGTTTACTTACCTTTTTAGAGAACAATCAAACACCATTACTGATGAGTTATCTTTTTAAAAACTGCTATATCAAAATTATAAATATAAATTCAATTAAATTTCAGTAAAAGTGAGTAAAAGGAAATTTAACACCTTCCTTTGTCTATAACACGTTTTTAACTATGAACTATGAACTTGAAACAGGAACGTTGGCTCGGAACGGCACAGGGTGGCCAAATGGGCAGCTTGTTGAATGAAAAATATATGAATTATCTGTCACAAAATCAGAGTGAACATATTGAGGGTTATATAATGTGTTCACTAGGGTTTGGTGAATCATCCCCATATTCTGATATGCCCTACGGTGCGATTTTCTTTAGTTACAAAATTATAAAGTTGCGTTACTGACACGGCGATTTCGCTGTTGACCGCCGGCGCCACGATTGATTTAATTATTAAATATATTTTACAAAATCAGGGTAAACATGTTGAGGGTTATATATATGTGTTCACTAGGGTTTGGTGAATCAAACCTATATTCTGATATGCCCATACGGTGTGATTTTCTTTAGTTACAAAACGTTAAAATTGCGTCACCGGCGGTCTTCGCCTTCGCTTGCCGTGGTTGATTTAATTTAATTTGCATATTTAATATGTAATTATATGAAATACATATGCTGATTAGGTTCTTATAATTATATAATTATATTTGAATGCGCCGGTGATGTTTTAATATCTATTAACCAAACAGCAGTGATGTGCATAATCGTAATTTCATTATCTTGATTGTGGGGAGGGGGGAAAATATGTGTGTGATCTTGTTTATTGTGACCTTATATATATTACAATAAAATTTCTTCAAAATATTAGGGTTGACAACTGCCCCTCTTGCCACCCCGGAATTTACGCCTATGCTGAAAAGGCAGATGTGTATGGATGAAGATGTGTTTATAAGATGATTGAGATATAAACCTTCATGTTATATCCATTTTGTTATGTTTTTAGTCGTATTATCGTAATTTATTTATCGTAATGTGGTAACACTGCTACTAAGTTCTGGTAGCCTACAGGTTGAGAAAATGATTGAATTTGTTGGATGGTCAAGGCAATTTCCTGAGAACAATTTAATGTTGAATTTATTGTCTGATTTACACATGTCTTAAAAAATGTTCTCCCAATAAATAAATCCCATATAATACAATAAGACACCGGTACTTACTATGACAAATTAACTTTTTTATTGTTTTATTTTTAAAAATAGGACATTGTAAAAAAAATATTTAAAACAACCAACAATTAACGTATTACAAAATTGACTCCTGGTCTGTTGCCAAAAGGGGGCGGCATCAGAGTCATCTGCTATAGAATCATCGGAGTCTGTTATAACTTATAACAATAGTAGCGTCGCGACCATCGGGCACGGTAACATTTGAATTTGCGAGTAGAACGTAGGACGCTATGGCACAACTTCTGATTGGTCGATAGCCGGAACAATACTGTAGGGAGTGCAAACTGGCACACGAGGCAGAGAATCACCCTCGGCGCTTCTTGTTCCCGCAAGGTCATTCTCCCAAAGGCGGCAGCTCTCGCCTGGCGTTCCTCCTCAACCCACTCCTGCACTCGCACCAGGAGCGATTCCAAAGAATGCTGGACGAGGTTCCATGTCTCCTGAGCTATACGCAGCCTTTCTTGCTGAGAGTACTGTGCCAGCCGCCGGTTAAGGATCCAGACAAGATCGCCTAGATCCCAATGTACTCTGTCTTTACACTGCAGAGCGAAGCCTGGTACCCCAAACGTTCCCATAAGTGTTTGATAGTTCTGAAAGTAAAAAGCATTGTTAGGTGCGTGTTTAGGTCTGTATGAGTGAGTGAGTGTGTGTGTGTGTGTTTGTGTGTGTGTGTGTGTGTGTGTGTGTGTGTGTGTGTGTGTGTGTGTGTGTGTGTGTGTGTGTGTGTTTTGTAATTACCTGGAACACGCGAAAGACGGAGGTAATCCGTTGTATAAATCTCCTAGAAGTATATCGACTAGCCTCCTCGTCGCATTAATCGCATTGTAGTGCTGGTGAAGACCGCCCACTGCTGGATGACATACTCTGAAATGTACAACAATCAGGTGAGAGAGAGAGAGAGAGAGAGAGAGAGAGAGAGAGAGAGGAGAGAGAGAGATAGAGAGAGGAAAAGGGACATGGGTAACACTAAACCCACCTCATTGCATTCCAACTGTCTAGGGAACGACAGGTCCAAAGGATGTTCCTGCTGTTGGAATGAGGGTCCTGGATGTTGGGGGTCCAGAGCCGCGACGTAGACGACGGGTGGCAACTCTGCTCTAGTAGCTCTGTCTGCTCTAACACGTGCCTCAAAGGCCGGGTCAAGCACAAATACGTCAGGTGAAGAGTCCTGATATTTCAAAGGTAACTGTGCAAAAGGGACACACACACACATATGCTAACTTCGAACAACTTTTGTCTTTCAACAGGGATGCGAAATTGTATAACACACATACTCGATCGTCTTCTTCACAGACTGTGATGTCTCTGCTCTAATCCATGCCTCAAAGACCGGGTCAAACACAAATACGCCAGGTGAAGAACCCTGAAAAAAAGGTTTTGAGTACACATATGTTGGTAAGTGTACTGTGCCAGAATTGGTTTGATAGCTCAGTGGTTAGCGTGCCCGCTTTGTTCGCCAGAATCCTGGGCAAAATCCTAAGTCCAATTCTGCCTGTGAAACTTGAGAGAAAAAGAGTCTAACAATGGACTGAGAAAATTGAACAACACTCAGGAATGAAATTACATTGTCCCTGATCATCTCCTTCACAGCACGGGGGAGGCGGCGGCTGCGCAGCAACACCCGTCACAAAAATAAACCACAGGACCGACGCTGTGATCATCTTGGAATACTGCAAAGAGCCCCGTGCCACTTATATACTAACTCCCCCACCTTACTCTGCATTGGTCGAAGGCTGTAAATAAAAAATCCTCCCCTACCCAACTCTGCATTGGTCGAAGGCCGGAAATAAAGCACAATGATTGACTAATTTTTTATTCAGCCAGGTGTTACAGTTACATAGATGGACACAGAAACAATGGATTACTACATATGAAAGTCTACATTCACGATGCCACGTATTATGTTATTTCAATCTTGTAGACATCGTCCACAAGTTCCTTGAGGTCGTACTCGGTAGGAAGGTCATTGAATCGGCGAGGCAGGAATACTGAAGCCACAGACGATCGGTCCAGGACGACGTTCAATTCTACTGCACTCGTATTTAAGCGAGGGCTGTAGACCCGACATGCAGCCAAGATCCTGCAACTGCCCCGACCGAGCAAATTCTCCAGCGGGAGGGATGTGTCGGCTGGCTTTTGTAGAAGTTGCAGTTTAGTTTCAAGGTCCATCTTGTTCTGTAACACCATCACCATCGGTTTAGTGCTGGAAAATCTTTACGTCAGGTGAACGGCCGCCGGCCCCGGTACACTGCACGCTGTAATTTCCTGACCCCGAAAGGTCATTCAAATCTGTGTCCTTGAGGATGGTCTCAAAACGTGAGGGTAGAAACACTACCCGATTTTCACCATCTGCAGTCTCAACCTCCAGCAGTATAGCGGGACGGTCAAATCGTGTGGCCACCCTCCTGGCAGCCACGATTTTAGCCGGTCTTGTGAGCTCCCATATGGAGATCATCGGGATGTCCCGCTGACTCTCACAAGCCGACAGTCGTGCAGAAAGATCCATCTGAAACATAAAATCCCAGGTTTTCAGGAAGGGGAGATCGGATGGCAGTTAGGAAAACGGATTAACTTACGACAGAGACTGAGAAAACGTGGCACAAGGACCTACCTTATGAGCCGCTAGGTGTAGTGTGAATGGAAGATCTGAAATGACTGCATGCAGTAAGGGGGTACCTGGATTTATACCCTCGGAGGTGTTCCGTACATGGGCATGTGGAACGGTGCCATCACCTCGCGGTCGACTCACGTTACACTCTCCATATATGGTCCGGCGCCAGCAAAGAGCGTGACCCGCATTTCCACACCACGTTCTTCACCATCTCGTAGGGGTCTTTGGCGCGTTGTGTCCCAGAAGGCCTAATCGGATAAGTGTGACCCACATTTCCACACCACGATAGGTTCTTGACCATGTCGTAGGGGTCTTAGGCGCGTTTGTTATTATAGTGAGTGTCCCCTGTAGGCCTAATATTACTGGATGGGCCCCATCTACCGCCCGTTCCTAGTGGTGACCACTCCATAACAAAACTGTCACCTCCTAAACTCCTATCTTTTTTTATTTTCTATTGCTTTGCGTTTTTCCACCCGTTCATTGTGTATACGTTAACAGGCTATTTACTAGGAAGACCGTTCATTCTGTCCGTCAACTCGTTCCATTTACTAAGGTCGGAATAAAATTTCGCCTAAATTTTCCCGATGCTCGCAGGAGGAAAACGCAGTTTTTTACAGGTTTTACCACAACCCTCTACCCTAGGACTTACCGGGGTTTAACCCTGCATGGTATGTGACCATGTCATTCACTCGGGGTCGAGGGAAAACGCAGTGTAACTGCTTAACTTGGTATTTTGAATTATTAACCTAGGTTAAGTGGTTGCGGAGAAAATAAAAAAAAACATGTTCATAAAATCTCCCATGTTAATATATTGGGGAAAAGGATTTTAGCTTCTTCACAGTTAATTTTACTGTAAACTTCACATTTGCTTTCACCAATCAGTTCAGCTCTGCAAAACAATCATTTTGGTGTTTAAATTTTGACTCTACGTCCATTCGTTGCAGAGCTATTCAAAGTGCTAAACACAGTATGTTGTCCAATCTTATCCTTGTGGAGAACAAATAAAATTTGATATCTTGATAATTTATGAATATATATTGATGGAACTTGGTATAGGGCTTCAACTAGTACTGGTATCTTAATATTTGCACAGCAAATTATTTTTGTAGACTTTCCCCATAGCAGCAAACCTGCACACTCAGCCCTATTGTTATTCTTATAGACAATAAGTAAAGTTGCATACTCAGCCCTAATGTTATTCTTATGGAGAATAAATAACTTGCTATTTATCACTTATTGATAACGTATTTTTATGAAACTTGGTAAATGGCTTTATAAGGTGGTGAGAAACACACCTAATTGGAAATTCGCTTAGTATGCAGGTTTGCTGTGACGGGGATATTTATAATTTTAGAAGAAACGTAAATCATGGATAAACAAGTCTCTGCACGGTCATTCCTTTCGTGTGAAGTTGAAGTTCCATTTTTGAGAAAAGGAATATTTTTACTTGGGATTGGCCCAGGTTTTAAAACCGATATCATTGTAGGTAATCCTAATACTTACGATTTAAAATAAATCTCGCAATCTTTTTAATAAAAATGGACGGATCATAACCGAGCAGTCGTCTTAAAAAATTTGTCCTTCCGTTTGCAGCAATGGATCAACAGTTTTTTAACACTTCATTCTCCAGAAACCTATGAAATGATATTTTCTATGCTCGGCTTTGTCACTGTGAGTTGCTCAACCAGCAATCGCACAACAAGGCATCTTCAATAACTCCATTAAAAACACCTACCACCAATACACAACACATATTTCCCAATAGATCAGAATCAACCACATCTGATGAGGCAGTATGACAGCAAATGCTGTTAATGTGTGCGAAATTTCCCACGAAAATTATCCGTGCGAAAATACAAATAAATTGCATTGCAACTGACGCACATTTTGTTTTGTGATACAAATTATTTATAAAAGTGAATTTGAATATAATAAATACTAATATTACATACACTTATAAAGTGATATTTTGTAAAAACACATTACAACAGTTCTGAGAACAAAGGAGAAAAATATCCCACGTAAATATTAGACTGCTCAATCGAGTTTGTTTACCGTTTCTAAACACTATGATTTTGTATACAGTTAAACCAAAACTGAGTTAAATAAATACAAATGTTAACAATTTCAAAAACTAACACATTTGGGTTTAATATTTTAAAATAAATTCCAATGTGAACGTTTTAAAATTGGCTGAGCCTATCCACATAGTACTATGCAAATTTGTGCACCGTGGTATACCCAAAAGTACTGAAATTATATAAAAAAAAACTAAAGGTCCCAGTGAACCATCTTCTATGTTTTACATATTTGTTATGTAAATCTTATTGAAACAAAATACGACCCAAAATTAAGGTTTAAAAAGAAAAACATATCAAGAACAACATACAAATATATATAATTATAGTATAATAAAAAATAAAAACAAACTGTAAAAGAATGAAATGTAACAAAATTGCATAAAAATCATTAATTAAAAAATATAAATAAATAGACTAGAAAAAAACACAGCCAAAAGAATTAAAAGATCAATAAAATCAAAAATTTTAAAAGTTTAACCGGCTTTGGTTTGGTTAATGCTTTCGGTTGGAAAATATTTGCGGAGCTGTAGCAGCTCTGTTGTCCTGTGGCTGGGGCTGAGCGTTCTGTGGTTCGGGCTGGGGATGGGGCTGAGCGTTCTATTGTTCGAGGTAGGGCTGGAGCTGGGGCTGCCCTGCCTTGGGTTGTACATCATGACTTCCATTGGATGAGATACATGCTGGAGGTATTTCGTTTCGGTAGACTCTTCTTCAAGTTCTCGCATAACGAAAATATCTACAGTATTAATGGATTACAGTATTATGAAAGTCGTCCACAGAAAGTGCCTTAGCCTTTGCCTTGCGAAACCCACTGTTCGACTTGGCATCCTGTGTGTTGTTTAGTTTAACACCTTCCGGGTCACATTGCTCACTATACTTCATATAATCATAGTTGGACGATTGTTAATCAAGTCATGTTTCATAGTGTCTCTTGCAATAGCGTTGGCTGCTCAAGTTCTACGTGACTGTGAAGTTCAAGGAGGCTGTGATTCTAAACTTTCTAGAAACTCACCACTAGTGAAAGCGTTCCTAAAGAAAATATATTTATTTGACAACGTTAAGAATACAGCTATGATTTAAAGTTTCCTACCTATGAATCTATAATCTACAAGAAATTCTGCAAACTCATTGAACACAATACAACCTGAAATAAAAGATAATGAAAATGAATTAATAATTGGTGAATTTAAGTATCAAATGATTCTGACAACCTTGCTTTTCATGGTTTGGTCCAACATGAAATGGGGAGCATTGACAACTCAAATAGAAAAAAACCAGGAAGAGGATGATCTATCAAATGTAGCTAATAATTGAACACCTGATACAAATGAAAAAAGACAATGAAAAACAACCAGAAGAAAAATAGAAGGCAGCTACTCAGGACAAGTTATAGATAACGCTGCAACAGTAAGCAGTTTTATTTAGCAGGAAGTACACCAAACTGAGAAGAGATGTAACAACAGTGAGGTAGAAGATATCCCAACATAATTAATAGGTGACATACAGCATGATCTTGAAAAAGGGCAACTAAATAAGAATATGGACAGCATTTGTACGGAAGTGTAATTGTCACCTTTGCACACAAAACGTCCAATGCATTACAAAAAAGTATTATTGACTGCAGAAGAATTTTCAAATGCAGTAATGATATTGGCCAGTTCATCATCGAAGGTCATACTTGGCAAAGAATGGTAAATGAACATGACAAATTGTTGACATCTGTGTATCCGACAATAATTGCAGACAAGCTTTACACAATGAGTAAAGTTGGGTTGTACAAATGCATCACGTAAACTATGATGCACTTGGTAAAAAGGGTAGGCAACCATGTGAACAGAACAAGAAAATCCTCACAATATATGCATATTATGGTCACATCAAGGTACAACATTTAAATTCATCTGTTCCAACTTGGAGACAGCAACAATGTCCAGGTAATGGTGTCAACCAATGTTGGGGAATGGGATCATCCAACTAAGAAAACAAGAGAACTAAGTAGAATTGCAAGAGACACTATGAAACATGACTTGATTAACAATCGTCCAACTATGATTATTTTGAAGTATAGTGAGCAATGTGACCCGGAAGGTGTTAAACTAAACAACACACAGGATGCCAAGTCGAACAGTGGGTTTCGCAAGGCAAATGCTAAAGCACTTTCTGTGGACGACTTACATAAAAATCCATTAATATTGTAGATATTTTCGTTATGCGAGAACTACCGAAACGAAATACCTCCAGCATGAATCTCATCCAATGGAAGTCATGATGTACACCCCAAGGCAGGGCAGCCCCAGCTCCAGCCCTACCCCGAACAATAGAACGCTCAGCCCCATCCCCAGCCCGAACCACAGAACGCTCAGCCCCAGCCACAGGACAACAGAGCTGCTACAGCTCCGCAAATATTTTCCAACCGAAAGCATTAACCAAACCAAAGCCGGTTAAACTTGTAAAATTTTTGATTTTATTGATCTTTTAATTCTTTTGGCTGTGTTTTTTTCTAGTCTATTTATTTATATTTTTTTAATTAATTATTTTTATGCACTTTTGTTACATTTCATTCTTTTACAGTTTGTTTTTATTTTTTATTATACTATAATTATATATATTTGTATGTTGTCCTTGATATTTTCTTCTTTTTAAACCTTCTTTTTAGGTCGTATTTTGTTTCACTAAGATTTACATAACAAATATGTTAAACATAGAAGATGGTTCACTGGGACCTTTAGTTTTTTTTTTATCATTTCAGTACTTTTGGGTATACCACGGTGCACAAATTTGCATAGTACTATGTGGATAGGCTCAGCCAATTTTAAAACGTTCGTTCACATTGAAATTTATTTTAAAATATTAAACCCAAATGTGTTAGTTTTATAAATTGTTAACAGTTGTATTATATTTAACTCAGTTTTGGTTTAACTGTATACAAAATCATAGTGTATAAACGGTAAACAAACTCGATTGAGTAGTCTAATATTTACGTGGGATATTTTTTTCCTTTGTTCTCAGAACTGTTGTAATGTGTTTTTACAAAATATCACTTTATAAGTGTATGTAATATTAGTATTTATTATATTCAAATTCACTTTTATAAATAATTTGTATCACAAAACAAAATGTGCGTCAGTTGCAATGCAATGTATTTGTATTTTCGCACGGATCATTTTCGTGGGAAATTTCGCACCCATTAACAGCATTTGCTGTCATACTGCCTCATCAGATGTGGTTGATTCTGATCTATTGGGAAATATGTGTTGTGTATTGGTGATAGGTGTTTTTAATGGAGTTATTGAAGATGCCTTGTTGTGCGATTGCTGGTTGATCAAATCACAGTGACAAAGCTGAGCATAGAAAATATCATTTCATAGGTTTCTGAAGAATGAAGTGTTAAAAAACTGTTGATCCATTGCTGCAAACGGAAGGAAAAATTTTTTAAGACGACTGCTCGGTTATGATCCGTCCATTTTTATTAAAAAGATTGCGAGATTTATTTTAAATCGTAAGTATTAGGATTACCTACAAAGATATCGGTTTTAAAACCTGGGGCAATCCCAAGTAAAAATATTCCTTTTCTCAATAATGGAACTTCAAATTCACACGAAAGGAATGACCGTGCAGAGACTTCTTTTTCCATGATTCACGTTTCTTCTAAAATTATAAATATCCCCGTCACAGCAAACCTGCATACTAAGCGAATTTCCAATTAGATGTGTTTCTCACCACCTTATAAAGCCACCAAGTTTCATAATAATACGTTTATCAATAAGTAATATATAGCAATTTATTTATTCTCCATAAGAATAACATTAGGGCTGAGTATGCAACTTTACTTATTGTCTATAAGAATAACAATAGGGCTGAGTGTGCAGGTTTGCTGCTATGGGGACAGTCAACAAAAAATAATTTGCTGTGCAAATAGCAAGATACCAGTACTAGTTGAAGCCCTATACCAAGTTTCATCAATATATATATTCATAAATAATCAAGATATCAAATTTTATTTGTTCTCCATAAGGATAACATTGGACAACGTACTGTGTTTAGTACTTTGAATAGCTCTGCAACGAATGGACGTAGAGTCACAATTTAAACACCAAAATGATTGTTTTGCAGAGCTGAACTGATTGGTAAAAGCAAATGTGAAGTTTACAGTAAAATTAACTGTAGAAAAGCTAAAATCCTTTTCCCCAATATATTAACATGGGAGATTATATGAACATGTTTTTTTTATTTTCTCCGCAACCACTTAACCTAGGTTAATAATTCAAAATACCAAGTTAAACAGTTACACTGCGTTTTCCCAAGACCCCGAGTGAATGACATGGTCACATACCATGCAGGGTTAAACCCCGGTAAGTCCTAGGGTAGAGGGTTGGGGTAAAACCTGTAAAATACTGCGTTTTCCTCCCGCGAGCATCGGGTAAATTTAGGCAAAACTTTATTCCGACCTTAGTAAATGGAACGAGTTGACGGACAGAATGAACGGTCTTCCTAGTAAATAGCCTGTTAACGTATACACAATGAACGAGTGGAAAAACACAAAGCAATAGAAAATAAAAAAAGATAGGAGTTTAGGAGGTGACAGTTTTGTTATGGAGTGGTCACCACTAGAAACGGGCGGTAGATGGGCCCCATCCAGTGAGTTTAGACCTACAGGGGACACTCACTATAATAACAAACGCGCCTAAGACCCCTACGACATGGTCAAGAACCTATCGTGGTGTGGAAATGTGGGTCACACTTATCCGATTAGGCCTTCTGAGACACAACGCGCCAAAGACCCCTAAGAGATGGTGAAGAACGTGGTGTGGAAATGCGGGTCACGCTCTTGGCGGGTGCCGGACCTTATATGGAGAGTGTAACGTGAGTCGACTGCGAGGTGATGGCACCGTTCCACATGCCGATGTACGGAACACCTCCGAGGGTATAAATCCAGGTACCCCCTTACTGCATGCAGTCATTTCAGATCTTCCATTCACACTACACCTAGCGGCTACTAAGGTAGGTCCTTGTGCCACGTTTTCTCAGGCTCTGTCGTAAGTTAATCCGTTTTTTTAACTGCCATCCTATCTGCCCTTCCTGAAAACCTGGGATTTTATGTTTCAGATGGATCTTTCTGCACGACTGTCGGCTTGTGAGAGTCAGCGGGACATCCCGATGATCTCCATACGGGAGTTAACAAGACCGGCTAAAATCGTGGCTGCCAGGAGGGTGGCCACACGATTTGACCGTCCCGCTATACTGCTGGAGGTTGAGACTGCAGATGGTGAAAATCGGGTAGTGTTTCTACCCTCACGTTTTGAGACCATCCTCAAGGACACAGATTTGAATGACCTCTCGGGGTCAGGAAATTACAGCGTGCAGTGTACCGGGGCCGGCGGCCGTTCACCTGACGTAAAGATTATCCAGCACTAAACCGATGGTGATGGTGTTGCAGAACAAGCTGGACCTTGACACTAAACTGCAACTGCTACAAATGCCAGCCAACACATCCCTCCCACTGGAGAATTTGCTCGGTCGGGGCAGTTGCAGGATCTTGGCTGCTCGTCGGGTCTACAACCCTCGCTTCAAAACGAGTGCAGTAGAATTGAACGTCGTCCTGGACCGATCGTCTGTGGCTTCAGTATTCCTGCCTCGCCGATTCAATGACCTTCCTACCGAGTACAACCTCAAGGAACTTGTGGACGATGTCTATATGATTGAAATAACATTAGTACGTGGCATCGTCAATGTAGACTTTCATATGTAGTAATCCATTGTTTCTGTGTCCATCTATGTAACCTGGCTGAATAAAAAATTAGTCAATCATTGTGCTTTATTTCTGGCCTTTGACCAATGCAGAGTTGGGTAGGGGGGTTTTTTTTATTTACAGCCTTCGACCAATGCAGAGTAAGGTGGGGGAGGTTAGTATATAAGTGGCACGGGGCTCTTTGCAGAATTCCAAGATGATCACAGCGTCGGTCCTCTGGTTTATTTTTGTGACGGGTGTTGCTGCGCAGCCGCCGCCTCCCCCGTGCTTTGAAGTAGACGATCAGGGAAAATGTAATTTCAATCCTGAGCGTTGTTCAATTTTCTCAGTCCATTGTTAGACTCATTTCCTCTCAAGTTTCACAGGCAGAATTGGACTTAGGATTTTGCCCAGGATTCTGGCGAACAAAGCGGGCACGCTAACCACTTTCCTATCAAACCAATTCTGGAACAGTACACTTACGAGCATATGTGTACTCAAAACCTTTTTTTCAGGATTCTTCACCTGGCGTATTTGTTCTTCACCTGGCATATTTGTGTTTGACCCGGTCTTTGAGGCATGGATAAGAGCAGAGACGTCACCCGACGTCGAGGATATGAACCCCCAACAATCCTCACCTCCCCCAGACTGTGAAGAAGACGATCGAGTATGTGTGTTATATAATTTCGAATCCCTGTTGAAGGACAAAAAATGTTCGAAGTTAACATATGTGTGTGTGTGTGTTTGTGTGTGTCCCTTTTGCACAGTTACCACTGAAATATCAGGACTCTTCACCTGACGTATTTGCGCTTGACCCGGCCTTTGAGGCACGTGTTAGAGCAGACAGAGCTGCTAGAGCAGAGTTGCCACTCGTCGTCTACGTCACGGCTCTGGACCCCCAACAGCCAGGACCCTCATTCCAACAGCAGGAACATCCTTTGGACCTGTCGTTCCCTAGACAGTTGGAATGCAATGAGGTGGGTTTAGTGTTACCCATGTCCCTCTTCCTCTCTCTATCTCTCTCTCTCCTCTCTCTCTCTCACACCTGATTGTTGTACATTTCAGAGTATGTCATCCAGCAGTGGGCGGTCTTCACCAGCACTACAATGCGATTAATGCGACGAGGAGGCTAGTCGATATACTTCTAGGAGATTTATACAACGGGTTGCCTTAACCGGTAGCTGGCGCAGTACCCTCAGCAAGAAAGGCTGCGTATAGCTCAGGAGACATGGAACCTCGTCCAGCATTCTTTGGAATCGCTCCTGGTGCGAGTGCAGGAGTGGTTTGAGGAGGAACGCCAGGCGAGAGCTGCCGCCTTTGGGAGAATGACCTTGCGGGAACAAGAAGCGCCGAGGGTGATTCTCTGCCTCGTGTGCCAGTTTGCACTCCCTACAGTATTGTTCCGGCTATCGACCAATCAGAAGTTGTGCCATAGCGTCCCACGTTCTACTCGCGTATTCAAATGTTACCGTGCCCGAGAGTCGCAACGCTACTATTGTTATAAGTTATAACAGACTCCGATGAGTTTATAGCAGATGACTCTGATGCCACCCCCTTTTGGTCTCCCAGGAGTCAATTTTGTGATACGTTAATTGTTGGTTTTTTAAATATTGTTTTTACTATGACCTATTTTTTAAATTAAAACAATAAAAAGTTAATTTTGCATATAGTAGTAAGTACCGTTGTCTTATTGTATTATATGGGATTAATTTATTGGGAGAACATTTTTTAAGACTTGTGTAAATCTGACACTAAATTCAACATTAAATTGTTCTCAGGAAATTGCCCTGACCATCCAAACAAATTCAATCATTTTCTCAACCTGTACCGGAACTTTGTAGCAGTTTTGCCACATTACGATAAATAAATTACGATAATACGACTAAAAACATAACACAATGGATATAATATGAAGGTTTATATCTCAATCAACTTACAAACATATATTCATCCATACACATCAGCCTTTTCAGCATAGGCGTAAATTCCGGGGTGGCAAGAGGGGCAGTTGTCAACCCTAATATTTTGAAGAAATGTTATTGTAATATATATAAGGTCACAATAGACAAGATCACACACATATTTTCCCCCCTCCGCACAATCAAGATGATGAAATTACGATTATGCATATTAAATATGTAAATTAAATTAAATAAACCACGTCAAGAGAAGGCAAAGACCGCCGGTGACGCAAAGTTAACGTTTTGTAACTAAAGAAAATCGCACCGTATGGGCATATCAGAATATAGGTTTGATTCACCAAACCTTAGTGAACACATATATATAACCCTTAACATGTTTACCCTGATTTTGTAAAATATAATTAATAATTAAATCAATCGTAGCGCCGACGGTCAACAGCGAAATCGCCGTGTCAGTACCGCAACTTTATAATTTTGTAACTAAAGAAAATCGCACCGTAGGGCATATCAGAATATGGGTATGATTCACCAAACCCTAGTGAACACATTATATAACCCTCAATATGTTCACTCTGATTTTGTGACAGATAATTCATATATTTTTCATTCAACAAGCTGCCCATTTGGCCACCCTGTGCCGTTCCGAGCCGACGTTCCTGTTTCAAGTTCATAGTTCATAGTTAAAAACGTGTTATAGACAAAGGAAGGTGTTAAATTTCCTTTTACTCACTTTTACTGTAACTTAATTGAATTTATATCTATAATTTTGATATAGCAGTTTTTAAAAAGATAACTCATCAGTAATGGTGTTTGATTGTTCTCTAAAAAGGTAAGTAAACAAACAAAAAACTTTGACAATTTGCCTATGCGTGAAACAGCCACATTTTTTTATACACTAGGACTTAAAATGTTTATTACATTTGCTTTAGCCTACCCAATGCTTTAAGTTTTGGATTGCTTATGAATTAACTAAAGACCAATTTTAAGTAATGTGTTGGTTAGCTTCAATTTTTCTCATACTTTCATATTTTGTTGTACTGGTTACTTATAAAAGGAAAACAAACCAATAATGACAGTGGAAAAGGAGTTACAGGGAGCGTTGTATAATCCCGTGTTCTGTCTACAAAGCGCTCAGCGGATATGTATTAAAGGGGTTAAAAAAACATAAATGAGCGGTTGCAACGTCAAATTCTTTGTTAAGAATAATTTAACATATGTTTCCTTTATTAACCTACATCATAATATGAGAAAAAATGATGTTGTCCCACACATTACTTAAAATTGCCGTAATACTTGCTCAATACTTAGCAGGAACATATCGACAATAAACTCGACCTTAGTTTGAGAATACCAGGAAACAGGCCAGTTATAGGAAAACTTTCATTAAGCAACATTTTTCTATTAAATTGAGATTTTAACTAATCAACACTTATTATAATTTTATTTCAAGATTAAATTTCTACATACACCCCTTTTAACTTAAATATCATTGTTACAATCAGTTTTAACTCAAACAGCTAGTATAAAATAAAGAAGAGATTGTGAATACCACGAACAGTGGGTAGAATCAACGTTTAAGAATCGTATAGCCTAGCTTATAGCCTAGCGATTTTGATATGTCATGTTGTGTAATAATTTAGATTAATTGTTCAGGAGGTTGAGACTTAAACTCCCTGAGAGCACAGCATTGGTTTAACCTGTTCCAAATTTTCCGTTTTGACCCTTCAATTTGAAATTTGTGCTCTTGGGGGCGAGCTTAGTCATACTCATGTTCATTAAATGTATAAAGTGTATTTGTTCCCATTGTATATTCTGAAGGTTATTTGAAATGTTTTAGGTTAAGCTTTTACCAGAGGTTTTCACCGTTATAGGCCAACCTTGTCGTAGGTTATATAATTCACTGAGACTTGTGCTAATTTTACATAAGCCTATTTTTTGTTGGACTAGTCAAACTACTCTTTCTAAACTATTTTAACTAAACTTAAATATTACATTTTTATAATTGTTTAGGCCTATTCTAATGATAAATTCTTAAAAGCCTCTTGTTTATTAAGGAATCACTTTAATTTTGTATGATCCAACATACCGCGTTATCACGAAGGATAGCCTATTTAATTATTTTTTAATTCTTTATCAGCAGATCAATGTTATTAATTTTCACGTTTTATTCCAAAGGTCAAGTCAGGGTGCTTTGGGCATTAAGATTAAATTGTTTTATAATGGTAACAAAATATAAGGTATTAATTTTGGTTTATCTGAGACCTCTGCCTGATGTTAAATGGGGAATCAATATTATGTAGACTAATTTGTACCGTAACAATGTATTCCATTCTGGACATTAACTTTGACGGTGGTTATCTTGCCATTACTTAGTCATTTTGCTTCAACTTGATCAAACTGATTTTTTTTAACTGGGTATTTTTAAATGTAGGCTTAATAATATAGGGTAAAGGTTGTATCACTGCCATATTTTACTATAAGTATTTTTTTTTATAATGTTGTTAGTTGTAACTTACAATTATTTTTTATAATGTACAGCGGTTAACCTTGACATTATTTTGAAAAGTGACACATAAATTGTTTTTTTTAACCTCTGTGTTTTCTTGACATCCCTACATCCATCCACTCAAGTCATGTGCCTTAAAACTACTCCTAGAACTCTTTAAGGTGCGGCACAAATGGTTCATGGAATTTGTACCTATTTGAAGCTTTAGCATTCCAATATTCCCCAAAATGGTCAGAAATATAATTTTCTCCTTTTTAAGTTTGTTAAATGATACAAGATGTAAATGTCTTCTGATATGTTTTATCTTTTTTTAATATATCCTAGATTATATTTATATAATGGTGTAGCTGTAAAGTATATGTATAATATTGTATATACATTGCCATATGATAGTATTAATGGCATAGAGTATATAATAGTCAAACCATCGAGCATATATACATATTATGTACAGTATATAATATATATACATATATATATATATATATATAATGATGTATATGTAAAATAATTGATCATAGAGCATAGGTTGTCAGAACTGAGCAAAATGAGTTAAAATTTAAAATAATGAGGTTAGGAAATTTGGCGGGAAATAAAGAGCCATGGGCGCCGCCATCTTGGAATGACGTCACTACAAAATGCTGGTTTCTGATTGGCTTGCTATAGTGGGGCGTATCCTACTACTTGTATTGGGTTACATATCTTAAAATACGGTTTGAGTAGGTGAGCTGTACAGCTCTAAATCAGCTTAGAAAGTCAGAGCATGAAATGATAAGCACTTAAGGAACCAAGACTTATTATGTTCTCAATAAAGTAAAAATATGTCTTTTTATACAGTATTGAAACTGGTAATACAGAACTGACTTTGTATATTTCAAAACACTAATTTAAACGTCATTTCGCTTCAGTCCCTACAAAATGTTGGACTCTCTACAATTTTCATATGAATGAGAGTTACACTTTATTTATAATAGAGGCTTTTGATTTGATTTTTTATTCAATATCAATACATTTTTGGAAAGTTATTAATAAGTTAGTCGATTAATAAACGAGTTTTATTTATATAATAAATAATGTAGCTTACAATTTAGAAGTTGACTGTCATTAGAGGAGAAGAAATTTAATAATAAATTATTTTAGTAAGCAATTTAGTTAAATAGTGTCATTCGAATGAGAGCGAAGTAAGTTTTCAGGGTGGATAAATCACCTAAAGAAGAAATTAAAGTGATGCCTATGCAGATGATGAGTTCATTGTAGGCTACACAAGAACCGAGATAACATTTCATTCCTGGGTGAATGATTGGCATCACTGAATCGAAATATACCTACCTAGGTGGGAGTATACCTAGGTGGATGTGATATCTTACCCGGATACGTGGATGGATAAAACTGGCATGCCTTAGTGGGTGTCATACCTAGGAGGAGGAGTGTAAATGGATGAATTGGCACAGGAGGATGAATGTGGTACCTGGGTGGATGAAGAGCTTGCTGCCGATGACCGCTACCGTACGCCGCCGCCACTGGGGTAGGACCAACCCCTTCAGCACGAACACGGAGCCGCAGCGGCCGCCGGTCTCGAGGCTGCCACACGCCGGCCCTGAGGCGAAAGAACAATCTGGGTTTGAATACATAAAGGTACCCTACCTCAGTTAAAGCAAGTTTTGAACATTTGGAAAATTTAGAACTAAAAAACAATTGAGACGGTAAACATGTTTTTTTATGTTATATTACTGTGTTACGATTTTAAACCCAGTTGACATTTAAAGTGGTAGAGTGAAAACCCACTGACAAGGCATGTCACGTTTTAACTTCAACTCTAGAGTTTATTTTGCGACTGTAAATGTTGCTCCAGCAAAAACTTTAATTACTTCCCGCGCGTTTTTGAGGGATGGCATTTTGAGGTTAGATCAATTGTCACTTCTACAGCCACATAATCACATGTTATTCTCCAGAGACTGATATTTTCCGACTATGAATGGGAAATCATTAGACATTACTGATAAGTGGTGTAGATTACCTAAGGTGCGTTTACACTGGAGTCGCGGACAAATGTTGCAGACAAAAGTCACGGACAAAAGTCGTCAACACATCTTAGTATTTTGTCGACAATGTTTGGGGTTTCTTCAATAAAAAATAGTGTTCTCTACTTTTGTCGACGACAAAAGTTGCAAACATATTTAAGATCGGAAAAAGTTGTTGACGTACGTGATCAGTTCGTTGTCGTACGTATATTTTCAGTGTTTGCGACAGAAATTGTGTTTTCATGATACTATTGGAATATCAGCTGTTTTTCCATTGCGTATATTGCCAGGTAAAGTTCGTCATATCCCCACTAGTGAGGAAAAATTATATTTTCACTAGTGAGGAAAAGTCAGCTGATTATAAATCAGCCTAACAATACAATGCAATATTGAAATAATGCCCATCTGTTTAAAACACTGTCGTATGTTGTGTTTACTTCGTCCTCCATTAGTATCGTGAAAATAATCTTTTAAATTTGTAATAATTTTATATTTTTATGTTGTATCAAATAATATTTCGCTGTAGTATCGTGAAAAATAGTGTTCAAAACTCGTGGAAAAATGATTTTTCCTGGTGCTAGGTCTCTTTAAATCGCTCGTCTACGACTCGCAATTTAAATACGACTCGCACTAGAAAAAATCACACTTTTCCCACTAGTTGTGAAATATACTATTTCGTCATACTACTTGAAAAACGGCTGTTTTCATCACATGTGCTGAGATGCTAAAGTTGTTTTTTTTACTCCTAGGATAAAAAGTATTATTTTGATTATGTTTTTCGTCCTAGGACTAAAACCATAATTGGATGACACCTTTCGGTCGAGGTCATCAGCTGTTAATATGATATGAACAAATTATTCAACAGGTGTAACTTGTATAATGACAACTTGTGCAACAGCTGTTTGTTTGGAGTAGCAATAAGATCAATATGGAAGCAAACTTTTAATGGTAAAAAAGTAAACAGAATTTAGTTTTTGAGAAATTGTTATATTAAAATTGTTTACAGTATAACGAAAAATAAAGTTCATCACTAAGGCCAAAAGTGGCTTTTCTGTCCTCGCTCCTTGTCCAGCCTCGGCTCCACCTATCAAAAAGCGTCACTTTTGGTCCTAGTGATGAAATATACTATTTCCACCAAGAGTGAGAAAGTTTTGGCTGCGACTTTTGTCGCAGTACTTTGCGGGGTTAGTGACCACTGTCCCGCCCCTCAATACCACTAAAATCAAGTAGGCCTACTGCCTGGTCTTCAATTTGTACATACGATACCGTTTAACAGGTGGATGAAGAACTAAGTTGAAGTAATAAAGTATTTACTTTTCCTCTGAATAAAAACATATCAACTTGGAGACATTTTTGTCAGCTATAACAAAACCAGAACAGGGCTGATTTTAGTAGGCCTACCTTTGAGGCCTCTGACGGATTTGAAAGTGAAACAATTGCAAATAAATGTATTACAATGATATATATGTATGTATATAGGTAAACAATACTCACCTTATTAAATTTTGAATTATATATAACCTAATTTTTCCAATTTTCCCATGTTTTTCCAATTCTCACGAAAAGAAAAGCGATTGAATTTTGTTTTATTTACACAATTTACTTTGGTCTTTACATATAGCCAATAATATATTTAGGAAATTAACGTGCGACTAATTTTTCTTACGAGAATTTTTCAGCCAAAAATCCTCAATTGTACACTTAAAGTCATCATGGTAAACGAAACCAATATCCTTAAATATAGTAGTCTAAATATATCTCACTGATCCCGAATAAAATGTTGAAGATATAATCAAATTCAACAAAACCGTTTCATCGTTACAAATAAATAAATTCTGTTTCAAGAGCTTATTAAACAAACACACTAAATAGTTATAACAGGGAATTAGAGTTTTCTGATGTATGAAACGTAAAAAAAATTAAAATGCAAAGACATAAAGCACATAACAAAAATACCCCCGTCGCAGCAATCCTGAGTACTCAGCGAATTTCTATTGAATATATATATATATATGACTTAATAACACATTAAGCCACTTACCAGGATTAATAAGAAATATATTCACAAATAAATGATATTTAAAATATTAATTATTCTCCATAAGAATAACATTGGGGATGAGTACGCAGGTTTGCTGCAACAAGGAACACAAAAGATATGAATGGGTTTTTATATAAATATCAATAGAACTCATCAAAGTGTAGTCCCAAACCAAGTTTCATCCATATACATTCATAAATATGCGATATATAACATTTTAATTATTATTCTCCATAAGAATAACATGGGGACCGAGTACCTAGGTTTGCTGGAACGGGAACCATACACAAAAAATTTGTTGTGCAAAAAACAACAAACCACAACCAGATGAAGCCATATACCAAGTTTCATCAGTGTATGTTAATAAATAAACGAGATATGAAATTTTGATTTTCCTCTATAAGAATAGCATTAGACAACGTACTATGTTTAGCACTTTCAATATCTTGTTAACCATTTGACGTAGCGTAATGATCAAAATACAAAATTGTTTGTTTTTTTAAGCTGAATTCAATGGTATAAATTACATTTTGATTTAAATAAAAATTACATGTGAAAACCCCCCCAAAACCCCCATTTGGATTGTGCGATTCGTCTGGTTTTCAAACTTGTTCAAATAAATGGTGCTATACACATTTGTACCACATTTAATTAATATCAGACCTTTTTTACGAGAGTTATCGTGCTTACGGACACACACACACACACACACACATATATATATATACATACACATATATATATATATATATATATATATATATATACATATATAGAAATTCGAACTAATGGTGTTTTTGGCATCTGGGGACCTCAAAACAAAAAGTTATCATGGTCTCGGGCTTAAGTCTTACCATGAGACCTACGGTAATAGCTTCTTCCCTATAAGGGAAATTCGCTAAAAACACAGAACACAAAATGTTCAGGTTTGTACATTAATACACAAACTTGAAAGAGTATGTGTACCTTGAGAGAATAAACAAAAACCGTCACCAGGTATAATTTACAATTAATATGGTGTTTCACAGATCATTTAAACCTATAAGGGATTTTTTAAACATAAATAAGCCTATGCGAAGGCCATATATTTATACTATTTTTGTGTAAACTTTCAGATCAATCGGTTTAATATTTTTTGATATTTAGCTTTGAAAAATTAAAATGGCCGTTATTTTACACGATAAAAGTTAGGTACTTCAAATTAATTACCAAAATACCACTTGGGATACATATAAATGAAGCCAAGTTTTGAATAAATATCTTTAACAATTCAAAAGATATGCTGAATTTAGTAAAACACTCATACAGACTGCCGCTAAACGGAGTGATATTTCAAACAATTCTATTCTGTATTTTTGTTTATTTTTACAGAATTCGAAAATGTATATAGCCAGTGCACATGTTTTGTGTCGCCTTGTATATACAGGGTGTTGAAATAAATTGTTCCAAGAATTTGGGATGTGATTATTCATGCAAAAATAAAGAGAAAAATGTTCCTATGAAGGCGTGTCCTAAAAAGCTTCCTAATCATATCTCTCTAACTTCTAAACACATAAAATTCAAACTTGGTACATGTGTGACTACTAATAAGACCTGTCTCAGTATTGAATGTCACGTTTATACTTTGTACCACTTCAAAATAACGTCTGTTTTTTGTTTACAACGCCTAATTTCTCAAAAACCATACATTTTTCGAAAGGTTTACAAGGCACATAAAAGTTGCACTATGTCACCCCCTAAACAATGATGCAAACATTACTAGTTCCCAACAACCTGGTATAGTCCGAGTGCAGATTTGAGGAGCCTTTTTCGCAATCTTCTGGAGTACTCTCTTCTCTATAAATATAACATGGCAACGTTTAAGCCGTGGGGTTTAAGCCCTAAGGTCGGGATATTAAAAAAGTACCAAAATATTATGGATCAATTACAATTGGTTAAAATCACGTAAATACAGGAAAGAATAATACGACAACTTTGCCAGGGGTCGGAGCCCTAAGGTCAGTGGGGGATGTATTCAACGACGGGGTATCTTTCAAGAGATGCAGCTTTGTGAAACAAACCCAAAGAACCATCACACGTCAAATTTGGACGACATGAAGTGATAGAAGAAGACAGTGAGGCGGAACCCTGAGGCCGGGAAAAAGAGTACCCGAAGTATTTTAGTCCCCCATGATCTGGTATGGTACGAGAGCAGATTTGAAGACCCGTTTTTGAGCCATATAAAAAAACCTTTTCTCCATAACATGGCAGTTTTTGGTGCCATTGGGGCGCAGCCCTGAGGTGTGAGGGAAAAAAGTATCTAAAATTGTATGGACCTACACACACACACACACACACACACACACACACACACACACACACACACACACACACACACACACACACACACACACACACACACACACACACACACACACACACACACACACACACACACACACACACACACACACACACACACACACACACACACACACACACACACACACACACACACACACACACACACACACACACACACACACACACACACACAACTACTTCATTAGTATAGATTAATTTGGTAAAAAGTAGTAGTTAGAAATCAAAACCGGCAGATTATTTTTTACATCAGATGATTACTTAAAACATATGTTCATTAAGTAATAGGGTTCATTTGGTTTGCCAAAGAATAATGCAGCAAAAAATATAACTCCTTTTTTTATCCTATCTACAGGTGTTTATATATGTCTTAGTATCATCTTTCTTATATATTAAACAATTTTGCCAAAACTAAAGACAGTGACCCTGGCCGTTCAACTGGACCGATTTACTTGATATGTGTCTCATTTTTTTAACTACCTCGAGATGTGTCATCAGACATTGACACAAGCTTTTGTTCACTTGGCTTTTCGTTACGCTTATTTTATTGTTTTTGCCAATTTTTTAGAAAGAGAACAAAACAGTCTTTCTGGCCAATTTACCCAACCGATTTTACTCCCACAAGGCTCATTTTGTTCAGAAATATGTGTAGATTAATTTTGAGACAATTATGGGTAACTTATTTGGGGGTGACTTAGAGATATACTTATTACAATGACCTAAGTACACGCGGGCCAAAAGTTTATGACAGCGAGCCTGACCATACCAATGGACCGATTTAGCTTATATATGTCTTATTTTATTTGTAACTACCTCTATATGTGTCATCAGACATTGAAAACAATTTAATATCTCATTTTCTGTTTTCGATTAAATTCTAAAACATTAGAAATACTATCAGTACAATATTTATTTTGTATAGGTAGTGTATTCAAATTATAGAAATTAACATAAGTGTTTTCATAAAATTATACTTAAGCCGCCTGATAATTATTATCAGCTGATTATTATTTGTTTTGAAGGTTATTATGGCATACTTTTAAATATCAGCTGATAATTTAGCCATACTACAAAATATTGTTATCCCTATCTCCCTTCAATAATCTTTCATAATCTTCAGATTTATTAAAAACTAATAAATTTAATATGAAGTCCTCCTTATTATGAGCAGAACAAGCAAGCGGCGCTTTGCGCTGCACGGGGGTACTCTAGTCTTTATATATATTTACCTCGGTGGATTAACATAAACGCAATGTAAACAGTACTAGCTGATGTCCCGTTCTCCGCACGGGAATCTAGCTGAAGTAGAGCCATATGTTTTACAAAAATGTACATTATTATCAGCTGAAGATCTAAATCATACTAATATTATAAATGTGAAAGTATGGATGTTTGTGCGTAAGTTTGTGCGTAACTCTGAAGTTCTATCACGTGAAAACTACTGGACCAATTGAGCTGAAATTTTGCAGAGAGGTACTTGATGGTCCTGAGTAACATAGAGGCATATTAAAGTTGTGAAAATCTTTTAGGGCTATGCCCCAAGGGGATTCAAAGTTCCCATGTATTCCTTATGGACATTCATTTTTGTTTGAGCTGTTAAAAATACAAAAAGCTGATCTTGATTCGTAGTAGTTCCACAGGCTAACCACAGAATGCAGCACACAAAACTATCATAGTTTTTATAAATAATTCGCGGGTTTTTATAAATAATGTTTGTTTCAATAATATTAACATTGAAACTTTGAAATAAACCCCCAAAAGGCACATATGTAGAGTCTAAGAGCTTTACATTGCTACAAAAAATGTGTCCAAAATAATAGTTTTAAGAGTCTAAAATTGCAGAACAAAAATCAAGAAATTCTTCTAATAATGTAGATATATATAGATTGATGTCATTATGTTGTTAGGAATATTACTCAGCGAACCCGATAAAAATTACAGAAAAAATGCTTCATAATTATTATTATTTTCATTGTTATGAAATGTATTGTTCCTAATTCTCGTACCTAGAGTGTTATTCCGGCACATCATCGAACTTCCGCGCTCGGCTGTCTCCTCGCACGGAAATCTAGTGCCGGAAAATACCACTTTTAGTACTAGTCTAGTGATGAAATATGCTATTTTGAAACATTGTCAATGAACAGGTATCTATATATAAAGCCTCATTTACCCAGGAACTTTTGAGAAAACCATAAGCCTGACACCCATCAACCCCATACTTGAATGAAAGGTCTCGGTGAGCAAATTGGAGGAAATTAGGGAATTTTCACAAAGGGCACAGATATAAAGAAAAGGGATGAGTTTAAACACACTTAAAGGTATTTCATTTCCAACAGCTGATACATTTGTTTTTATTACAGCTGTAACCCGTCCGAAGAACGGGTACACATTCTACTAGTTATCATAACTTACCGACATAGAACCTAATAATGTGCTTGAGGTCCGGGTCTATGCCCAGCCTGGCACGGCGCGAGTGGTCGCCGTAGCCCAGCCTCTGGAGGCAGTCGTCCTGGAGAGCCAGCGGTGCCTCTTGGATACCCAGCCGTCGGCCCTCGCCCCCTCCGTACTGGAACACGGGTCAGGGAGGGTGAGAGGTGAATCAAGAATAGGGTAAATATGTTCTGAGTAAATTACCACAGAGTGTTTGGGGCATCACAGTACTTGCCATTGGGAAGTGGTTATATTTTTTTTGACATATAGGATTAATAACACGCGATGTTTACTGTATGATCAAATCAAATCTGTTTATTTTCATTTGGTCTGCATTGACAAATGTCTAACTTATAAACTAAAATAAGATATAACAAGTGTGTTATTTAACATAATAACTAAAGTAAATGATTTTTCCTCAATAAACCTGCACCCTATAATATTCGTGTAATCAAAAGGTCCTTTAAATTGTTCTTGGATTTGGTAGTACTGTTTATTTATTTTAAATTAATATGTAGGTTATTATAAAGTTTAATGCTAGAATATAAACACTACTTTTTGAAGAAGAGGATGTTTTGTGAAGTTTTTAAGTGATTTCGGATTTCTAAGGTTATGGTGAAAGAGTTAGTTGCGGGAAAAGACGGAGATTCTTTTAAAAAAATCAGTGATTCGAATGTATATAGACTTGGAAATGTTGATATTTTGTTATCTTTAAAACACCTATGCACGATTCGAACATCTTTAGACCACAAAATCATTCTGATGGCTTTCTTTTGGATTTTAAAAACGCTTTTAGTTCTAAAACTCTCAGATCCCCAAACTGGTAAACCATATGACATGTGAGGGTAAAAACACCACTAATAACCAAGGATAAGAATGCCTTTGTTTAAATAAACAGACAATCCTCCGTAAGAAAATGCAACTACAGTACTTAGTTTGTTTGTGTCCTTATCGATATAACCAGAAAAATAAAATTTTGTGTCGATAACTAAACCTAAGAAATTTTTTTCAAAACACGGGCTTAGCTCAATTTCACCCATGAGAACGTTTGAAAAATCTGCTTTCTGAAGCCATAAACTTGAAATAAAAAATATTAGTTTTTCCTATATTTACGTAACATTATTTTACTGTTGAACCATTGTAACAAAAGTTTCCTTGAACGGAAATATCAAGTAGCAACTTCCAATTTCTTCGTATCCGTATTTGAAATACTGAAGAATATATAGTCTGAAAATAAACACTAATTTCCTTTGTCAACATTATTTTTAGTGTCGTTAATAAAAAAAATAAAAATAGTATTGGAACCAATACAGAACCTAGAGGGACTCCTGATATGATTTTCATCTCTTGAGACTCGTGGTTTTGAACACAACCAAATCTGTCAATGTAACGACTATGTACAGTCTGCCTACGGTCCGATAAGAAAGAATAAATACAACTAAGAGTTTTTCCCCTAATTCCCATACAGTGAAGCTATGCAAAAGCAATGAATGGTCCCACAAAATCAAAGGCTTTACTCAGATCTAAGAATAGGTCCAATACTCATTCTTATTGCCTATGGAAGTAACAATGTTAGAAATTTATGTAAAACATAGCATTCAATGTTAAGTGTGTTTTCTGAATCCAAACTGTTTACAAAACAATGTTTAATTAATTTCGAGAAAAGAAGGTAACCGATTAAAAAATATTTTCTCAAACACCTTTGAACAAGTAGACTGAATAGGGATAGGCCTATAGTTTTACGGCTCATGACAGGAACTAGACTTGAGTCAACTTTTTCACTATTGATAATTTTAATGGAGACGGGAATTCGCCAAAATCAAAAAAAACATTCCTCTGCATTCTCTGCTGTTAAATTAAAAAAAACCCATTCGTAAATAACATTAAGGATTAAGCTTTCCCTGTTAAGCAAGTGCGATGGAATGTCAGATTATTGCCTGCTCGCAATTATTCACCAACCGTGACCAATTAACAGACTGTAATCCGTTGTACGTCAGAGCGCAGTTAGTTACTGTTATTTTGTAAAGTCCAAATTGTTTGACAGGTACAACAAAACAATTTAATCAGACTGTAATATTGTTTTTGTTATGTTTTAAAAACAAATCACAACATCAGCATTAGCTGGTTGGTTTACGTTACTTAAACAGATTATGCAAAAAGAATAACATTTAGTCATGATTTTAATCTTTTAGAATAAATATAAAAATAATCTAATCCCCAACAGGGAATCTAAATAAAATTTTATAGGATACCACGTTGAGACAGTACTGTTTATAATAAGAGCGTAAGCTTGATACAACACTGATATGGTATTTTATTACAATAAAAAATTTAAATCGCAAATTCGTCCAAATATAATGAAAATGTGTGATAGTTTTGCATGTTCACTGAAAACTGCATATTTGTAAAAGATACGAACAATTCAACATTGTTTATTAACATGACTGGATTTGGCGATTTTTTTATATTAAAACTAAAAATGTGTACTCTAATATGTGTGAACTAACTAAAGTCAAATAATGACTGATTTTAACAGTCGCTAATGTCAGTTATTTTATGTAAGTAAAATTGATTATTAAAATATAAACTGTAATATTACAGTTTACTTTATCTAAATTTGGTGGGGGGGCACAGTTTACTTTAGACGTGTATTTTTAGCCATAACTTGATCTATTGCATACACTTTGCTTAACGATCAATAAATATTGTCTGTTTTCTGTTTAAACACAAATAATTTATATAGCTGTAATGCGAATAACTAAAAAAAGAACGTTCTAAATCAGAAACATTTCCTCATTTTCCTGCCGTATAGGATATAAATTCACCCTTTGCATACAAATTATCTTAAAATTAAAATGTTGTCAACTAGCTAAAAAAAACTCAATCTACCTCTTTAATTATTAATGTACTCCTCCTAAGAAAATTGGAAAAAATTAATAAACGATAAAAAACACAATACTCAACGATTGCGGAAGTACAGTCACAGCCTCCTAGACGCATGCGCACTCGCCGCTGGCCGGCCACATAATTAAGAAGGCACAGGCTCCGGCCAGTTATGCTCTGATACTGCCCATCTACCATGGACTTCGCCCCCCGTTATCGCTCCATCATCACCCTTGCTACTTTCACATTTACGGGAGATAAGGTAATGGGTAAATATAAAAAATGGAAAACTTTTCACAATTTATAATAGACAGCAGCATGTTTTTAGGCAGCAGGTTTATGCAAAACTCCTTTGTTTCATTTGCATGGCTGCATGCATTCTACATGCATTCATTTTGGTGGCGATTCTACTCATTGTTCTAAACAGTAAGTGAATACGTTACTAAGAGAACATTTTACACGTTTAAGAAAAGGGTAGTCGAAGTAAAAGAGAACTATACCGCTGTTTATAAACTTCAACTCAGCTGTTTTGTGCGTTATTTTACCACAACGCATTTTTTGTATTTTCTACCTGTCATTAGTGAATTTCCTATGGAAAAGTAACTATTAGCATGACCCGTTCGGTGAAACTTAAGCCAGTGACCACCATAGAAGTTCCTAACGTGACCCCACGCAGGAACGTGAACATGTTTTTTGGGGTCGCTAACAACTTTATAAATATATCTGTAATATATAAAATTCTCATGTCACAGTGTTTGTAACAAAACTCCTCCGAAACGGCTTGACCGATTCTTATGAAATTTTGTGTGTATAGAGCGAAGCGAACGAGCTAATATTTAAAATGAACTAGTATTTGACTAAAAACAAATTCAATGACATTAGGACAGGACAACGTCTGTCGGGCCAGCTAATATATATATATATATAATGTGTGTGTTTGAGTTCGCACTCTAGCGGTTGCAATTTATGTCTGATTTACTTTAAATTTGGTAGGAACCTTCCCTTCTGTAAACAGTTGGACAAGTTCGTTGGGAAAAATAATCGGACAACTCTAACCTCCTTTTTTGGGATTTTAATTTTACAAATTTTGAGTTTTTGGGCCCAAAAAGGATCAGAAAAGCCCCGAATGTAAAATTGCATATTAAATTATTGTACGTAACATGGCAACAATTTTAAGCCCCCCTCATCATTCTAGCACAAGTACTTAGCGAGTTATTAAAGAAAATGTCAATTGTCTTAATGCAGTAAGTTGTCTTATAGGGATTTTACACTGAAAAAGGCTGTTATTCATAACTAGTTAGTTTAATAGTTTTATCACCCCCAATATCCATAAACCAACTTGTTATTCCGAGTATACCTCCTCCTAACCTTATAATAAACAACATTGCCATGCTGATAGTGAATTTAAATATGACCATGAGCATCAGAACAGCCAAAAAATAACATTTTTAATTTTTCCCAAAAAAAGTTTTTAGTGTTGTTTTAAACCATTTATTCGATTTTTTAAAGGTTTTAATGCGGAAATTCTCTTCCCTCACGCATGCGTGCTGCATGCGATCTCGTTTCACTTTGTGCCACATTTTGAAGTGAATCCTGAGATTTACATGTTTAAGGCCAGTGCCAAAACGTCTAAAGGACTTGAAACAAAGTCTGACAAGGGCATGGACACAGCTCCAGAACAATGTTGGGGCATGGTTTTGAACATGATTGAGCACGTTGAATCTGTAATAAAGAATTGTGGAAAAAATGTTACATTAAAAGATTTTATTTTTGTATTAATGGTTAGGTGTTGTTATACTGAATATACCTTGTTGGGGTCATTTAATTCCCTATAATAAAAGGACTTCTCTAATATATCATATTTTAGACTCAGAATTGAAATTAAGTAACTACCTTTTGTTTGAAAACGGGAAAAATAATTTTTCAGACATTAAGTCCAAGACATACACAGGACCGATATACAGTTGGTATGTATTAATTGAAAGACGAATGATCCTATATTTACACATTTTATATTTCTAATGCTGTATCTTTTTATTAAATGGTAGACAAATAATGGGGTGAAATGTCACTTTTTGTAGTTCTTTCGGAAGTTCGTCTGAGCAAATTCACTTACGATTTGTATCAAATTGGAGATAAATGTTCCTGTAATTGCAGGTTTAATTTACATTTTTACCGCATTTAACATTAAGTGAAAACTGCTTGTAAATCGATCCAGGAGAAGCCCCAGGCAAACTAACCAACGATCACAAAAATACTATTTTAATTATAGGTTTTCAACCATTAAATGAAAAATAAAAATAAAAATACAACTGTTTATCAATATGTTTGGATCATAATAATTCCATTGGTGTTCCCTAAAATTACCGTCGCCACCAGGGATCCCGAACTCCCCTTTGTAAGACTGGCCTTGGACGATAATGAAGTTCATGACGAGCAGGTGCTGTGTGTACCGACCGACACAAGGGAACTTCTCATCCGTAACCCCACACTCTACCGGAAACTGGCGATGGTGATGGCGAGGGCATAGGGGTCGAGGAGGAAGGGAGGTGGTGAGTCATGAGGATATGAGGAAATGAGGTTCCATGATAGAGCCGTGTCGTGGTGAAGTACTGTATTGTGGAATGGATATAGCTTAAGAGTGGGCTCCAGTCATGAAACATTTTGAGCTCCTTCCCATATAATGCCAATGTTAACTTTCAAATTCCGTCCCTCCTCAACCAATTATCCGTAATCGTAGATTCATGGTTCATTTTAAAGATACAAAATACCTAACCATTTCAGTGAGCAAAATTGGATATTACAAATAATAATAGTACCACTATTATAAATGTGAAAGTTTGTAAGTTTGTTTGTATGTTTGTTTGTATGTTTGTTTAGATATTTGTTGCTCAATCGCGCCCTAACGACTGGACTGATTGAGCTGTAGTTTGGCAGAGAGATACAGTACTTCATACAGTAGCCCTGAGCAACATATAGGCATATTAAAGTTGCGAAAATCCTATAGGGCTTTGCCCCACGAGGGTTCAAAGTTCCCAAGTATTCCTTATGGACATTAATTTTTGTTTGAGCTGATGAAAATACAAACTGCTGATCTTGTTTTGTAGTAGTTCCACGGGCTAGCCACAGAATGCAGCACACACAATTGTCATAGTTTTTATAAATCATTTGCGGGGCGAAGCCTGCGAGTAACATATAGTCGTTCAATAAATTCCAAAATATTTAATAGTTACTATTTTTTATAGGTAAAATATTATTGATATTGAAATTCTGCTCAATAAAATCCCTATTTATTTTTAGCTTTTTGAAATAAATCTAAAATCATAATCTGTAGAAGAGGGATAGGCTTTCGAAGTAACATTGGCCTTATGGGAGAAGCACGTAAAAGAGTCCCCTTTTAATAAACTATTGGACGGTAGTAAAAAATTGGGTATGATGATGCACCTTCAGACTAACGTTTGTTATTGATTGAATACTAAGTTATGGTATATGAATCAATGCCCGAACACTAATAAAAAGCACTTTAAACATGTTTTATTAGCTAATATGTTTAGCTGACGGAAGATAAAAATGTGTCTTTTTAATCGAAAGTCAACAATGTTTTTCAATCGTGAAAATTCCGCTTTTGAAGAACAGTATTTATTTTATTTGGTATTAAGTTTTGTATTTCAACTTTTTTTTTTAATTACCCAGCATAACTCTGAAAATTCTTACGCATGAAGGTAGAGTTATAAGAAACTTGATAAAATTGTCAAATTCAAAATTACCAGCCCTCTCCTTCTCCTTTTCCTGCTCGAAAAAGTGACCCACGAATTGAAAGACGAATGAACAATGATCCAAATATTTTCCAGCTTAAACAGATTATGCAAAACATGTCAAATGTATTAACTATGCCTCGAGTTATCAAAGCCATACTGAGTTATAAGTTCTGAGTTAAGAGTTATCGAACGGTTTGTGTCTGGTGCTGGCAGCAGCGTCGTCGTCATCCACCTGACACAACACTGTTGGCGGCCAGCCAGGCCGACGCCGAAGCCAATGATCCCCAGACAATGACCAATGCCACGTCGAATATTGATTACGCGAGAGGTTAGGATATCGAGATATAAATTTTGTTTATTGCGAGACCAGTATGATGGTAAATTTTCAAAAATATGATACTAAATAGCAAGTGAATCTCCCAAGAGGTCTGTGAAATTGACATACCTAAAAGAGATTTCCCTTTGTCTACAAATATAGTTAATTCTTCGTTAGTTATTTGCATTTCTCATAAAATTATCACTATTTTCGCCAAAACTATTTTACAGCCTTATATTATTCAGTGGTGCCAACGCCCTTGTTGCGTCGGCGTCTTAGACAATGATTTAATGATTTAACGTCAGATCATGTAAAATAAATTACTGACATTTAAAAAATATATTTATCGTTTTAGCATACTTATTTGTTGTGATGTACATTACATAATTTTATATTTCTTTCAAACAAGCGAATCAGGTTGCTCAAATTCGAGCAAATTTACTTTTAGCGAATTTCCCCTATAGGGAAGAAGCTATTACCGTAGTCGGCATGGTAAGACCTAGGCCCGGGACCATGATAACTTTTCGTTTTGAGGTCCCCAGGCCCCAAAAACACCATTCGTTCGAAACTGTATGTATATATATATATCTACATATATATATACATATCTACATATATATATGTACACTACAACATACCCCCTCCAAAACAAGATCAGCAGTTTGTATTTTCATCAGCTCAAACAAAAATTAATGTCCATAAGGAATACTTGGGAACTTTGAACCCTCGTGGGGCAAAGCCCTATAGGATTTTCGCAACTTTAATATGCCTATATGTTGCTCAGGGCTACTGTATGAAGTACTGTATCTCTCTGTAACTGTATATATGTACATATCTACATATATATATATATATATATATATATATATATATATATATACAGTTTCGAACGAATGGTGTTTTTGGGGTCTGGGGACCTCAAAACGAAAAGTTATCATGGTCCCGGGCCTAGGTCTTACCATGCCGACTACGGTAATAGTTTCTTCCCTATAGGGGAAATTCGCTAAAAGTAAATTTGCTCGAATTTGAGCAACATGATTCGCTTGTTTGAAAGAAATATAAAATGATGTATTATAACTCTCGTAAAAAAGGTCCGATTTTGATGAAATTTGGTACAAACGTGTAAAGCAGCATTTATGACTTTAAATTCGAAAACCAGACGGATCAACCTATCCGAAGGGGTATTTTGGGGGGTTTTGTACCCCAAAAATGTTTTTTTTTGAGTTTTTTATACATCATTTTTGAAAAAGTTAAATTTTATTTTTTCCATTGGAATCAGCTTAAAAAAACGCACAATTTGGTGTTTTAGTCATTGCTCTACGACCATTGGTTACTGAGATATTGAAAGTGCTAAACACAGTACGTTGTCCAATGCTATTCTTATGGAGGATAAGAAAAATTGTATATCTCGCTTATTTATCAACTTATCCTGACGAAACTTGGTATATTGCTTCATTTCATTGTCGTCTATTAGTAGGGTGTATTGGAGAGTCCGAGGGCAGGAGGGACAGGAGGGACGCCCCACCCCCCCGAGGTCTCGTCTGTGACACTTTGCGAATTTTTTTTTTGCGAACTTTTTTGCGAACTTTTTTGCGAACTTTTTTGCAAACTTTTTTTGCGAATTTTTTTTTTTGCGAATTTTTTTTTTGCGAATTTTTTTTTTGCGAATTTTTTTTTGCGAATTTTTTTTTTGCGAATTTTTTTTGCGAATTTTTTTTGCGAATTTTTTTTTTGCGAATTTTTTTTTGCGAATTTTTTTTGCGAATTTTTTTTTTTGCGAATTTTTTTTTTTTGAGAATTTTTTTTGCGAATTTTTTTGTTGTTGCGAATCCTAACCTAACCTAACCTAACCTAACCTAACCTAACCTAACCTAACCTAACCCATCCTAACCTAACCTAACCTAACCTAACCTAACCTAACCTAACCCATCCTAACCTAACCTCGGATCAGATTTCTGATTGCAGATTCTTGTTCGTCTAGTCGAGCCGAGTCATTTGAGTACCCACATCGTACACTTTGGATGATGTTTACAAAAAAGGGGCCCGCACCACACTTTCGACCTTTTTTTTTACATTTTTGGAATCTCCTCGTCAAGCCGAGTATTCTCAGTACCCACATGACATACTTTGGATAATTAATACAAGAGTTGATCAGGGTAACGCTACAACCAACAGAGCTAGCCCATCAGCGCTTGCGGTCAATTGAACTACCAGTGAATGCAAATTTTGAGGAGAATATAATTGCAATGCTTTGAACATATACTGCAAAGGGGGGTGTATCGATACCCAGGAG